>CM053769.1:532466696-532485596 GCA_028658325.1 Potorous gilbertii | reverse complement strand
TTTGTGAAATGGAAGTAGTAATACCACCTATGGTGTTTTCATTTGTGAAATGGAAGTAGTAATACCACCTATGGTGTTTTCATTTGTGAAATGGAAGTAGTAATACCACCTATGGTGTTTTCATTTGTGAAATGGAAGTAGTAATACCACCTATGGTGTTTTCCTTTGTGAAATGGAAGTAGTAATACCACCTATGGTGTTTTCATTTGTGAAATGGAAGTAGTAATACCACCTATCTTCCAGGGTTCTTGAGAGGATAAATGGAAATATTTGTAAAAATTCTTCATAAACTTTAAAATTCAATATAAATACTAGCTGTTATTATTGTTGTCCTTAGAAGTTGTGGTAGTAGTATTTTGTCAAGTCAACAAACATTTATTAAGTGCTTACTATGTGCCAATAACTTTGTTAAACACTGAAAATATAAACATAAGGAGAAAGACAATCTCTGACCTCAAGGAATTTACATTCTAAGGGGATAAAGGGAAGCTAGCAGAGTAAAGGAGGCAGAAAAGCAGGGTGGGAAGTAATAGTGAAAGTACTCTTGTAGGTATGTGGTAGAGAAATTTGAATACCTAATGGTTTATCTATAAAAAAAAAAGCTCCTAGTTTTATTTTTCAATTAAATGTTTTTGCTTTTATTTTGTATTTTGTTTATCTCTGATTTTCAGAATTTCTGTTTTGGTGTTTAGTTGTTTTTTTAAATTTGGTGCTTTTTTAGTTTTGTTAGTTGCATGATAATTCAATGATCTATTCTTTCTCTCTTTTGTGATGAAAGTCCTTAGAGACATATATTTTTACCTAATGAATGTCTTGGCTTCATTCCAAAAGTTTTGGCATGTTGCCATGTTGTTGCCATTTTTCTAATGAAATTATCTTTCTTTCCATGATTTACATATTCTTTAGTATTATATTATTGAATCTTCACTTTAGTTTGGATTCTTTTATCAAAAGACCTCCATTAATTATAATTTTTTTGCATAGGGGTCAGTATAGGATAAATCTAATATTTCCGCCCTTTTTTATTTGTGAGTTTTTTTCTGCTCTAGAACATGGTCAAAATTTAAAAATATGACAGAAAAACTTTTAAAAGTACATACTTAATTCATTTTCCATTCTATAATCAGTTGGAGGATATCTGTCTTATCTAACTTTTCTGAAATTTTATTTTGGCCCACATTTCTTTCTTTTTTTAAAATTTCTTTCATATGACTAATGTGGAAATATGTGTTTGTACATGTATAAAGATTGCTTACTATCTGGGTGAAGGAGGAGGGGAGAGAGAGGGACAAATTGAAATTCAAAATTTATGAAAGTGAATGTTGAAAACTAAGACTATTTTTTTCTTTGTTTAAAGAGCCTCACCAAAGTTCCTAAACTACTATAGTTTTACTGTCTATTCCCCACCTCTCATCATTTGATTAGTGGCTCTTTTAGATACTTAGATGCTATGGCATTAATTAATTAATATATTTTAATACTAGCCATATATATTCTACCTTCCTTTGTTTTTTATTATATATTCATATTTTATTCATCATTTGATTAAAATTTAACCATGTTTATGTTATTTGCCTTGTCTAAAATTATTATTGTAAGGCCCACTTTATTGAATTCATTTCAGAGGTGATAAAATTCTATTCCAGGCCCTCCTTTGAACTCTATATGAATCTTTGTTTCAAGCATTTTTTGTTGAATTCTTCTTTCTAATCTATGCTGCACTTTCTTCCATTTCATGGGTGAATTAATTCCATTCATTTTCAGGGTTATACCCTGTTTAGTCTTTTTACAAAGCATAATGAGATGGGAAAAGAAAAGCAATGGAATCAACACTAGTGATTTTTGATTTAAATGGTTTGTCTGACTTCTCTGCTCTTCCTCTCTCCACCCTGCTGAGCTTCTGATTGTTGGTTCTAACTATCTTTGTACTTTTAGTCCCCCATTTTTCATATTTGCCCTCATTTTACATATGACAATATCTACCCAATTCTACCTTCTCCTTTTAACTTCTTTCACCTCTCTCTTTCCCTGTCTTTTTCTATACTGAATTTACTATATTTTCATACTAACACTCTCTGTAAGTTCCACTTTCCTTTGTTGGTTCCAGATAAAAGTAAGATTCATTAGATGTCTGCTCCCCCTACCCATCCTCCATGTTACCATTCTCTTTTTCCAGCACTCTTTAAGAATAGGAAAAAGTACCCTTTCACACTGTCATCTTTATTGGAAGTCCTCCAGCTAACTCATGAAAGCCTAAAACAAAAGCACACATTAGTTGAAGTGTCATCACTGACCTTGGAAAGAAGAATACACAAGATGAAAAACCTATGGCACATTCAACCACATTTGGGAGATCATTTGGAGAAGGAAATGTTAAAGGACTTGAAATTTCCCAATTCCCTGTAAAAAGAGAGATAAAAAAATTGCCCTGTGAAGCAGAAAATCCTGAAAGTACCACTCTTGATAGTTCCAAACGAACTCTGTAGCAGTCAACTGGTCACTTATGTGTACTGTTAGCACACACAACTTTAGTATTTTAGAAGTCTTTATGTTGGCTACATATACATTCTTAGGAGTATTTCCTTTTCTATAGCATTAATGTTTTCAAAGTCCTACATGAATAGTTTATCCTATTTACCCAGGCCATATGAGACCTTCTCAGTTTAAATTACATCAATTCTTAAAGAGCAGAGATTACCATGAACATTACATTGCATAAAATGCAATGAGGTATTACTTATCACACTTTGGACAGATCTTAAAGTGCCATATAAATGTTAGCAATTATGATTATTGAAACTTTGTGACATGGTCAAAACCATGCTTTAGGAATATCAATTTCCTAAAAAGAGGATGATAGTGTGTCTAGAGATAGCTAGATGGTGTAGGGGGTAGAGTTTTGAACTTGGAGTTAGGAACACTTGAATTCAAATTCAGTCTCAGACAATCCTTAGCTTGGAGAGGGCTGATCATGGCTAGAAAATATGGGGAAATAATGTTGCTGAGGATCTGGTGAGATAATTATTGTAAAGACCTTAGCTCAGTGCCTGGCATGAAGCAAATGTTATATAAATATTAGCTATTGTTACAATTATTGAGATTGGTTATTATGTTAATCTGATTTCTTGTGTCTTTCAGTGCCATCTTCCTTTACTTTATTGTGGTCATAGTATAAACTGTAATCATACTTTTTGCTATTTTGTTCTTCATTGTTCTATAATTTGTATACATATATAAGTTATGATTTATAACTATTTCATATTTGTGTTTCCTTATGACTCAAATAATATCAGATTGCATTCATATACTCAAATTTGCTCAGCCACTCCAGTTGATAAGCACCTAGTTTGTTTCCCTTAAAAAGCAGTCTCATTGCATTTCAGAAATTCCCTAAATGGCCTAAAAGAAAAAAAACTCTGAATTTCTCACCCCCAGACCTGGATATAAATCTTTGCTCTGCCATTAATTAGTTATGTGTCTCTCAGTTAAACTCTCTCAATTTCAGTGTGGTAATTCTAGTTCCTTTGTCTTGTAGAATATCATATTACAAGCCCTCCACCCCTTCATCATGAAAGCTGCTAAATTTCATGTGATCCTGACTGAAGGTCCTTGATATTTGAATTGTTTGTTTCTGGTTGCTTGACATGTTTTCTTCTTGTTTTGGGAGCTCTGGAATTTGGCTATAAGCTGGGAATTTTCATTTTGGGATCTCTTTCAGGAGGTGATAATACTTCAAAGAGTTATGAGGAAAGCATTTCATAAAGTGTAAATCCTATAGAAATGAGTCGGTATTTTTACTGACACTACCCCTCAATACAAACAACTTTGTCTAGACTCATTGTTTTTCTTGGTGTTTCTCATCTACTGCCACGATCCAGTCTTTTTCTTTTTTCCCAATAGTGCAATAGCCTTTGCTTTGAGCAATTGTGGCACACTCATAATTGACACTGAGAGACACACATACATAATTTCCCTCTAATAATAACAACTGCTTGTTGGCGTCTTTGAACTTTTATTATTTTATTTATTAATTATTTTTATTAATATGTTTATCATTATTTATTATTATTATTTTATTTTTAAGTTAGTCAATTTTTATTTTGTAAATACCACATAAAATTACTTATAATTTTTTTATTATGCCTCCTTGCCAGGAATCCCCTGAGCTTTCCCTACCCCAAACCTTTCTTGCCTCCTTTTGTACAGTTGTCTTCCTCTTTAAATTGTAAGCCACTTGAGGGCAGGGATGGTGTTTCTTTTTATTAGTTGTATCCTCAGTGCTTGCCATGGTACCTGGCACATGGTAGGCACCTAATAAATATTTATTGGATTGGATTATATCTTCAGTAACTATATCCAGAATTTTAAAGTCAACTTTATGAAATTCATGGCATACTAATGTGTCCCAGTACATTTTTTGTGAACCACTGCCTGGTTGCAATTCTTATCTTTGGCTCATGCTTTTCCATACTCTGCCCTTCCCCTCTTCCCTTCTAAATAACAAAAACAAACAAACAAACAAAAACCCTTCTGTAGTAAACTCTATGTTTTTTCTATCTAACCAAATCTCATTCATCCTTCAAGAACTAATGAATTCTCACTTTCATTTTAGTCTTTGGGAAACACCTCTATAGTACTTGGAACCCATGCAATGCAACATTTTAAAGTTTTGATCAGACGTGATTTTATTGGTGAAGGAAAACCCCAAGTGGGAAAACTTCCCCTACAAATGTAGATCTGCCAATTACAACTGAGAGTTGACTTTTATGCCAAGTTAAGAAATTTCAGATGTGGGATTTGAATCTAAGTGTTCCTGACCCCAAGTCTCTACTACTTTTTGGTGATCTCTAGATCACATAACTTAGTACTCACTTATATGCTATGGTATAATTTTCTATTCATCATTAAAAGGGTGACCATAATTTCTTGAATTTTTAAGCTGCAGAAACCCATGAGACATCAGAAGAACAGGGCATCAGTAAAAGGAGAAACAAGAGTGACATCATGGATTATGTATGTCATGCTGTTTAATGTAGATCTTAGTTTTATAATGAAATTATTAGTTTCCCATGTTCAGGAGCTGTGTCCTTCTTTTGTACTCCCTTTCACTATGGTGGCTGACCTAGGACTAGACATAATAAAAACTGAAATATTCATCAGATTTTGGAGGTCTTCAAATCATGACACTTTTGTGATTCATCTGGAAGATATAGTTCTCTAAACCTATATTGATTCAAGACTAGTCTATTCCATGTATATTTGAGACTACAATTCTTTTATGGATGACCAGAATTCAACGATAAACATTTTCTTGGTTGTGCTAATTTGTTAAATGCTTTGCATTTATCAAATTTTTGATAGGACTCATAGGAATGGAAGAAGTAGTTTATTAATAGGTCATACATACTGACTTCATATATGCTTATATTTTATTCATATTGCTTCATATTGGGATGGTGAATAAGAAGGAAGGAATTGAAATAATTGAGTAGATAGATGGCATGGTGAATAGATTGCTGGACCTGGAGTCAGGAACACTTGAGTTCAAATTTGACCTCAGACACTTACTCGTTGTGTGACCCTTGGCAAGTCACTTAACTGATTTTTGCATCAATGTCCTCATCTATAAAATGGGGATATTAATAGCACCCCCCATTTCAGAGTATGTGAGAATCAAATGAGAAAATTGTAAAGTGTTTATGGTAGTATCTGACACATGGTAAGTACTATATACCTGTTTAGCTATTGTTATTAACTATTTTATACCCTCCTTACTAATGCTTATTTTCTAGTTAAGTATAAATGGTATAGAATAGGGGAATTTTCAGGCAAAAAAAAAATGGAGATGCAGCAAATTAGAATTTAATAGATTTATTCTTCCTAGCTTGACTATGGGACCCCATCAAAAGGAGGGTGTCTGGTCTGACGTCAAAGCCAATTGGAGTGGATTGGTTAACAAACTGGTAGGAAGATCATGAAGCTCTCAGTCTGAGAACCCCGTGTTCAGGCTCCAAGTTGGGCATGTTACTGCACTTGAGGCATTCTCTGAAATAGAGTAGTTTTTGTCTCGGTTCTGTCCCTACTTACCTTAGTCTAAGAAAGTCATTTCCCCCATGGGCCTCAGTTTTCTTTTCTACTCAAATGAAGGGTTGGAGTAGATGATTTCTACAATCCCTTCCAGCTCTAACAATCTATTTTTCAAAGTCAAACAGATGCTTGACTCAGCACTTCTGACTGCCTGTCAGCCAGGGAGAGTCACGTAAGAGCAAAAGGTTGAAGTCCTGCAGACAGGTGTGGGTGTTGGGATCCAAACTGAATGTTTCAAAGGGCTGACAAAGGCCAGCGACTAGGAGATGTTAATGAATGTGGACCACTGTCAACTGCTATCAACCTCAACCATCTCTGGTGTGGAAATTAAAACTATTACATCATCTGTTATATTTCTTAATGTCATTCATTTTGGTATGATATAACTAGCTGGTTAAAAAACCTTGCAACTTTAAAAATGGTAGTGAAGTAACTCAAGAATAAATATAAATAATTCAAATTCTCAACCTGAGTTTAAATTTAGATATCCTAGATTTTTGTGCCTAATTTTTAATGTGAAATAATGTACTCTTTTGGTGAATAAATAATAACTGGTTGTAAAGAAAAATCTAATGGAGAATTTGAAACTAGTACAAGCAAAAGCAAGAAAAATAGTTTATTTTGTAGAATGCAGAACACAAAGTAAAAAGCCCACATCTGGAGAGTGCTATTTACTACATTGTTATTAGGATTTATAAGTACTGTTATTTTTGAAGGGAAAAGACTATAATGTTAATGTTTTTCTTTTCCTGAATGCATCAACTGTGGATGGCAAAAATCTGATAAACTGAAACATCTTGAAAGTACACATTTAAAATACATTACCATGACAAGATAATTTTCCTAGGAAAAAATTAAATGCTCTTAATAAACTAATGCAAACTTGTTCAAACCCAGGTATGCGACATAAAAGGATTTTTTTGTCTTATAAGTACTTGCTTATAAAAAATAAGTTAAAAATGAATAACCAGTTGAACATGGAAAGGGCTGTTATAGGAGTGTGTAATAGAGAAAAATACATACAACTATATTTTAAACAAAGGGATGAATCAATGCTTTAATTGTGATTAAAAATGGAAGATGGTAATCCAGATCAGATTGATTAAAAAAGAAACAACAAAAACCCCAAAACAATGGAAACATTGTCTAATGGTAGAAATGTTGGTACTACCTGCAGCTATTGGTGAAAATTATGCTTATGTCCAAAGCCCAAGATTTGCCCATGTATCAGCATTTTTGTAATCAGTTAACAAATGAAACTCTTCCTTTTTTGTATCACTAAGTATATGTATCAACAAACATAGTTAAAGATGTTTATTTGATTAAATATGTATGATATATTGTTGAAACTGATGTTGGGGAAAATTTGGTAATTTACAGACATGTTAATGTCAGTGCCTCATTAAGGGACATTTTCAATATACTTAAAAATTAAAATGTAAAATGAGAGGATCATATTGAATTTTACACTAATGGAACTCAAGCATAAATTGCAAATGTGGCCCGGTGTGGAATTTGGATTCACTGCTTGCTTTCATAGGAAATCATTTGCATTGAGATATATGATTGATGAGCTATATAAAGTTTTTCACCTTGTTACGAGAGTAATAAACTTTCTAAAGCAGTCTATTAACATGAAGATTTTTGGCAAAATCGTGTGATGATATTGGAGTAGAGCACTGGGCCCTTCCATATTACTGAGAAATATGCAGGCTTTGTTCTGCCCAAGTACAGGGAGATTGATTTAAAAGAAGAATTTGTCATTTTACTTGGTAATTATAACAATGGTGAAGCAAATTAATTTAAAACTAAAACTTCCTCCTGAAACATCTGTATTTGGTAGATATTTTTGGGAAAAAAACTGAGTATTTTAAAGCAGTGAAAATTCTTAAATTCCTACTTTGACCCAAAATGAGAAAGCAATTGCATTTAGGAGATAGTTGGGGCTATGTATAATGAATTGGAAACATGGAAACAAAAAAAAAAAAAAAAAGAAGTGAGGTACTTTTTATTAGAGCAGTCTACAATCTATAGACATAATTATCATTTTATCTTAAAAAGCTCAGTATTTCTGAATATGAGTGGACAAGAAAACTGCTTGCAACAAATAAATATCATACATTTCATCTTATTCCAGTTGGACAAGAGCCATTAATAGCCTTGCTATTGAAGCAAGTACACTCCAATGAGCATTTGTCTTTGATACCCTTCTTGTATGTGAGTTGTAAGTGAATAGTCTTTTGGTTTTAGCTCATTTTATAGATGAGGAAGCAGGCAAATAGGATTAAGTGACTTGCCCAGGGTCACACAGCTAGTAAACATCTGAGGCCAGATTTGAACTTGGAAAGATGAGTCCTTCTGATTCTAAACACAGTGCTCTATCCACTGCACCACCTAGCTTCCCATGTAATTATGAAAGGCAACATTCAAACTCAGTTCCTATCCTGACTAGAGGTCTAACACTCTTTCCACTATCCCCGCTAAAGACTCATTTTCTTATGTAACCTAAGTAAAGACTCATTTTCTTATGTAACCTAAGTAGGTAATATAGTGGTAGCGTCCTGTATCTAAAGTCAGGAAGACTGGAGCTCAATTCCTGACTCAGGTAATTTGCTAGTTATCACATCCTGGGTAAATTATTTCACCTCTCTGGGCCTCATTTTCCTTATCTCTAAAATGGGGGAGGTTGTGGGGGTGGTTGGACTTCATGTCCTCTAAGACCCTTTCTAGCTATCTATGATTTTGCGATTCTTTTTTTACTGGACTGTGCATACTTTGAGGGTAACATCTGTGAATGACTGCACTTTGGATACATTCATTCTGTTAGTTGCAAATCTGTCTAATTGTACAATTTGTTACAAGCCAGCCTAGCCCATATGACTATCTTGCCCACAAGGTTAGTATGAATTACCAAATCACAGGATCCAAGAATTAGAAGGGATCTCAGAGGCCATTTTGTATGGCTCGTATTGACTAATAACCCTTTCTACTGCATCCCCATATGGTTGTTCAGCTCCTGTTTGAGGACCTCTAATGAAGGTATGTTTGATTTACTTCATACTAATACCCCCCAGGATGGTCTTTCTATTTTTGGATAGCTCTAATTTTTAGGAAATTTTCCTTTAGAGAATCATAATCTGTTTGCAACTTCCAACCATTCTTAGCCCCTGGGATCAAGCAGATGGCATCCACTTTCTCTTCACATGATAACCCTTCAAACACTTGAAGAAGGTAGAATGTCTCCCATCATTTGTCTCTTTTCTAGAAATATCTCTACTTTATCAACTGATCACGTATCATAGTCTTTAGCTCCCTTACAATCATGGTCATTCTCCACCTTTGGATGACTCACTACTTTGCACATATTCTTTCTAAAATGTGTCTCCCAGAGCTGAACATAATCCATCCTCATCTCTTTTGTGAAGTTATTAAAAGGTCTGGCATAGCCCCATAAAGGAATGCATTTTTAGATGGAACTGGTTGAGAAAAGCTGACTTGTAAACATAATGGTAAATCTGTGTGATTAGATTTACAAGTTCAATATCACGGATCTTCTCAATTAGAAGAAAACTCTTCTGAATTCTCCTCCATCTTCCAAGTTGGAAAAAAAATTTCCTTCTTTTTTACTCTCTCTTGCAGTGTTGCCGGGCTTTATAACTTAACCATTTTTCTCCAGAAGTTGCTTGTCCTTTTGTGGTAAAGGAAACAATGAAGCATATTTTTTTTCCCCATTACAGTCAAGACGTTATTTAATTTAATTACAGGCAGGATTTCATTTGATATTAATTTTTTTAAATTTATGGAATAAGATAACATTTCTATAACATAGTACAATAAAAAAGATGATTCCACATGAAATCATAAATCCACTACATACAACTTCATATTCCTCTTAAATATACAACAAAGTTATCATGTAAATTTCCCCTTCCCCTCTTTTTTTTTCCTCCCCTAACTTCTCCTCATCTGGAGGGGCTACTATTAGACACAAATAGGTATACACATACATATATATGTAAAATTATTCTATACATGCTTCTATTTATAAATTCTTTCTCTGGATGCAGTTGTTTCTTCATATGCCCTCTTGTAGTTAATTTGGTATTACAATAGTCAAAATAACTTATTTGCTCAAAGTCATTCACATTAGCTGTTCCTATATACAACACTTTCTTGGTTCTGTTTGTTTCACTTGCATTATTTCATGCACGTATTTCCATGTTTTTATGAAAGCATCCTGCTCATCATTTCTCATGACACAGTAGTATTCCATCATGATCTCATGCCACAAATTGTTCAACCATTCCCCATTGATGGACATCCTTGAAATTTCTAGTCTTTTGACATCCCAAAAAAGAGCTGTTATAAAATTTTAGAACATAGAGGTTCTTTTTCTTTTTCCCTACTCATCTTTTGATCATATGTTTTTTAAAAAAAATTCTTGCCTATGACGTCTTTTGAGATTCTGTTAAGTAGTTTATTAGTATGCAGGCACTCTAGCTACTACAGAGAGAGAATTAAAAAAACCCACCCACCATCATGCTGCTTTTGAAAGTGGGCCCCAGCAAGCCAACCTTTAATATCATCATGCTCACAGCCACTTCATCTCATGCTTGTGTTATAATTAAATCCAAAATGCCTGAGCTGCCCTTTAGTTCAATCACTGACCATTTAACAATACTCAAGTTACATGCCTTGAATCTCTCCTTGTATGTGGTAACATCATTTTAGTAAATATGATATAAGAAAGCAATTTCCAAGTCATTTCTTGATATCTTAATGCATTTGATAATTTGAAAGTTTGAGATTATTTTGGAAAAGTTTTAAAAGTCTGTTATTTTCTCTTTTATTTTTTAAACCTGTTTCCACTCTAAAACTGTACCACAACTCTACCAGTCAGACCAGTGGGCTGACTGCATGCAGACAGTTTTATTTCGGCAGTCGCCGCTTCAAACATTCAGCAGCAAGGGGGTGTTCAAAGTTATCAACGTAACTCTGAAAGACATTTATATAATCCTGACGTGCAGGACTTAGGCTATCAAGAGCCTTCTTCTTCTTTGCCAGCAAAATAATTGCTACCACATTTAACTCTATGAACTGAATGCCATTTTGCTGGTCCTGTGGTTAGTTGAAGAGAAACACTAAGACACATAAACCATGGTTTCTATGAGACATCTATGTATGCCACTGAAATATGAGAGCTTGCCTTTTACAATGGCGTTCATTTAAAGAAGAGACTCTTTGAATTGTTCTTGAATGTGTTTTGGCAGTGCTGTAACTTTTTTTGGTTGGGAAGAGTGGTGTTACAGTTAGGAATCTGGCAACATTCAGTGGAAGCAGTTTAGGTTCTTGGTAGGTAGAGGTCTTATTGCCTAACCACATTTGAAACACCCTCCATTTACTGTTCCAATTGGGTGGATGGATTTCCAAGGGGGAACATCTCCAACGTGTTACAACTGATGACAATCTCCATTTCAGATCAAAGCTTAAATGCTGGATCTGTTATCACCTGAGAACATTATCATAGGGAATATTAAACTGTCAACAGCAGATCTAGAGGAATTATTTCCCAAAGATCCTGTGAATTATAAGAGGATAGAAGTCTAATCAGCCATGAGAGATTTAGTGTTTTTGAGCCTCATTCCCTATTCTAATAGTTTCAATCTGATCCGGATGGCCATCTTCCATTTTAAGTCACAATTAAAGCATTGATTCATCCCTTTGCTTAAAATACAGTTGTATGTATTTTCTCTATTACACGCCAATACAGCAGCCATTTCCACATTCAATTGGTTATTCATTTTAAGTTTCCAAAAGAGCCATAAAGTTCAGGAAATAAACAGACACCAGAGAGTGTTCCTCTGCTCCAACACACACATATGTACTGACACCCACATCTGTGTGATCACATTTTTCTACTGGAAATTTGGAAAGTATACTAATAATAACTTAGCACTTACATAACACTGTCCATCTGCACATCTCTGGGTCTCCAATAAGCATGAATGAATTCTTGCAATGTACACATAAAGGCAGACTATACAATTTATTCTTATTTTTATTGGTATGGGTAAGAAACTTGAAATGTGAATAAGATACTTGCTGGAAATGAGGCAGAAGGTTTGAGAGAGTGAGGTTAGATTTTTGGATCTCTCATCTTTGGATCAGGATACTGGCTAGGATTACTTTTTTGGAGATAACTAAGAGACAGTGTGACTAAAATTCAGGGAACAGGGGTAATTATGGTTGAATCAGGAATGTTGTGGCTGGGTAAGAGTGAGCAATTATCTTTTCTAAGCCTATCTCAAAGAGAAATTCCTCCTTGACTATCCCAAGGAGGGAAAAAAAAAAGAGTGCCATCTTTAAATCTATGATGTTTTTGAATGAATGGTTGGAAACAAAATGTCCCTAAAAAATAGTGAACCAATGATGAAACATAGTATCCAACCCCAAAGAGAGAAGTGGTAGACAATATATAGAATGAGAAATTTCTTTTGGACACAGATAACGAGGTAATTTGTTTTGTTTGATTACACATATTTGTTATAAGGATTTTCTTTTTCTTCTATTCCCCCCCCCAAATGATATTGAAGAGTTGAGTGGGAAGGGAAGAATATAGATTTTTTTCTTAATTAAAAAAACAAGAAACAGTGAAAATTTTCCTCTGCAGCATATCTAAACAGGAATTCTCATGCTTTTGTAACTATAAATTACTCCTCATTGCATCAATGATTGTGAAGAGGGGGTATCTGTCTCTCATTTTAAAAATAATATTGCATCCACTTTTGCCAATACCAGAATAGTGATATTATTGGAAAGAACAAGACCATGGGTTGGCTTTGTTCTATTGGGAAGATTTGTAACATATTGATTTGTTTGAGTTTTCATATAGTTTCTTAAGTAAAAACACATATCAGAAAGAAAACATCACTATATGAACTAAGGTATTTTGATGACCAATTTTTAGGAAAATCATCTTTTCTGGTTTAGTAACAGGTCCAAATGCCATTCAAAGATTTTTTTTTTTAAGTAGAAGTTATGATTGGACCAAGAGGAAACTTACTAAAGAAATCCAAATGAACAATTGAGGTTCAAAAAGAGCTCCAAGTAATCTGTCTACTATTTTGTTCAAGTTCTCTCTCTGCAAACTAGTCAAGTCACCTTAGGAGACATAAATCGGACAAAAAGTCAAGGGGTCTACAATATGGCTATAGAATTGTTTTCTGCCTGGCTTTCTCACCTGAAAATTTCAAAAGAAGGAGTAATGTACCAAATCTATACTATATTAAAGCTGAATCTTTAGCATGAGTCAGAGACATTGTATGTTGCAAAAGTTTCATGAAATAACATCAGATTTTAAATACTTTAAAGCTCTAATCAATATTTGTTAGACTGTGTTGTGGTTATGAGGGTGTTTATCTTTCTCTTTAAAAAAAAAGTTGTTCATTTGGGAATGCAGTTGGAGGGAACTATAATAGATGGTTATATAAATTGATTAAGACATAAATATATTAAAAGTCCTTAAAGTTTCTATTTATTGTCTCTACCCCTGAATCCAGTTCATAAGCTGGACTCAGTATAAGTAGTCGTATATGCTTACGTTTTAAGATATGGCTGCCTCTCCTTGGTACCCCTATAGTAATGACTCATAAACCCTCATAACTCACAGGGACTTGGAACATTGATTCTTGAAAACTTGAAAAGAACTTGAAAACCAAGTGGGGTAAATTATTTTTTCATAGAGTTTACTCTGCCCAGAGAATCAGCTAGGCCCCCATAGCTCTTCACATGAGGAAGCTGAGAGTGTGCCACAGTAATGGAAGGAGGAACAAAATCTAAGGTGAGAAGGAAGCCAGGGACAAAAGAGGCTGCTTTGCATAAGCCCAGAGCCCAAACAGGAAAACTAAGAGTGAGTGATTCTAGGAGTAATGAAAAAAGAATTGTAAAGGCCAAAACGCATTGAATAAGACCATACTGAAAAAATACACCAAAAACTTCCAAAAAAAAAAAAGAAAATTCTACTTATTGCCCAGGAAATTTGAATTCCTGAAACATTCAAAAGAGAAATAAAATGATTAAAAGATTGCAATTAGTTTGTAAATTAGAGCCCTCAAAACAGAATTAATGAAGATATGCACAGAGTAGAAAACTTAAAATACAATATGGAGACCATCTCCAAAATATTAAGGATTCTGGAAAGAGAATGACACATTTGGAACTAAAAATATAGGAGAAAGAAAATTTGGCAAAAGAGAGGAAGACAACAACTTTGAAAGAATACTTGAATTCTATACAAGTCAAAGCAATTGACTTGGAAAACAGTATGACCAGAGGAAGAAACACCTCCCACCACAAAAAAAAAACAAAACAAAAACTTAATTATCATAAATCTTCCAGAAAAAAACTAGATAAATAAAAAACACCCCACCATAGACAATAATACAAGAAAACTTCCCAGGACTTTTAAATACAGCCACCAAAATATTGATTGAGCCTACAGATTGCTACCAAAGGAAAACCACACTCTTGAAATTATAAGGCATGTAGTGGTTACATTTCAGGATTTCAATGCCAAACAACAAATTTTGCAAGCAGCCAGGAGAAAAGCAATTAGCTTTGAAGGAATGCCAACTTGAATAATGGACAATTTCTTTGCAATCATGAAAAACCAGGGAAAAGAATGGAAATTCCAGAAAGCAAAGGATTTTAAGATGCAATACAAAATAATATGCCCTGCAAAATGGAGCCCAATTATCATTGGAAACAAATGAACCTTCATCCAAGGAAAGATATTTGAGGCAGTCCTAGAAAAAAACATCAGAGTCAAACAGACACTTTTAGATAAGGCACAGTAAAGGCAATTAGAATTATCAAGAAATAACTAAATAACTCAGCATTGGAGTCAGTTAGATCTTGTTTCCAGGCTATCTTTGAAGGAAAAAAACAAAGAAATTGGATTGAGGATTAAAATATGGAACCAAAATTATCAATGGACAAAATGGATCTAAGTTAAGGCTAAAGATTTAAGGGAATTTAAAGAATCAGGAGAAGAGAAGGATAATGGATATTCATGGACTAAATCACACATAACAAATCTTTTTCTTTTGTTGGGGGACAGCACAATTTAAGTGGGGAGAAGGGAGGCAAGAACCAGAGAGGACTTGTAGACCTATTACTATCCAGATAGTAGTCAGCAGAGAAGAAAGATTCTTCAGTCTTTTAGCAAGTGTAGGGTGTTGTGAGAGAGTAGGATAAGACTAGGGAATGGAGGGGATAGAAGATAATTTTTTCCCTAACAGGGGAAATGAAAAGGTGCCATTGAAGAACATTGTCATAGGAAAGTGGATGTGGCATGTGTCTTTTGTGAGAGATAGGAGCCTTATGGCTTTGTCTGGGGCAAATGGGCACAATACTTTTACAAATAAGTGCTGTGTTTCTCTGGATTGCATCCTGACTAAGAGCAATGTATGGGTCCAAGGGGCAGTCAGCACCCATGGTGGTGTGTAAAACACTGATCCAGCTTTCGAGTGATCAAGGTAATAGTGAGGGGCAGCACTGCCTCATTGCTCAGAAGGATGAGTGGTTTCCTCCAAAAATCGTTTCCTTCTTGAATGGACGTTTCTTTCTTTTTAAATCAACTTCCGCTAATATCTTTTTGTTTTCAGCCAGTCATCAAGAATATATATCTATATCTATATAGATATATAGATATAGATATATATATCTTACTATCAACCAGGTACTATGATATGCTTTGGGAACATAAACAAAAGTAGAAATAAAGATAGTCCTTGCCCTCAAGTTGCTTATATTCTAATGGAAGACAACATAAAAATAAAGTTGAAAGGGAGTAGAGGACAAAAGTATCTGGCTAGCATGGGGTGTGGTGCAGTGTATGGTAGAGAAAGTTCAGGAGCAGAAGGAGGCATGACTGAGCTGGGTACCTTCGCAATTTCTTCGGTGGTGGTTCTGGGTCTGAATGAAGGAGAGAGGCTGTAGGGACAGAGGATACTTCCAATGTTTGAATTCTAGGGCTGGAGTGAGGTTTTAGAAGATCTATTCTGAGGAATAGTAGAGAGCGTCCAAGTGTAGCTTGGTGGGAAATTAATTTTTACATCACTACTTTTCCTAAGGCATGTCTTTCCTTCCTTACACCCATTAGAATGAAAAATTTAAAGAAAAGGAGGAGGGGCAATGCAGTCAAATTTACCAACATGTTGAGAAAGTGTAGTATTATATGCATTGTTTAATGCCGATAGTCCCCCCTAACTGTAAAGAAAATGGTAGGAAGTGACTTTTAGCTCTTCTCTAAGGTCAAACTTGGTCATTATAGTTTTGCAGTGTTCATTTTTATTGTTTTGTTGTTATTTTTTTTATGATTTTCCTTTACTTTTTAAATTAATTGTGTAGAATATTTTCCTGGTTCTGCTTTCTTAATTCTATTTTAGTTCATCTAATTTTTCCCAGACTTCTCTGTAGCTCTCATTTTCATTGTTTCTTACAGTGCAATAATATTCCATTAAAGTTATGTACTACATTGTGTTTGGACATTCCCTAATTGTTGAGTACCTTCTTTGCTTTCAGAAGTTTTCTACTATAAAACTTGCTGTGATGAATATTGATGTCTATGGATACTTTCTTTTTTTAAAAAATTATTGTCATAATTTTATCTTTGGTGTGTGGTCACTTTCTTAGCAAATTTCCTTTGAAGACAATTGGACCAATTCATAGCTTCCTCAACAATGGATGAGCATGGCCATCTTTCTGTGACACCTTTAACATCCTTTATCGCTCTTATGAATTCTGTATGCTTCCATAAAGAATTTGTGTGGTAGTTTGAGTGACATAAAACTAAACATGTAAATTGATTTTGATAATATTGTCATTTTTATTACACTGGCAAAGCACTGACATGAACACGGAAGATTATTTCAGTTATTTGAAATTCATTTATTTTTTAAAAAGTTTATTTTACAACTATATATTTGTACAGATCAAGGATGCTTTGGTGTCGTTTTTTTAACATGTAATTGGAAAAAAATAAAATGGAATTTTTTAAAAAGATTTAATTGCATTAAATGAGGCTTCCTTTTCTATTATTCCCTCTTAGACTTTGCTGTTAACATATAAAAATGAAGTTAATTTTTGTAGTTTTACCTCATAGCTTGCTATTTTACTGAAATCATCCACTGTCTTATTGAAGTGCTTTGCTAACTTCACAAATTTTCTATGCAAAGCATTGCCAATAACAAAGAGAAATGATTTTGTATTCTCTTTGAATCGATTTTAAAATATCTCTTACCTTATTAATATTGCTATTATTTCAAGAATACATTGGATAACATCAGAGCAGCTTTGTTTTGCTCCTTTATTTGGGGGAAAGTTTCTAGTGTTTCCCCATCACATGTAATCCTACCTTTTGTTTTTAGATAGATATTTCTGGTCATATTTTAAAAAATTTATCTTTGCCTATACTTTGAAGTTGATGGGGGTTTTTTTTGCATAAATGAGTACAGTACTTTGTCAAAATATTTTTCATAATTTTTAACATAATTTTGTGATTTACTATATTGTTATTTTTAACATGATTAATTCGGTTCATTTTAAAACTAATATTGAACTGTCTTGAATCTGTATAAATCCAACTCGTTCGCAGCAAATACTTTTGCTGCATTCTTGACATTTTTTGTACAATTTTTCATAATGATCTTTCACATAATTATTAATCACTTTGTGATTCGTTCTTTTACCTATTCATTACGCAGGATTTTATCATTAAGTCTCCATTTAGACTTTTCTTCTGCTTACGCTTTCTGCATTGATGCTTATTTTTATTGCTTTATGATCTGTAAATATGTAGTATTTCTGCTTTAAAAACAAATTGAATTTCTTTATGTCCTAGAACATAATCTGTTTTTGTATGGATGTGATGTGGTGCTAGAATATACGTATCTTCTTTAATTTTAATTTTTAGAAGATATCATGCATCTTTTAGTTCTAAAATTCCAGAGTTTTTTTTTCATTTCTATAATTTGACATTTGATGATCTTTCCCTGGGATTTTTGTAGCTCTGAGAGAATAATAACATTAAAGCCATCAGTGATTATTGTTCTATATCCTCTGGCATACCTCCGTATCCTTTGGCAATTCAATTAACATTTCTTTAATAATTTCGATGGCATACCATTTGGTGCATATATATTCAGTACTGATATTGGTTGGTTGTTTTTGGTTCCCTTAAACATAATTCTGTTTCCTCATTGATCTTGATTGATACCATGAATTTTTATTTTTGTTTTATTTGATAATATGATTGAAACTCGAGTGGGTTTGCATTGCCTCCAGGATCAAGTGAAAAATTCTTTATCTAACTTTAAAACCTGTTATAATCTGACTCCTTCTTACCTTCCCAATCTTCTTATACTGTACTCATCCAAGTATTTTGTAACTCAGTGACATTGGTTTTCTTGCTATCCCTGTCATACAACATTTCATCTCTCAGCTCTGGTCATTGCCATTTGGTCTTCCCTCCTATCTCCTGGACTCTCTGAATTCCTTCAAGTCCAGATGAAAGCCCCACCTTCTTTAAGAAACCTTTCCCTATCCCACTTAATATTAGAGGCTTCCCTCTGTTGATTCTCTCCAATTTATCATATACACATCTTGTTTTCATGTTTTCTCCCCAATTATACTTAGTTCCTTGAGAGTATGACTATCATTTTCCCCTTTCTTTGTACTGGTAGCACTTA
The DNA here is from genome assembly GCA_028658325.1 of Potorous gilbertii. NCBI lineage: Eukaryota > Metazoa > Chordata > Mammalia > Diprotodontia > Potoroidae > Potorous > Potorous gilbertii. The sequence continues at coordinate 532,466,760 of CM053769.1, read as the reverse complement.
GCACACACAGTATGACCATCATTTTCCCCTTTCTTTGTACTGGTAGCACTTAGCACACACAGTG
>CM053769.1:532454446-532466196 GCA_028658325.1 Potorous gilbertii | reverse complement strand
CATTGCCATCAGTTTCTGATATAAGCACCTTCTTATCATAGTCATACAGTGTAGATCCAAATAAAACCCATTATCCAACTTTGTTGACTTTCCATTCATGGCACTTGTATTAATAGAGCTCTTTATATTCTCCCCAGAAGCTGATTTTTTCCCGGTCATTAATTTGAGCACTTCTAAATAAAAGGTTTTCCTAGAGAATGACAGGCGTGTTTGAGTTGGACAGTGGAATCATAGCCCTTTACTTAGCTGGGTTCACACTTGTAAAACTGGTAGAAGGAAGATACTGCCCTATTGGAGGGAGAGCTAACAGTTTAAAATAGCTAAAACAAATAGTATATTTAAAGTTCATGATGTCCAGATGACAGGCTTAACATCAACCTTGTGAGAAGGTTCCAAAAATTTTATGTGCCATCAAAAATGTTTATTTTTTAAAAACCAGGCTTTCCCATACTTAGCAGGCTAACAATTGCTCATCTGATGTGGCCTCTGTGATCAGATTAGGGGCAGTTTGGAGGTGTAGTTGATAGAGCACAGGACAGTGCTCAGACACTTAATAGCTGTGTGATCCTTGGCAAGTCACTTAACCCTTGTTTGCGTCATCTGGAAAATCTGGATAATAACGGTACCTACCTCCTAGGATTGTTGTGAGGAGCAAATGAGATGAAATCTGGAAAGGGATTAGCCCAGCGCCTGGCACATGGCAAGCACTAAATATTAGCTGTTATTGACTATTTTTGTTGTTATTGTTATCAGATATGGACTGTGATATAGAAATGAACCTGAGACAAAACTGGAAAAAAAATGTGGAAAGTACAGTAGTTGAGCCATAATCTTATTTTTTGTTTTGATTTATGTTCTTTGCCTACCTGGCCTAGTTTTAATTTCCTCAGGGTGGTGATGGGAGACACAACATTTGTGGCTATTCCAAATATACACTCTTTCAAATATGCGCTCTTTTATCAACTACAAACAGATGTATTCAGGAATTCTTTCCTGGAGGAGGTTGTAGTATAATTGCTAAGCCAGATAAAAATGTCTTTTGAATTCAGCTACTGGTTTAGACTTGGGTAACAACATTTAATACCATTTTTATAAGAGGTCACAGTTAAATCTAACATAATGCCCCCAGATGCCTGAGACAAGTATTTTTCAGAGTTGGAGCAGAAGAAGCATGAAAAGAACGAGAAAAGGGAAGGGGAGGAAAGTGTTTACTAAAGTGCCTACTATGTGTTAGGTGCTGTGCTAAACAGTTAACAAATATCATCTCATTTGACCAATATATTTGACTGATGGTCACCTGCTTGCATCTGGAAGTAGGTTATACCAACATAAAATGAAATAGAAATATAATTTATAACTCAGATTAGAAAAAGAACTATTTAAGGACTCCATTTTCTAGGAAATGTATTCAATTTTTAAGCACTCCAGGAAAATCCTGAAGGATTGACACTTGTATATTTCCTTTGGATTTAAAAATTTTTTTTCTAAGTGTGATTCCTGTTAAAGAGAACTTGCAAAGCGAATTTTGCAAACTTTGCAAAGACAATTTGCGAAGAAAATTGCAAAAATTATTTAAGGAAGAGCAGACAAAGTTTTGGGGATTAACCTCAAGGTAAAAATCAATCATCAAGCATTTGTTAAGCACATGAGATATGACAGGAACTGTGCTAGGCACAGTATCCAAGACAAAAATAAAGCAGTCCCTGTGCTCAAGAAACTTACTTCTAATTCATTAAATGATTACATTTAATCTTTCTTGCTGTTACTCAGTCATGGTTCAGTGTGACTCTTCATGATCTCATTCTGGGATTTTCTTGGCAAAGTTACTCTCACTCGTTTTACAGATGAGGAACTGAGGCAAACAGTGTAAGTGACTTGCCCAATGACATATAGCCAGAGTGTGTTTGATCTTTTAGGCCCCTGTTTATGTTTTGTGTGCTTCTCGTAAATAAATCAAACTTTGTATCTCAACTCCTTTTCATCTCCCCAACTCCCAAGTGAAAATACATTACTAAATATCTAGTGAAATAGAGAAAAAATATCTTGAGAGCATTGGCAAGATGAAATGAGGTAGGTAGATTCAATTATGTAATTATATTTCATTTTCTGTCCTGGGTCCTTGTCTGTTTTCATCTGATAAAGAGAAAGTACCAATTAAGTTTGATTTTCGGAACATCAGACTTTGCATTATGTTTATATCTCAGCAGAAGCAGCAAAAATCTCATGGCTTCCATGACAATGCTCAAGCAAACAAGACGTAGAAATATGGGTTAGACATTATTTTACTCAACAAATGCCTTGGGAAAGGCTGCATTCTCTAGTAACTTATTTGGTTGTTGTTTAGTCGAATAGTCACGTCTGACTCTTTGTGACCCCTTTTGGAGTTTTCTTGGTAGAGATACTGAAATGGTTTGCCATTTCCTTCTCCAGTTCATTTGATAGATGTGGAAACTGAGACAAAGAGGGTTAAGTGACTTGTCCAGGGTCACACATAATGTCTGAGGTCCGATCAGAATCAGGACCTCCTGATTCCAGGGCTGGTACTCTATCTACTGCACCATTTAGTTGACTCCCTAGTAACTTATGAGATGCTCCATAAATTACTGTGCTACCCTAGGGTTGAAACTCCCCCATAAGGAGAAAACATACTATATTGTAAGCTCCCTTAAGGTCAGAGATTTGTCTTTTTGCCTTTCTTTGAATCTCTGGTGTTTAGCATGGTTCCTGGCATACAGTGAGTGTTTAACAAATGCTTATTAACTGACTAATTGCGTTATGGTCCCTAGAGAGTCCAGCCCCTTTCTTCCTGATCTGCATAGTACCCATAATTAAAAAATCTAGAGTAAGGCAAAGAGCTTACTGTTTCATATCAAGCCTTTCTCTTGCTAGGCATCAACTGTTACTCTGTATGTGACCCAGATCTCAGAATCATAGACTCTTTGAGCTAGAAGGAATCTTCGAGTCCATCTAAGCCATTGCACACCTGAATAAGAATCTTCTCTACAGCATCCCTGAGAAGAGCTCATCCAGCTGTGTTTGCTCCTAGAAAGGGTGGGTAAAAGTCCTTGGATTAAAATTCTGCAATGGAAGAATAGTGAGAAACTCTTAAGGATGGAATTCTAAAGACAACAAAATTTCCATTGAGAAGGAAAAGGGGCATTGTCTAAGGAGACAAGGATGGGTGCTATTTTAGGTTTTTAAAAGACATATATGAAAGATGGAAGTCAGGGGCAGATAGCAATATGATTTGAAAAGCATGACACAGTCTAAGAAGAACTGTCAGAATTGCTGAAGACAAGCTCATCCGCTCATAGATTTTGGATTCTATTCACTTTCCCTAAAAAGGGAATAGGGAGAACTTTTTCCCTTCTCTATGACTGCAGCAACTTTTCCAAAGAGCACTAATTGTGGTGCAGCAATTACACCTGCCATTTACCTTAGACTATAGGCCATCTGGACCTGATAATGTGATTGCCATCAAGGCAATAGGGCATTTTATTTTATTTTTTTTTTACTATCTCCCTATTTTTCTTTCTTGAGCATCTAACTTTTCTGAGTTAATTCCAAAGACAGTAAGGTGGTACCATGGATAGGGTGCCAGGTCTTGAGTCAGGAATAACAGTGTTCAAATGCAGCCTCATTTGCTAGCTGTGTGATCCTAGGCAAGTCACTTAACTGTTCTTGGCTTCAGTTTCCTCAGCTGTAAAATGATAATAGTAGCATGAGAATCAAAAATGTGCATGCGTGTGTGCGTGTGTGCATGCGTGTGTGTGTGTGTGTTACTCAAAAACTTCTTAGGGTCATGAGGTAATGAGATAATATTGATAAAGTATTTAGCACAGTGCCTGGAATATATAATAGGAGCTTAATAATACTTATTCCTTTTCTCTTAGTCATTTTCGTTGTCTTTTCTATTCCAAAGATAATTCTCCTTGACAGAGAAAATAGAGAATCAAGCTCAGAGTACGAGAGCTTCGTCTTCTCTCTATCACAGTCATTAACCGAGGCTCTGCTATTTCTGGTATTGTTCCAGGAGCTTCTGGTTTGGTCCAATAACCTTGGGCCTCCACTTTTACCTCTACCCACTGTCATCTCTCAGGTAATTCAGAAGGCTCCTAAACAAGCACACAACAACAATGCCAGAATGAAAGCCTCATCCGTATTAACCTTGTTAACAAGGCATTGACCCTGACTAAAAGCTCACTTTGTCAATGGAGATGAATCTCCTATTTGCATTCCAGTCTAACATCTGGCAAATGGCCATTTGCACAGTAGTTAGCTATAAGGGTTAGCCAAGAGAGCTACCCAAAAGAAGACAAAAGACTGTGGAATTTGCTTTGAGCCTTTCTGGAGGGGAAGGGGCATTCTTCTGTGATCTCCCAACCTGTTTACTGTGTTTGTCAGTCTGATATAACACCTTTGTATGTACAAAGTGCAAGGCAGAGAGGAGAAAGTAAAAGAATTCCAGGGACTCCCTTCTGGTCTGGGTCATCAAGGAGAATGAAGTATTCCCTGAAAGAACAGAAGGGCTTCACAAGAGAACAAAGAATAAATGGGAAGTGAAGAGGTAGAAGGAAATTCTTATCCATGTCAGAAAGCTTGTGTGGAAAAAATGTGACACAAATAAGGGAAGTAGATAGATAGTAAAATTCATGTCTATAAAATGGGTGAGAGGTTCTCTCTTTGGGAAGTGGAGCTTGGCCATCTTGGGGAGAAGGCAGCTTCTTGAGTTACAAGAAAAATTGTGTTCAGTCATGTCCGACTCTTTGTGACCCCATTTAGGGTTTTCTGGCAAAGATGCTGTAGTGGTTTGGCATTTTCTTCTCTGGCTCATTTTACAGATGAGGGAAATTGAGGCAAACAGGGTCAAGTGACTTGTCTAGGGTTACACAGCTAATATCTGAGGTCAGATTTGAACTTAGGAAGATGAGTCTTTCTGACTTCAAACCCCACACTCTATCCACTGGGTCACCCCACTGCAAGAAATGATGATGTGACACTAAAGCTGAGCTAATTCAATATGGGTCAGAGGAAGAAAAGGGTAGTGATAATGGTGGGTTACTTCCTGCCGAGGGGGTGCTAAAGTATCTATTGACTTGATGTCAGTAGTAGAGAAGGATCCTGTTTTTCTAGAGGATGGAAACCACCCCCAAATCATCAAGCCTGGCAACTACTACTACTATTCACTTCTGGTGATTCACATGAGGACACATGACACTGACCCAGAAATTAAGAAAGAAAAAAAATTCCACACCTGACCATGTAATGGGTAGAGGTGGGAACTGGGTGATATTTTCATTGATCTTTGTGGTTGAAAGGAATGAGTACAGAAGAGAAATTCAGACATGGAAAGTGAATATCTGCCTCAGAAGAGGATCACAACTATGGAGCTGAGAGAGATCTCAGAGGTCAAACCTTTTATTATACAGATGAAGGAACTAAGGTCTAGAGAGGTTTTTGTGATAGGTCTAGGGTCATACATAATTAAATAGTGAAGTCAGGATTTGAACTCCTACTGTCTAACTCGAAAGCCATCACTCTTTTGCCCTGTACCATGATGCCCCTTACCTTGATGTGTAAGAATGAATTTGGGATTGCTGTGCCACAATGTGAAATATAAGAATAATGGAATTTCTTGGCAAGGGATTGCACTTAATAAGGTCCCTTAAAAGCATTTTTTCCTGTAGTCTTCTGAATCTCATCAAGAGGTTTTTAAACTGAAGAGAGGGTATTTCCGATTTTTTATTTTTTTTTTTATTTATATTTACTTTTATATTAAAGAATGGCTCTCTAGAAGCAGTTGAAGCGGGGAATATAATGGGTAATATAGGTGAGATAAAAGCAAAGAAGATCTGACAAGCTGGGTGCTGCACAGGGAAGTAGTTACAACACAACGACAGTATTAGACTAAGAAGAGAGGACCAGTGATTTGTGAAAGAAAATGAGCCAGCAGGAAAATTCATCTCCTCAAATATCTTTATCTATCTATCTATCTATCTAGCATCTATCTGTCTGTCTATCTACCCATCCACTCATCCATCCATCCATCCATTATTTGGGCAGGGTAGGGATTCTTTTTTAAAACAATATTTGATTATTTTCCAGTTACATGTAAAAGCAATCTTTAACCTTTGTTTTTACAAATTTATTCGCTAGAGCTTCAAACACAAGGTGACCACTTTGTCCTCATAGGCATCTCTGAGTCTTGGTGGAATGGGAATCATTCTTGGAAGCCTGAAATCTGAAAGCCAGGTACAGTAGCATTAAGAAGGATCAATTACAAAGAAACTTCTCAAACTTTCTCATTTGTGATATCATGTCTTCGTGAAATTGAGCTTTCAACTGTGATAAAAATACCAAGCAAAAATTGATGTGGAACAGGAAATGAGGGTGGTTGTATTCTATCTGATTCCATGGTTTGAGAAGTTGTTCAGAGCCCAATAGGTAAACATATCCCATTGGTAGCTACTCATGTTTATGTGAGAATGGAACAAAAAAAAATCTTTCTATTTATGTACATTATTGTTTCAGATTGCTAAGCCATTAGGACATAAATACTTATTAACAACTAACCTAACTACTAAATAAACAGAACTGTTAGGTATTTTCTTGACTAAAGAATGCCATGAAAAAATTGAGACACTAATGACACTGTGCACCAAGAAACTTGGGGAATCTCTGGACTAGATAATATCTGAAATCTCTTCAAAGATGTCCCTTCTAACCTTCATTCTGTGATCTTTTATCCTGCTACAGACTATCAAGCTAGAAGGATGAATTAGCTTAAGTCCATAGGAAAAGATTTCCAAATCTGTCACGGGAGCAAGAGAAATAGTGATAGGGGATTTGAACTTTCTTGTCTATTTGCAAACATTCTCATTCTGCCCATATCAAAACAGCTGGTAAATTTGTGACTTGCCTTAGGGATCATTTCATCCTTCAAATGGAAGAAGAAATAATATTCTGGAGTGAGTCTGACTGAGAAAGAAGCACTGGTTGCTAAGGAAAAAAATGTGAGGAACTTTGGGGGCAAATGACCAGCAACTCTATCACAGAGTTTGTGCTAGAGAGGAGAAGGAAATCTGTGCATAGTAGGTCATGTACTTCAGCTTTGAAGACAGCAGATTTCAAAGGATTCAGAAAAGAGATGGGTAGAAATCCTTTGGTCCAAAACACATCAGCCCCAGAGATAGTGGAATTACTCAAGAATGAAATTAAAAATTCAAATGGAAATTGATAAGCTGGAAAGGAGTCAGAGGAAATCAACCACAATGGTGAAGAGCCTCAAATTTATGCCCTATGAAGATTGGTTGAAGTAACTCAAGAGATTTAGCTGGGGGAAGGAAGATTTAGGAGGAAATGTTAACTTTTCAAATATTTGAAAAAGGGATTGTGACAAGGATTAAACTCTTTCTGTGGCAAAACTAGAAGTTACTGTTGCAACTTTTAGAGAACTTCCCATATCTGGGCTTAAAATAAGGGGAAACGATTTTTGTGGGGAGGTGGGGAGAATCAGGGTTAAGTGACTTGCCCAGGGTCACACAGTTAGTCTGAGGCCAGATTTGAACTTAGGTCCTCCTGATTCCAGGGTTGGTGCTCTATCTATTGTACTACCTAACTGCCCCTAAGGGAAAACTTTTTAACAGTTAGAGTTGAGAGACTTTTAGAGGCAGTGGTCTGTCTGTCTGTCTGTTTCTCTGAAGTCTTCAATTAAGAGCCTTATTGGTTACTTACTGTGCATACTAGAGTGAGATCTTTTTTCCTATTGAGGGTTGTTTTAGAAGGCCAGTGAAATTCCTTCCAACCTGGAGATTTTGTCATTTCATTATTCTGTACTTGCTTATTTGTCCCTTTGTCAGAAATATCAGAAAGGAGATTTTTTTGGTTCAGGTGTGGATTAGACCCGTAATTCTACATATGAATTATACACTGAGGGAAGATACCATAATAACAACTCACATTTAAATAGCACTTTCCTCACAAAAGCCCTGGGAAGTAGATTGAACAGGTATGATTACCATTATTTTATAGATGGTGCAATTGAGGGTTAGCGCAGGTACGTGATTTTCCTATGCTCAAAAAAGCTAGATAATGACAAGAAATGAGAGCCCAAATCAGGTTTTCTGGTGTCATATCCAGTGTTTTTTCCACCCTCTCACCCTCCTTCTACCTATCCTAAGTATTCATACAGGCCTTTGTGCCTTTCTGCTGGCTGTCCTTTTTGTCTAGAATGGTCTTCTTAATGCCTACCCCTTAAAATCTCTGGTTTCCTTCAAGATTCAGTTTAAGTGTATGATGAATCTGTATAATGTTTTTCCTGGTTCTCGCCAACTACCAGGGATATACCTTCCCAACCCCTCCATTAGAATATATTTACTTTTTTTTTTACTTTCTATCACTTAGCCCATAGTAGGCACTTAGTAAATGCTCAACGATTGGTCTTCAGAATGACCTGCTGCGGTTTATACATATTTTCTGAGCCCAGGCTATTCTGAGCAGGCCATTCAGCAAAACTGAGAAGTTGGTACATTTCAGTACATGAGACATTTTTTTTCTTTCCCTGTCTTCCACCATCCCCTTCCATGTCTTCCAAATCATGCTTTTCCATTCCTTAAGTTGCCTGTTACCCTTTCTCTCATCATCAAAATGTTCAGTATTAGAACAGTATTGCCCATAATAGGCATTCAACAGATGCTTTTCTAATACTTGAACAGTAGATTTGAATTTGGGACACCTGAGTTGAACTCCTGACTCTGGTCCCACTTGTCTGAGTGGACATGGGCAAGACATTTATTTCTTAAAGCTTTGGTTTTCTCACCAATAAAATGAGAGACTCACAGCTAGATGGTTCTGAAGGTTCCTTCTCCTTCCAGATCTCTATACCATCTATTGCCTGGGAAGGATCTATATATCCTGTAGCAAGAATTTTAGTCATCTTTTCCTAGGATTTAAATTTTAAGTCTTTGCATTTTTCTCTTATTTTGGAATGAAAGACTCTATGTGCTATTTCAAGCATCTGAGGGTAGAGTTAAGATTTTGACCATCGATGGGGTGGAAGAATTTTTCTAGTACTCCTAAAATAATCCTATAGCAAATATTTTCTACTCTACCTGTGAATAAGGAGTGGCCTTAATTCTGAGGAAATATGGTTTACCTGAACTCTTTCCTCCTATTATAAAGAATATGAGAAAATATGAGAAACAAGGAATAATATAAATTGCAGTATTATTAATCTTTTTATTGAACATGTTTGATTTTTGTTTGCTTGATTTTCCAACATGTGAAAATCTGGATTGCTTTGAATTTTATAGGGCAATTCTTTGTAGGTCCCAGGAGGGCTGGGAGATTGATCCTTTATCCCTAACCAGCATCAGCCGGTGGAGGGCATTTTTCCATGACTGACTTTGGGTGGGTATGCTTGCATCCTACAGTGCAGTGGACTGAATAATAGTAATTACCATTAAATAACTCTATTACAATTGGAATTTTCTCACTATGGGGCATCACCAGTAGCCTGCTTCTTGATGGTGGATAGAGCCCGGCTGTAGAGTGTAATAGTGATAGTCATATGCCATTTTTCTAGTCCTTAGTTAACTAATTAGGAAAAAGAGAGAGTGCTCTAGATGATGTCTTAGTTTCCAACTCTTAGATTTCATGGTATATAATTTATGAATTTCAATCTCACTGCCTCTCCCTCTCCTAATATATTCATATATATTACAGGGGATGAGGGGTGGCAATGATTCAGAGTGGAAGAGGAGGGGAAGGGGGAAAAGAACAGGCATTATTAAGCACCTACTATGTGCCAGGTACTATGCTAAGCATTTTATATAATCTCATCTCACGACAACCCTAGAGAGAGATGTTATTATTTTATCTATTTAACAGATAATGAAACTAAGTCTGCATAGGTTAAGTGGCCTGCTCAGAGCCATACAGCTAGTAACTCTCTGAGGTCAGATCTGAAACTAGGTCTTCCTGACTTGAGGCCCCAGTAGGCTATCCATCGTGCCATCTAGGAACTAGTAGGGAAATAAAAATGCGCAACTTTTTGTTCTAGGTTCCAAGGACCAAAGAAGTTGTTTTCAGATTAGATAAATTTCATTCATTCTTCAACATTTTAATTTATCCCCTATTATATGTTCTTCTTTCTTTGAACCAATTCCAATCAGAGTGAGGTTTAAGCATTGCCCCTGCCCCTATTTTCCCCTTTATTATAAAAGCTCTTCCTTGCGTACCTTTTTTATATGAGAAAATTCTCCCCCTTCTACTTCTCTCTTCTCTCTTCTCCCAGTGCATCCCTATTTCTCAACCCTTTACTTAAAAAAAAACATCCCAACATAATTGACTCATGCCCTCTGTCTATGTAGACTCCTTCTAACTACCCTAATAATGATAAAGGTTTTAGGAGTTACATGTATCATCTTTCCATACAGGAATGTAAACAGTTTAATTTTATTGAGTCCCTTATGATTACTCCATCGTATTTACCATTCTGTGCTTCTCTTGAATCTTGTCATTGAATGTCATGTCAAATCTTCTATTCAGCTTGGGATTTTTCACTTGGAATACCTGAAAATCTTCTTTCACTAAATGACCATTTTTACCCCTGAAGGAGTATTCTCAGTTTTGCTGGATAGGTTATTCTGGATTGTAATCCTAGAGCCTTTGCCTTCTGGAATACTATATTCCAAGTCCTCTACTCCTTTAATGTGGAAGCTGCTAAATCTTATATGACCCTGACTAAGGTTCTATAATATTTGAATTATTTCTTTCTGGATTTTTGCAGTATTTTCTCTTTGACCTGAGAGTTCTGGAATTTGACTATGATATTCCTGGGGAGTTTTCATTTTGAGATTTCTTTCAGGAGGTGATTGGGGTATTCTTTCAATTTCTATTTTACCTTCTGAATCTAAGGTATTGGGAGCAATTTTCCTTTTAAGTTCCTTGAAATATGATGTCTCACTCTTTTTGATGATGGCTGTCAGGTAGTCCTAAATTATTTGTCTTTGATCTATTTTCCAGTTCAGTTGGTTTTTCCAATGAGATATTTCACATTTTCTTCTATTTGCAGACATTGTTTTATTTTTTCTTGATATTTCATGGAATCATTAGCTTTCACTTACCCAATTCCAATTTTTTAAGGAATTATTTTCTTCAGTGAGCTTTGGAATCTCCTTTTCCATTTGGCCTATTCTGCCTTTCAAGTTTTCTTCAGTGAATTGTCAGACTTCTTTTACCAATGGGCCAACTATATATATTTTCTAATTTAATTTAATTTTTTTCAAATTTATTTATTTATTTTTAGTTTTCAACATTCATTTCCAGAAGATTTTGAATTTCAAATTTTCCCCCATCTCTTCCCTCCTCCTACCCCAAGACACCACACAATCTGATTGTCCCATTCCCCAATCTACCCTCCCTTCTATCACACCCCTCACTTCCCTTATGCCCATCTTCTCTCCTTTCTTGTAGGGCAAGATAGATTTCTATACCCCATTACTTGTATTTCTTATTTCCCAGTTATATACAAAAACAATTCTCAACATTTGTTCCTAAAACTATGAGTTCTAACTTCTCTCCCTTCCTCTCTCCCCACCCATACTCACTGAAAAGGCAAGCAATTCAATATAGGCTTTATATGTGTAGTTTTGCTAAAGACTTCCATAATAGTCATGTTGTGAAAGACTATCCATATTTCCAACTATCCTATCCTGCCCCCCCATTTATTCTATTATCTCTTTTGACCT
>CM053769.1:532437854-532454346 GCA_028658325.1 Potorous gilbertii | reverse complement strand
CCCCTCCTCTTATTTGCCCTCTCTTCTATCATCCCCCCACACACCCCATTTTTCCCCTTCTACTCTAATTTCCTGTAGTGTAAGATAGATTTTCATACCAAATTGAGTGTGTATGTTATTCCCTCCTTAAGCCAAATGTGATGAGAGTAAGCTTCACTTTTTCCCTCTCATCTCCCTCCTTCCCCTCCATAGAAAAAGCTTTCTCTTGCCTTTTTGAGAGATAATTTGCCCCATTCCATTTCTCTCTTCCTCCTCTCTATATATTCCTCTCTCACCCCTTAATTTTATTTATGTAGATATCATCCCTTCCTATTCCACGCTCTCTGTCCCCTCTGTCTATATATATATGTATGCATATGTGTGTGTGTGTGTGTGTGTGTGTGTGTGTGTGTGTGTGTGTGTGTGTAATCCTTCTAACTACCCAAATACTGAGAAAAGTTTCAAGAGTTATATTCCATGTAGGAATATAAATAGTTCAACTTTAGTAAGTCCCTTATGATTTCTCTTTCCTATTTACCTTTTCATGCTTCTCTTCACTCTTGTATTTGAAAGTCAAATTTTCTATTCAGCACTGGTCTTTTCATCAAGAATGCTTAAAAGTCCTCTATTTCATTGAATAACCATTTTTTTGTCTTGAAGTATTATACTCAGTTTTGCTGGGTAGGTCATTCTTAGTTTTAATCCTAGTTCCTTTGACATCTGAAATGTCATATTCCATGCCCTTTGATCCCTTAATGTATAAGTTGCCAGACTTTGTGTAATCCTGATTGTATTTCCATAGTACTTGAATTGAAGCTGTTTGCAATATTTTCTCCTTGACCTGGGAACTCTGGAGTTTGGCTACAATATTCTTATGAGCTTCTCTTTTCGATTATCTTTCAGGAGGTGATTGGTGGATTCTTTCAATATTTATTTTACCCTCTGGTTCTAGAATATCAGGGCAGTTTTCCTCGATAATTTCATGAAAGATGATGTCTAGGCTCTTTTTTTGATCATGGCTTTCAAATAGTCCCATAATTATTACATTGTCTCTCCTGGATCTATTTTTCAGCTCAATTGTTTTTCAAATGAGATATTACATATTGTCTTCTATTTTTCATTCTTTTGGTTTTGTTTTGTAATTTTTTGGTTTCTCATAAAGTCATTAGGTTCCATCCGCTCAATTCTAATTTTTAAAGAATTATTTTCTTTAATGAGATTTTTTTGAACCTCCTTTTCCATTTGGCTAATTTTTCTTTTTAAAGAATTCTTCTCCTCATTGACTTTTTGGGCCTCTTTTGCCATTTGAGTTAGTCTATTTTTAAAGGTGTTAATTTCTTCAGCATTTTTTGGGTCTCCTTTAGCAAGCTGTTGATTTGCTTTTCATGAATTTTTTTCATTACTCTCATTTCTCTTCCCAACTTTTCTTCCACCTCTCTTGCTTGATTTTCAAAGTCCTTTTTGAGCTCTTCTATGACCTCAGACCATTGAATATTTATTTTGGAGGTTTTGGGTGCAGAAGTCTTAACTTTTACTTCTTTCTCTGATGGCATGCATTGTTCTTCCTCATCCAAAAGGATAGAAGAAAATACCTGCTCACCAAGAAAGTAACCTTCTGTTGTCTTATTATTTTTCCCTTTTTGGGACATTTTCCTAGCCAGTCACTTGATTTTTGAGTTCTTTGTCAAGAGGAGGGTATACTCTGGGGACCTGTAAGTCCTTGGTTCCTCCAAGGTGGCACAATCAAGGGAGGGGAGTTTATTCCTCTTCTGGCTTGAGCTGTGGTCTGTGAGCAGGATTCCCTCTCCAGAGACTCCACCAGCTCCACCATGCCAGCCAGCACTCCTCCTAACCCCAGGACCACCTTTCAGGGCTGAGATCCAGATCAGCTGCTCAATTCCCCAGGGGCTTTAGATCAGGGCCCCAACAATAGAAGCTACTGCTGCCTGAGTTTAGGCTTTGACAGCTACTTTCCCTTCTTCTCTAAGTGAAAGAAATTTCTCACTGGCCATTGAAGCTATCTTTGGTGTTTGTGAGCTGAGGAATCTAGGACCCACAGCTGCTGGTGGTGGTGTCTTGAAGACAACTTTAGTCCTGTCCTTGCCTCAGTGCAACCCATTCTGTGGTCTGCTCTGCTCCACACCCAGCATGACAGACTTTTCTTTCCTGTCAGTTTTCCAGGTTGCCTTGGGCTAGAAATCTCTTTCACTCTATTGTTTTGTGGCTTTTGCTGCTCTAGAATTTGTTCAACATTTTTACAGGTATTTTATGTGCTGTGGGAGGAGAGCTACTACAGGTGCGTTCTTCCACCTGCCTTCTTGGCTTCACCCCAGGCCAACTGTATTTTTTAAGGTAATATTGTCTTCAATGTTGTGTGTGTGTATGTGTGTATCTTTTTTTGCCAAGCAGTTAATTTCTCTTTTCATAATTTAATTGCACCATTCTCATTTCTTTCTCCAATTTTTCTTATCTTTTTCTTCAACTTTTCTAGGAATTCTTATTGGATATGGGTTCAATTATAATTTCCTTTGAAACTTTACTTGTAGCTATTTTCACATTTTTGTGTTCTAATTTTATGTCTCGATCTTCTCTTCCATTGTAATGGCTTTTTATGGCCATATTCTCTCTCTCTCTCTCTGTTAATTTTTTTCAGCCTATTTCTTGATTTTGGACTTTATTTTAAAGTTGGGCTCTGCTCACCTAAGGGTGAGAAGGCACTGTCCCAGACTTTAGCCTTTTTTGTGTTGCTTTTTTCAGAACTAATTCTTAGAGTTTTGAAGTTTTTGGTGCTGCCAAGGTGGTGTGATCCAGAGAGATGTGTGATCATTGCTCTTCTGGTCTGTGCTCTTGTCTTTACCCAGGAAGGGCCCCTACTTCTCTGCAGTCACAAGTGGCAGTGCTCCTTTTGGTCCTGGGACTGTGACCAGTTCCTTTACCCTCCTGTCCCATAAATACTAGTGTTCCTCTCTTTCTTGAAACTCTGAGAAGGACCCCTATTCCCTTGTGACTGACCACAAGTTTTCCCACTGCACCCCAGAATTATATATGGGTAGTAGATCTGCCAAGCACCAGCTGCACCCAATGCCAGCAAAGGGTAATCTCTTTCTGGTCAACTGTCTTACCCCTTTCCCATCTCTGGGCTGAGAGCTCCCAAACTCCCAGTTGCTGATGCTGTACCAGCCATTTCCAAGGCCCACCAATTGGGTGGTGATGGGTGATGATACTATGTTCAGGGAAGGGCCCCTCTCTGGTGTCACTAAACTGTGCTGCCTGCCTATGTCTCACACTGACCAATTTTGGGCTCTGCTGTTCCAAAATTTGATTAGAGGAGTTATTTTAAAGCTGTTTGGAAGGGAATGTTGGGAGATTTCAGCTGAGTTGCTATCTGTATTCTGTCATCTTGACCCCCCATACCTACTCCAGTCCTTTCCATAAAGTATTGGCTATGATGTAGAAACAAAGGGCATAAACAAAACTCATTTTTGAAAAGCATAATGGGAGTAGAGAAGATGAGGTCATCATCATACTTCCTAGGTCTATAAGGCTTTACGGAAAACAGGAAATTTATACTGGTCCTTGAAAGATTGGCAGTAATTGTCTGGGTAGATGAGAGCTCTGACACTTATCTCAGGGCTGAAGCCTGGCAAGTCTAGTTATCCTCTGATAGAAGATAAAACAAGTATCCAAGTATTACAATCCAGCTGAGGTGTGTGTGTGTGTGTGTGTGTGTGTGTGTGTGTGTATGTGTGTGTATGTGTGTATGTGCATGTGTATATGTGTGTGAAGGGGTGGGGGTTAGAGCAGTTTGAATGATCTTAAAAACCAGAGGCCTTGTCTGCTTTCAAAGTATTCAAAAGTTCCTGTGGCTCTTCAAAGGAGGATGTAAATCTAACTCACTGTCTCTTCCTCCCCTCTGCAGTGTATGGATTCACTATGAAATAGAGCCACACTTAATCAGTCACGGAGTATGTCCCAGAAAAAGAGGGAAAACATGTGGGGCCTCAGAGATAGACACAACTCCCCATGGCCTCCCATTCTGTTTCAGAGCAGAATCCTCAATAAGGAATCACTTTAGGGGGAAGATTATGCTTTGATTTATTTTTTCCCCCCAAAATGTAAACATTCTCTATACTAGAATGGCTGATGGTCATGCATCTGACTTATTTAGTTAATTTAGTATTGTGTGTGTGGTCCATTCCAGTTTGTTTCAGTCAAATATATATTACATGCTTGGAAATCACCCATTGAGCTGTGTGTGTGTGTGTGTGTGTGTGTGTGTGTGTGTGTGTGTGAAGATTCTTGACTAGAAATTCAAGCATTCGACTCACAATCCAAAAGCTCACATTTAATGGAATGACAGTTTTTTTGGCTCCTAATTTTGGCCATTGTCAATCATGTTGCAAGAATCCTAACATGGTTTAAATTAGTTCTGAGGAAGCACAAAGCCTTGCGTGTCTAAATTATCAAGGCCGCTCCATGGGGCCCAAAGACAAAACCCGAATTTCAAATTGTAAAACTTTATATGGTGCTTTTAGCAGGACCAGGTCCGAAGTCACTAAACAAATTTGTGACAAAATGTGCCTGCCTGCCAGCGCTATTTTGGGAAAACAATTCATGTGCTGAGGGCACAGCTTAGCTTTGAAGATTTGTGCAGCTTTCTTGCCAGTAAATAAATGTCCAAGAAATGAAATGTTAAAATACTGAGATCAGATATAAAGAAAAAGTCAGGAAAACTGAGATACTAAAGTGTGTATGCTCACTAATTTTTAACTAACAAGCTGATCCAAAAAGTGAAAAATGATACGCCTTCCTTCTTAAATAATTTGGCCAATGGGGATTTATCAGGTCTCATAATCATAACGATGAATTTTAAGGATTAAGGGAAGACGATACTTGGACCATATCCTAGATAATATTTGGAAAATAGAATCTCAGTAACTACTTTAACACCAATGGGCCGTGTTACTTAAGAGACAGCTAGATGGCACAGAGGATAGAAAGATGAGCCTGGAGTCAGGAAGACCTATCTTTCTGAGCTCAAATCTGGCCTCAGGCCCTTTTTAACTGTGTGCCCCGGGCAAGTCACCACCAAACCCCATTTGCCTTGGTTTTCTCATCTGTAAAATGAGCTGGAGAAGAACATGGCAAATCACTCCAATATCTTTGCCCAGAAAACCCCAAATAGGGTCACAAAGGGTTGTCACTGAGTGACAAAAACAACAAAATGCTTTTTAGAGCTGGAAGGAAACATAGAGAACACGTGATCCTTATTTTTCTTTTCTTAAAGATCAGGAACCTAAGACCCAGAGAGGGAAAGAGTGACTGCTTAGGGTCGCAGAGGTAGTAACAGAACTGACATTCAAATCCAGTTTGGTGTTTTTTAACATCAGTCTCTTTCCTCTAAATCACTGTCTGTCTGTCCTAATTGTATAACTGCAAAAAAAAAAAAGTGATGCTAAGAGCACAGATCCCAGAGTTTTGTGGGGTCTAAAAGAAGAAAACCAAATAAGAATGAATTTTCAAAATGCTTTAGCCTAAGTCCCTTTATATATCAATGAAAAACTTTTAGCATCTCATATTGTTTTCATTCACAGATATCACAAATATCATAAACTCATTAGTTTATGATCATCTACAACTCTTCTCAAGAAAGGTACACACCCAATCAGCAGGGGTTGTTGGGATTAAGGAGCATCGGCAAGATTCTGTTCGGATGAAAGAAGGACTTGACTTTGTGCTGTTTCCTTTGTTTACATCTCTCTCTTCCCCTCCCCTGTTTTTCTCTTCTCCTCTCTCCTTCATTCTTGAGTGAGAAGGGACTCAGGGAAGGTTAGTCTTTTGTGAGGATGACATTGTCAGTTCTGAGAATCTTTTTAAGATATTTGTGCATTTTAAACTGTATTCTTGGTTTCCTTCCTGAATATCAGTTATCTCTCTGTGCTCTCAATATTTTCTGCTGAAAATACAGAGATTCTGGACAAAGTCATCCATTTCTCCATGTGCAAAGCCCCATTGAGTATATCATTTTTGCTTGGAGAATCCTGTGATCTTAAGTGGACAACAATTCAGAACGCATGAGAAATACTAAGATTTCAAAACCTCTTGAAATGCTAAGTACACACTAGTTTTGTGTTAAGAAAAATAGTATTTTCACAACTGTTATTTTCAGGATTTTAAACATATAAACAATGCATATCCTCCCTCCTGAGCACATAGGAGGTCTTTAAAGCACTCTTGAACTTGGATGAGGGAGGTAGTATGGTATTATGAAAAGTACATTAGAATGAAATTCAGGAGATATTGATTTTAACTTGTTTTAACTAGATATGAGA
The DNA here is from genome assembly GCA_028658325.1 of Potorous gilbertii. Taxonomy (NCBI): domain Eukaryota; kingdom Metazoa; phylum Chordata; class Mammalia; order Diprotodontia; family Potoroidae; genus Potorous; species Potorous gilbertii. The sequence continues at coordinate 532,448,035 of CM053769.1, read as the reverse complement.
CCTTGGATAAGTCTTTTTTATCTCTATGGACTGAGTTTTATTATCTACAAAATTAAAGTATTAGATTGATCTCTAAGGGCTTTAAAATTATATGAGTTGCTTTCACCTAGTTTGAAACATAGAAATATTCCCTTTAAAAAAGTAAAGATTTTAAAAAGAAGGGCCTTTGTAAAAACTCACTAAGAAGCGGGGTGGGTGGGAATGGTGGTGGTGTAGTCAGGCAGGTCACTTTTTGATTTGATTTGCTCTGAATTAGATCAGCTGAGAATATTAATGAGTGAAGACTCAACCTGATTTAACTACTTACTGTATTACACCACTAAGCCTCATATATGTCCCTATGTCTGGTCTATGTACACATACATATACATACATATGTATATATACATATATATGCATATATGAAGAAGAAGTTGAAACAGAAAACAATGAGACAGGCACACAGAGAAAGATGTATTAAAAGTGTAGGGCTATCACTTCAACAACAACAACCTTGATTTTGTTGTCACAGTGAGATCATACTTCTCTCTCCCTTCTGCTTAGAAGGTCAACTGAAGCCCTAGCCAGAACTGTTGTTCAGTGGGACCCAATTTCCTCCTCCTTGTCCCCTATTCCTAAGCCTTCCTGCCAACACCTCCTTCCCCTTTTCTTCTTCTGGATGGTGACTGAATCCCCATGTTGACCTCTGTAGAAAGGGGTCCAGAATTCCTTCTCTACTTTGACCCATGAGCTAGCTAATTTTTCCTCAGTGGTTGTGGTTTGTTGCTGAGGGGATGATATCTCAGGTAACCTAAGTATTTTTGGACTTGCCATCAGCCCTGTATCTGCTCCCTTAAGACCACTGGACTTTTAAAGCTTCCAGCTGGATAATTCTACTTATAGTATCTTTCCCAAATATAGCATGAACTCCTTGAAAGCAGGAACTGGTTTTTTGTTTTGTTTTGTTTTATTTTCTGTTTATATCTCAACACCTAGTATAGTGCCTGGCATAGTAATTGGTTATTGCATATTTTCTCATCCTTTATCCATTCACTCTATACCAAGAATTTCTTTAACAGATAAAAATCACAATTCTGGTAAAAAAATATTTGCGTGTGTGCGTGTGTGTGTGTGTGTGTGTGTGTGTGTGTGTGTGTGTGTTTAGTATTTGGCATATAGTAAGTGTTTAATAAATATTTATTGAGTAAAAAGGGAGAGAGAGAAAGAGAGACAGAGAGACAGAGAGAGATAGAGAGAGAGAGAGAGACAGAGAGACAGAGAGAGAGAAAGTCAGCAAGCCAGAGAGTGCTTGGAAGACCTAAATTTGAATCCTACCTTTGACATACACTAGTTGTGACCCTGAGTGATCTCCGTGCTTCAGGCAACTCTCAGAAAGGAAATGCTATGCTACACTAGTCGGATGAATTTTCTCATTTGGAGTTCCTTGCACCAATGAAATTACATGTATGACCAAAATTATATATTAATTCTAAATACAGTTTTATGTTTTATAAATATGCAATATACACATATATATTTGGATATGTGTATATTCGTATGTATGTAGATGGAGTGGGGAACCTAAGTCTTCAAGTGTGGTCCTTTGAATGAATCCAAACTTCACAGAACAAATCCCCTTAATAAAAGGATTGGTTCTGTAGAACTTAGACTTAGAAAAAAGGCCTCACTCAAGGACCTAGAAGACCACATGTGGCCTTGAGACCACACTGAGATTTATACATGTCCCTATTGAAAGCGTTAAATCACCATCTAGATTCCTAGAGTGCATGTTTGTTGTGGAGTGTATTTATATAGATTAAAAGAATTGAGTCAGATTCAGTTTATTGAAATTTACAATTTGGAACATTTGAGCAAGAAAAACTGATGACCATAAACTCTCCAGCTATTTCACAACAGTATGCTCATGCACATACACTATGTTCCTACTTGAAAATGATCTTATTTTATAGACATTCACAGAAAACATAAAACACACACACACACACACACACACACACACACACACACACACACGCACGGCAATCAAATTAGAAAGTACTATGTGGCTCTGAAACTATGAAAATGAATCCTTTCCTCTGCTCTTTTATGAAACTTAAAATACAATTACCTTTTAAGGAAAAAGAAACCCCCTTTTAACATAGGTATATGTTTATACACCTATTTGCATGTAAAGCAACATTCCATCACCCCAGAATTAACATATTTAAAGAGAAGAACTAACTTTAAAAAAAATCAGCTTCTGAGCATTGTCTCTAGTCAATATAGCCAGCTGAAAATTGGAGGTGACTTTGAAATCACCATTGAGATAGCCCTTTGCTTAATCATTCAGTTGCCATGAATTAGAGATGTGAAGTCAGTGGTTAATTTAGTAAGGTTTTTACTAGTCTTTTTACAGCAGATTTCTTGTTACTTAGACTTCTGAACAGACAGAAAATTCAGCTGAGAAATTATAATGTGCTCAACCTAAAAAAAAAAAACCAAACCCACACCACTTAAGTTCCTCTTTCCTCAGATTCAACTCTAACTCTTTGATTTATGTTGTCACCTCCCATCAAGTTGCATCAATTATATTAGCAAGTTTATTGTCTGTTATTCAAAACCCTGGCAGTCACACCAGCCATATGTAGATTGTCACACATCAGCCCCCGTGTCCTAAGACAATATCCAGATTTCCCAGATATGACTGCTGAAGATTTGTTCTTTTCATTAAGAGGATATCTAATTCCTGAAATTGTATTATATGGTACAAAATGGATTAATCTGAATCACAGTGCATCTGTATTATGAAAAAAGATTCTTCTCTATCACTTAAAGTAGAATCAATGATGAAAGGGCCTCTTAAAATTTATCCTGCCCTTCCCCTTCCCTTCCCTCTCTCCTTTGCAGGCAAGTATATGCCGAAATCACTTCAGTAGGTCAGTCATGTTTTCAGTGAATTCCTCATCTGTCTCTATCTCTCTCATCTCTTTACCTCTCTCTCCTTTTCTGGGTCTCTTCCTCCCTCTCTCCTTTGGGAGACTAGGATTACCAGTGTTTCCCAATAGCTCAATAGTTTCCCAATACACTCAACAGCTTTCATTATGGAGTACTTCTCCACACTCGTTTCCCCCTCCATCCCATTAACAAACATTTATTAATCATCTCCTTTATGAAAAGCACAGTGCTGGGTCCTACAGTAGAAGTGAGAAACCATAAGGCTGACCCAAAGGCAGGGAAAGGAAAGGGTTCATAGAGTCACAGACCCTCAGAGTTAGAAGAGGACCTAAAAGGCTGTCTAGTCCAAAGGATTATGTATGTCTGAATTTCTAAACTTTTTCTGTGTCATCTGTTGGCCTTTGTGTGTCCTCTGCAGTTTCCACAAAACTCTCAAAAAATTCCCATTTAATTTCTTATGTGATATATTGAAGCCACAATGGGGAAAGTCATGCTGTGTGAAGGGATAATGATATTCTCTCCCAAGGAAGATTATTTGAATAGATCTAGTTGTTAGAAAGTTTTCCTGATAGCAAGATTAAATATGTCTCTTCGCAACTTATATCTGTTGTTTTGAATTCTGCCCTTTGGGGCCAAGCAAAATAAAACTCATCCCTCTTCTATATGACAGCCTTTCCAATATTTGAAAATAATCATATACACCTCCTTTCACTCATCCTGTGAGCGTTTTTTTGTCTAGACTAAAGATTCATGTTTTTTCCTATTGAACTTTATGTGGTGTGAACTCAAGGCCCTTTATCATACTGGTTACTCCCCTCTGGATATTCTCTATCTTATTAACACCCTTCCTAGAATGAGACCCATAACTGAAAACAGTGTTCCAGATATGGCCTGGCCATGGAAGAAAACAATGAAACTATCGTGGTTTCAATCCTGCTGCCATGCCTTTCTTAGAGTAACCCAAGGTTGCATGAGTTTTATTGGCTTCCATATTAACACTGCTGACTCCCATTAATTTTATAATCCACTCCTTGAATATTCTCCTGTCAAGTCATACCTCCATTGTCTTATGCTTGGGAAGTTAATTTTTTTTAAGCAAAGTGTTGTTATTTTTATTCATTTGAATTTGGCAAAATTTATTCATCTTTATTAGATTTTGCCCAGTGTTCTACTCTGTAAAGTTCCTTTTTAATCCTGATGTTATTATTAAATGTTTTAGCTGTCCTCCCCAACTGTAAATTTGACAAGTATGGCCATCTATGTTTTTGTATGAATTACTGACATAACAAAGGCCAAAGCACAGATCCCTGGAGTCCTCCACTAGAGACCTCCTTCCATACTGGCATCCCATTTATTAATAGCTTCTCTTTAGGTATGGCCATTTGACGCATTCTGAATTCCCCTTAAAATTGTATCATCATCTAGCCACATCTTTCTAGATTAAAAATATTATAATGACGTGACAATTTGCTAAATACTTTGCTAGAACACAATGATGTGTAATATTCCTTCACCTACCAGTCTAGCAATCCTCTCATAAAAGGAAATAATGTTGTTCTGACATCCTCTGTCCTCCAAGAAGTCTTCCCTTTCTTGACATGTCCTGTAGCCATTCTTCCAATGATACATTCTAGAATTTTGCCATGATGTGAACTTAAGTTCAATGCTCTTGAATGTGCATATTCTATTTTCTCCCCTTAAAAAAACGGAATAATAGTTATTCCTTTCTAGTCCTATAGTATTTATTTATCACATTCTATCCCAAACAGTGGCTGAAATCCTAACTGCCACTTATATCTATCACCTCTAATGATTATCTGGCCTTGGGCTCATCAAGAATAGTTGGATATTCTCTTTTTTGCTTACCTTTAATTCCTTGTTAGCCAGTTTTGCTATGACCTGTCTGATTTTTTTGGCAAAGAAAACAGATGCAAAATAAGACATGTGAAATCAGTCAGCTAATAAACATTTATTAAGTGCCTACTCTATGCCAGTTTGGAGCTACGTCATTTTGGTCTCTTTGAACACAAAGGATGACAACCAGCTCGATGTTGGGTACTGTGCTAATCCCAAAGGATATAAAAAGAGGCAAAAAACTGCCCTCAAGCAGCTCGCAAGTTAATAAGAGAGATGACAGCAAACAAATATATACAGACGAGCCATATACAAGATGAATAGATAAGGAAGAGACAGAAGGCACTAGGATTAAGGGCGACATGAAGGCAGTAGGTAAAGTCTTTCTGTGGTCAGTCATCATTGTCTCATCTACCCCTAGTCAGGGTTCTGTCACTTTTCTCATCATTCTCTTTCCCTCAGTAGAGCTAGGGGCCCTTTGTATGTTCCTGAGTTTTCATTCCCAGCCTTATTAATTTTGTGTATAGCACATGACCTCATTCTTACAGGGGGTATCATTCTGTTGCACATATCTTCTCTTTCCTGTCATTACTTGGGTCATTTGCGTATGTCTTTAAAATTGTTTTCAATCTGGTTGGTTGCTGAGTTCTTTGTGTAACTTCAATGCTTTTTTTATTCTTTTTAGACAAATTTTCATTTTCTTCCTCAATGGGACTGTTTCTCTTTGCAATTTTGTTCATCTTTATTCCTCCTGGTCTGACACTTCTGCAATTATGTTCCATTAGATCCTACCTGCCTTTTCACTGAGCCTGTTAGAAAAAACCCTCCAAAATTCTAGGGTGCTTGCCAAACTACCCAAATTTTCTCTATTCTGCGTCACAGATTCCTTTAAAAAGGATTAACTTTTAATTTTTTTGGTATTCTAAACTTGGCAAACATTAATAAACATATTTATATAAACGTATACAAAGAACATAAAGAGATTGTATGTGAAATAATAAATCTTTATTAGGTAAAGCTTTTTAAAAAGTCAATAATAAATTCAACATGTTAGTTTCAAAGCTGTTGTACATGTCATATTTCTTAATTTCCTTCTATTTTCTTCTGTCTTTTAAAAACTTCTACCATGACATTCTTTTCTTCTTTCTGACTTCACCATCACTAGCCCACCTCTTCTCCCAATCTCCTCTCCCCCCAATAAAAATCTACTCTTGAAAAAACACTCATGGTTAAACAAACCTACGCATTGATCATGCCTGAAAACTGCCTCTCCCATTTTGTACCTCTAGTCTATTGCTTCTCTTTTAGGATGCAGATAGCATGTCTCCTTGTTGGCCTTGATTGGTGCGTTGATTAGATTCTTAATTCTTTCTACATTGTTTTCCTTGTAGTGTTATAGTTGCTATGCTCCTTGTTCTGGTTATTTAACTTGGAGTTAGTTCATAAGAGTCTTCCAAGGTTTCTTTGAAGCTTTTCCTTTCATCATATTCCATTGCATTCATATACCATCATTCATCCACTCCCCAAATGATAGACACATCATCTTTTGGTGGTACTAAATTCTTTGTTACAAAAAAAGAGCTGTTATTATTGTACATATGGTTCCTTCCCCTTTAGATCTTTAATCTCTTTGGGGGTACATAGTAGTTGTAGCTTCGCTGAGTCATAGGTATATGCACAGTACAGTGCTTTTTTGGTGTATAGCTCCATATTGCTTTGCAAAATGACTGGAGCAATTAGCAATTTCCCCAGAAGAGCCTTTGTGTGCCTTTCTTCCCATTTCCCCTCAATAATTCTCATATTCCTTTATTGCCATCTTTGCCAATGTGGTAGGTATGAGGCAAAACCTCAGGTCTGCCTACATGTGCATTTCTCCTCACATTAGTGATCTGGAGAATTTTTACATGATCATTGACGGCTTAGGTTTCTTCCCTTGAGAAATACCTATTCATACTTTTGTCCATTTATTGGGGAATAGCTCTTATCTTTATATTTGAATCTGGTTCCTGTATATCTTGGATATTAGATGTTTTAATAAAAAAAATTACTTCACAGATTTCTCCTCCCTCCACTCCAATTAACTGTTTACTTTTTAATTTTTAAACTTCATCAATTTTTTTTAAACTTTTCAACTTTATCTCTTTTGATCCTCTCTGTCTCTTGTTTGTTTAAGGAGTCTCCTCTCATCCATAGTTGAGAAGGATATCTCCTTCACTTAGAGTGTGTCCCTTTAATAGTTTGGTTTTGTTCTAATAATAATAGATATTAGCTGACGTTTATATAGCACTTACTATGTGCCAGGCACTATGCTAACCACTTTATAATTATTAACTCATTTGGTCCTCTCAACAACTCTGGGAGGTAGGTGCTACAACTATTCTCCCCTTTTTTTCAATAGATAAGGAAGCTGAAGCAAACAGAGGGTTAAGTGACTTGTCCAGGGTCACACAGCTATTAAATGTCTGAGACCACATTTGAATTTAGGTCTTCCTGATTTCAGACCCAGCATCTTATCCACTGCTTCACTCAACTACATTTATTTTCATTTTATTGTGGTAAATAGTGTGAGATATTCATGTAAACCTAATTTGCAACATTATTCTCCAGGTTTTCTAGTAGATATTTTTCAAATGATGAGTCCTTACATTAATAATTTGGACCATTGGGCTTATTGAATATTATGGTGCTTTGACTATTTGCTGGTGTGTGTGTGTGTAATCTATCCTACTGATTGAATTTTATGTTTTTTTGAATAAGTATGACATTTTCATGACCTCCTTTCTTGTATACTTTGAGATTAAACTACTATTGCCCCCTTTTTTCTGTCATTTGAGATCCAAGACTATTATTCTAGATGAATTTGGTTATTATCTTTTCTAGCTCTATAAAGTAACAGTTTGGAATAACATTGGATCAATATTGTCATTTTATCATATTGACCTTGGCCAAATTATAAGTAATTAATATTTCACCAAATCTCCAACAGTCCAAGAATGTTTGGTAGTTGTATGGTCCATGTGGGTTGTAGTGGTTGCACTCTTGATTATTTTCTACATTCTATAGTTATTTTGAATGGAATTCCTCTTTTTATCTCCTGTTATTGGGTTTTGTTGGTAATATATGGAAAAGTTGATGACTTATATAGTTTTATTTTATCTCCTACCACTTTGTTGAAGTTATTTTTTCAACTAAATTGAGTTGAATATTTAGGGAATTCCAATAAGATGATATCATCTACAAAAAAAGAGTTGAGATCAAGTAGGGCCAACTACTCTACTCAAAGGTATAGAAGGAGGAGGAGCAATGACAATTCAGGAATTAAAGTTAGAGAGATGAGTAAACAAAAAAATGCCTACAGTATCAGATATTATTTAAGATGCAGAGATACCTCAAATGAAGGAGTGAAATAACTACATAAAATTGAGAGTGACACAAAGGAAAAAATGGATTTTCTATCAGGTCTTCATGAATACCTTGAAGAAATTATGGAAGATATACAAAAAAAAAAAATTTAAAGCTTTAGAAGGAAGACTTGGAAAGAGAATAATTAGCTTAGAAAAAAAGTAGTAAACCTGACCCAAGTGATAGACTTCCTAAACACTGGAACATAGCAAAAAGAAGTTAATGACTCCATGAGACAGTGTTCAATATTAGAATGAAATAAAAGGATTATAAAAATAGAAAAAGAGTGCAAGATATGTAATATTTTTAAAAAACTTACCTAGAAAACAGATCCAAGAAAGATAATTGAAGAACCATTGTCCTCCCTAAAAACATGATAAAAAATCTATACATTATATTTCAAAAACTCAGAAATGAAAATGTCCTAGATCTATTAAAAAACACAGGGGAAAGTGTAGATAGAAAGTAACTACTAATCACTTCTGAAAAAAATACTCCAAAGGAAAAGTTCCAAGAATGTTATAACCCAAATTCAGTGCTCCAACATCAAAGAAATAATATTGCAAGAACCTAGAAAGAAGAAATTCAAGGATCAAAGAACCCCAAGTAGGATCACACAAAGCCTAACAATATTCCAAAAGGAAGAAAAAACTTACCTTGCAAAGCTAAGTATAATCCTATGGGGGAAATAGAACCTTTGAGAATATGTAGTACTTTGAGGTCTTCCTGATGAAATGACTTGAGTAGGAATTTTGTAATGTATACACAAGGGTCCAAATAAACTTAAAAGATAAATTTATTTGGCAATTGGAAGGAGTTGTGTGATGATGTGGTGCTAATATTCTAATAGGAGTAGAAGAAATGAATGTCCCTTCAGAATCTTGATGTCTTCAAAGAGTACTGAGGGAATGAATTAAAAAAAGCAGTGGTCCTGGAGGATTGGCTGTGTTCCAAGAGCTTCAAAAGGGAAAAGAGAAGAGAGAGTAAAACGTATCTATATATGTTTTTCTCTCTCTTTCTCTGTGTATGTATATTTGTATATGTATATGTATGCATATGTACATACATGTGTATATAGTGTATGTGTATGTATATATACATATGTATATACTCACACCCATACCCACCCACTCCCATACACACACACATACACACACATACACTTCTTTCCAAAGGATGAAAGGTATGAAATCCTCTGATGTTCAAAATGTTTCATTATGTGTCTTGCTCCCTGCTCCCAAGTCCTATTTCTAGTCTTCTTACACTATATTCCCCACTATGGACTCTGCAATTCAGTCACACTGGCCTCATTCTCTTCTTCTCACACATCATTTGTCTCCTAATTGGACATTTTTGATTGGCTGTTACCCATGATTAGAATGTTCTCTCTCCTCATCTCTCTATTTTTTGGGGTCATTGACAAATCACATACCTATCAAAATCTCACCTTCTATAGGAAGCCTTTCTTAATCCCTTTAAATTCTAGTGCCTTTTCTGTTCATTATTTCCAATTTATACTGTCTATAGGTTATTTTTATACATACATATAAAATAGTTGTTTGCATGTCATCTTCCCCTATTAGACTTCAAGGACCTTGAGACTGTTGTACCTTTCTTTGTACCACCAGTACTTAGCACAGTGCTTGCCATATAATTGGCACTTAATAAATATTTGTTAATTGAGAACTCACTATGTCTCCTCATTGGGGTAGTAAGAAGAAGAATATATGCACATGTTAAAAAGGAGTGAGTGAAATAGGTGTCAGGTGAACCTTGCTCTTATCTGAAATGGACAAAGGAGGACAAAATGCAGACATACACACTCACAAACAGTTTGGTTGGGTAGCTAATGGGAAAAGGGAAAACAAGATGAGGAATAATAACAGGCATACTTTTGATTTTAAAGGGGGTTTTAGAAGAGGAGGGAAATTAAAGCCAAAGAGCTAGAATCTAATTGGGTGTTTCTAAAATGGGGGAATCCTGAGTAAATT
>CM053769.1:532356015-532437354 GCA_028658325.1 Potorous gilbertii | reverse complement strand
GAGGAAGAACAGGAATGAGAAGAAATGGGAATTCCAGGAGGTCATTCAGTTAGTCAATAAACATTTGCTAAGTGCCTGCTGGTATTCTATTGAGTGTACAAAGAAAACAAGGCAGACATTACCCTAGAAGATCTCACAATTTAATGAGAGAAACAACTCACAAATAGTTATGTACAACCAAGCTATCTACTGGATAAATAGAAAATAATCAAGAGGGGCAAGGGACTAAATGGATTAGGAAAGGATTCCTGAAGAAGGTGGGATTTTAAGTAGGACTTAAAAGAATTCAAGGAAGTCAGGAGGTAGAGATGAAAAAGTAGAGTTTTACATGCACGAGGAGAGCCAGTAGAGGGGATTGGAGTGGAGAGATAGTGTCTTGTTGACAAAGATCAAGGAGGCCAGTGTCACAGGATCAAAGATAGGTGGTGGTGAAGGATACAAGGTGTAAGAAGACTGAAAAGGCGGGAGCAGGGGACAACAGGTTATAAAGGGCTTTGAGTGCCAAATGGGGAATTTTTATATTTGATCCTGTCAGTGATAGGGAGACAATGAAATTTACTGAGTAGAGGAATGACTTCATCAGGATACAGAAAAAAACAACCCAAGAATTGGACTCCCTAGAAATTAAAGATGGTAAAAACAGAAAGCAATATAACTCTATAAGACATTAAGAAATATTAAAACTGAACCAAATGATTGTTGGGGAGAGGGCAGGATTGTTCAAGGCATATACTCAACTATTAACTTGGAAAACAAGCTAAGGAGATAATCTGGGAATCATTGTACTGCCTAAAAATTGTGATTCCTTCCCAAAAAGTCTTTCAAGAAATCAAAAACAAAATCTACCCATATCTGTCAGAACCTGAAGGCAACATGAAAATACAAAGAATCCCCTACTCACTATTTTTAAGAAACACCAAAATACAAACACCCATCATGCCACAGCCAAAATCTATGACTTGCAAGTCACAGAAAAACTAAAGATTATAGGTAGTCATAACAAAAGAAATCAAGTACCAAGGACCACAGTCAGCATTATACAAGACTTGGAAAGCATTACGTTAAAGGAGAGTCAGTCTTGGAATATGGCAAAAGATAAAAGCTTACCACCAAGAATAAATTGCCCTGAAAAACTGAGTAGAATCCTAAAGGGAAAAAAATGAATTTTTAGTAGATAGAGGTCTTTCAAGTATTCTTGATGAACAGACTAAAACTGATTGTAAAGTTTTCAGCACAAACACAGGAACCAAGAGAAAGACAGAAAAGTGTGTAACATGAACATTTGGAAGGACTGATGCAAGGATGAAGTACTTATTTAAGAATTTAAAAAAATTATAATGAAAAAATAAAATTAACCAACAGTAACCATGTCTAATTAAAACAACATTAGAACAACATGTAAAGGCATATTAACCAGTGAATTCTTTATTTTCCTAACGAATTCATTGTAGCATCATTTATTTACATGATACCTTAAGATTTACAAATGATTTGACACGTGTTAGCACATTCAAGTTTCACAATAATACTACGAGGTCGAGACTATAGATATCATCTTCATTTGACTGAAAGGAAACAGAAGGTCAGAGAGGTTTAAAAAACATGCTTATGGTCACAAATCTAATAACTGTTAGAGGTGGAATTTGAATATGGATCTTTCTCGTGCCAAGTCTAGTAAGCACACTATATAACATGATGTCTTTTGGAGCAAGTCCCTAACTGTCCCACCATCGTTCCAAGTTTCTATTCTGCCCAAAATCTTTCCAAATGTTGCTTCTTCCTAGGACTACCTGCATATCTTATTTTTTCATATCATTGATTTTCTGCTAGGGTTTCTAACTGATATAGTGGGTTCCTTGTTTTTTATTTTTTTTTGTCCTTGGAATCTGAAACATCTTTCAATTTAGCACCATCTGCTACTCTAATTAATAGGCTGTTTACCTTCTCTGTGAGACTTTACAGCAATCTTTTGGACACTTTTCCTCTCACTTGGTACACATTGCAATTTTTCATTAGCCTTCGTTTCTAATCCAGTTTTCAATCTATTTGATAGGTCTCATCTCCAAGCCAATTTGAATTACATTTTTCTAGTAAAATTTCATGAGACGCAAATATGCTCTGCTCAGGCCTGGAACAAATTACATCTCCAAAATTCCCCTCTGTCCACTCCTCTTATAATCTGAAAGGAACAAAAAAAAGAGCATTGATTTGGTATGCTTGATATAATTCATTAGTTCTTTATGAATAGTCTATAGTATCTAGGCCACAGGTTTACGATAGTTTCTCTATTTAAAGATTTTTTCTTTTCCATTTAATAAACGTGCTGCTTTCCTGCTTTCATTACCAGGTTTTCATAACAGATTGTAGAAATGAAATGGGAATGCACATAAAAGCATCATGAAATGCAGAATGAAAATACATGGTTTGAAAGCCCAAATCACAAACACTATGAACAGTAATAAAGCAATTCACCACAGAAGACTTCAAAGTAGATGGAGGTTAACGAACAGCCCTTCTGTTGCAACTCAAACATTTACTGTATGTGTCCTTTGCTATGTTCAGTGCTTACTGTTAAAAGACAAAACAAAAAAAACCTTCTCCTAATACATGAATTCTCTTTGCTTCCTTAGCAAATGTAGGCCAACTTCTACAGCAAGGGTAGATTTGCTTGGTGGCTTTCAAGGCTTAGGGTCACAGGATCATGTGATCATAGCATTAGAGCTGGACAGAACCTAAGACATCTACTCTAATATTCTCAGTTTATAGTTGAAGAAACAGAAGCCTGGAGAGGTTAAGTGGCCTGTTCAGAATTTCTCAGGTCACAATCATAGATTTAGAGTTGGTAGGGACCTCAGAGAACATCTAAATCAACCCTCTTCATTTTACAGTTGAGAGAGATGAAGTTCAGGGGGGTTAGCTATGTGCAAAGTCACAAATACCGAAAGGAAGAGAGCTGGGATTGAGCTCAAGTCCTCCAAATCCAAATCCAGCTCTCTTCACCATATCACACCACAAGATCTGAGCATGAATTTCCCTTGTCCAGTTTTAGGGCTCTCTTTCCCCAAAGAACTTTCACTCTCCCTAACCTCCCTATTTATTAGCAAGGGTCCCACCATACTCTTTGTCACCCAGGTTCACAACCCCAGGTATCATCACAATTCCTCACACTGTCTCTCTGTTTCCACCTGCATATCCAATTAGTAGCCAATACCAGTTGATTATACCTTCACAATGCCTCTCAGATGTGCCTCTTCTCTGAATTGACACTAATATCACTCTGATGCAGGAGCAACATGAAAGACACTGGCATAGGACCACCCAACACGGTAGGCCCACATCAAAGAAGGTACTATATTCTATGAGCAAAGCAGAATTTCAGTAGCTCAAAAGAAATGTGAAATGTGTAAATTTAGAGCCATCTCTACCACAAATGTTCACATGGATCACTTGTGCCCATCCTGTGGTAGAAGCTTCTCAACTCAAACTGGTCTGATCAGTCACACATGTTGGTACACAAGGTATACACACTGTACCTTGACCTCAACACAGTGGTGTCATGCACAGTGGTGAGCATGAAAGACAACAACCACTCTTGTGCAGGCCTTCATAACTTTTGAGTGGTCTCCCTACCACAAGTCTTTCCACTACAATTCATCCCTCCATTCACCTACTGAAAGTAATCTTCCTAAAGCTGACCATGTCACTCTTCCCACCAAAATCCCAAGCAATAAATTCCAGTATCTCAGAATCAAACAAAAAATTTTCTGTGTATACTTTAAAGGCCTTTATGACCAGGCCCTTTCCTACCTTTCCAGGACTTCTTATCCTTTCTTCCCTTCCACGATGAGCCAATAAGATACTACATCTCTAAATCTGAGTTTTTTCTCTGGCTGTCCCCCATGCCTATAATTCTCTCTGTCCTCATCTCTAACCTCTCTGAAATCCTTCAAGACTCAGGTTAAATCCCACCTTCTGCAAGTCCTTCCTGATCCCCCTTAATACTAATGCTTTCCCTCTGAGATTACCTCTAATTTTTCTTCTATATAATATTTTATTTGTACATGGCTGGCCCATAGTAAGCACTTTACAGATGCTTATTGACTCAACTTTATAGAAGAGTCTAAATAGGCAGGTGATGGAGCACTAACCACAAGGACATATTCTTGAGGTGGGATTTTAAATGAAATCCCTGATGGTTTGTTTGTTTTTTGGTCTTTAGACTTGCTCATTTTTATAAAAACTAAGGGCTAATTTAACAAACATGTTTAGTGCCTATTGTGTGTGGAGCACTGTGTTGGTCAGTAGGAAAAATAAATTAGTTATGACAAAATTTCTGACTTTATGGAATTTACAATTTATATATGGTCTGTACAAGGTATGGGAAACCTGCTGCCTTAAGGTCACATGTGGTTTTCTAAATTCTTAAGTGTAACCTTTTGACTAAATCCAAATTTTAGAGAACAAATGACATTGGCAACTGATTGTTTACAGGAGTGGAGTTAGAGAAAGAATAAGGAACTCAGGATAACACCTAGGTTGTAAACCTGGATGACAAGAAAGATTACCCTTGCTAATAAGATTTTTTACTATCTATATATTTTATTAATATGCCTATAATATAGGTAGAACTATGATATCTAAAAATATGGAATGCAAAAATTGGAGGGAGCCAACAAATGGCTTGCTATAAAAGCCCCAAGGGTAAAATGATCATTAGTAACTTAGCAATCAGAAAAGGCTTTCTGGTGGAGATAGTGTTTAAGTTGGAATTTACATGATAGGTCAAAATTCAACATACCAAAATTCTGGCTAACTAAGGTTCCCAGTTAGATGGATTCCTATACCTTAAGATTTTTATATGTAGTCAGATGCTTCCACATGAATCAATTTCTGCTTTCTGTTTAGCATATAAGCCCATTCAGGAAATCAGGATATACTGTATATACTGTATACAAATATACCGTAACACCCTTCCACATAGCACAGTTTATTAACACGATATAGTAGCAAATATACAAGGCTAGGAAAATAATGATGATTATAGCTGATTTTTATAGAATTATAAGGTTTTGAAAATGTTCCCTTCCCTCTACACTGTCTACATTCATTTATAGTGAATATATCTTCAATGAACATAGTTATCTGCATGTTGTCACCCTCATTAAAATGTGAGCTCTTTAGGGCAGGGACCGTGGTTGTTTTTTTTCTTTCTTTATGTCCTAAGTGCTTAACACAGTGTCTGTTGTAAGCACTCAATAAATGCTTGTTGACTAACTGCCATTATCTCATTAAGAGATAATAAGATCAGGGAGCTAGGTTCTCTAGTAGCAGACATCACCAACTTGCTCAACAACATCCACCAACTCACTAAACCTCATGGGTTTGGGAGCTTCCTTTCTGGGTATCTGTTAAAGGAAGAAATTGGGATAAATAGACAGCATAGATCCCTTACAACGAGAAAATTCTAAACCTAGGTTATGATTCCCATCAAATCTCTCCAAGTCATTTTGGTCAAACAGAACAAAAAAGTGTGCGTGTGTGTGTGTGTGTGTGTGTGTGTGTGTGTGTGTGTGTGTGTGTGTGTGTAAGATACAATAAGTAAATAACAGAACTATGAAAGAATTGAAGAGATTCCTTTGGGAAAGAAGTTTGGTTTTTTTTCAAACTATCATATGATTTAAAATTTTTAATCATTTTTTCCCCTGACATTTTTTTGGTCATTTTTTTCACCATCCCAAAGTGAAATGTGATTTTTAACGTCTTTAAGCCTAAGTCCAAGCCTACCAATCGAACTATTTAAAACCACAATGAAAGTAAAGGGACTGTCTTTCATGAACGCAAGGCTATCAACATTGGATCTGTCAAGAAGAAAGAGGTAAAGAGACAGACCCCAAATGGGATGCAATGTTGTACCCCTTAAAGAACCTTCAGGTTTGGTCTGGAAGGCTTTTTGTCTTCTTTTAATAGTTAACCCGACTCCTGCTCAGGAATCCAAGGTACTGAGGGGTCTATTGTGCAGCTGGGGAAAACTTTCAAAGCCTTAATTACTGATAATCTAGGTTTCCACAGTAATATCAGTAATCCTCCTCGTTTACAGCCCCCAGATGCTCCAGCCCAGCATCTGTCTTATCTGCAGCCCACGACTGGCTCGGGTGTGCTGGGGAGTTTTGCCTTTTAATAATTTTCAAACAGCTTGAAAAAGTTTCCATCTTATCTCCGAGCCGAAGCGGTGTCACTCGCGGGTCCAAATACTCCAGTGCAAGTTTTCCCTCTCAGCTTGCCACAGCTGGATCTTCCAACCCAGCAGGGCTCCCGCAGAGATAAAAATGCAGCCTAGTTTAGGTCAATGATTAAATTGAAAGTTACAATATTACCAGGCCAGCTCAAGCCCAGAGAGGAGGGGGAGCATGCTTTGAATTCTTTAAGGGGGTCAGCGCAGTGGCCACCTTCTCTGAAAACACAAAAACAGGGGGGCTGAGGAGTAATTGGGGAAATCTCTGCTGCGCCTATCACTGTGTTCTCAGTTTTCATTCTCAAGACAACCACTTATTGTCTCCAAAGCACATTTTTATCAGAGAGTCGTATACTTATTGGCCTGTGGAAGAAATGCTTGGGAGTGAAACACAGTTCTAAGGGGGGAGCCTGCCATCCTTAAAGCAGTCTGGAAGATGTGTGTGTGTGTGTGTGTGTGTGTGTGTGCAAGTATGTGAGTATATGTGTATGCATGTGTAAACGGGACTATGAGTGTGACTGGAGGTGTGTTTGAGTGTGAGTATGAAAATTTATATATGATAGTGTGTAAGTGTATGTATGTATGACTGCATAAGAGTGTATATTTGTGTGAGAATATGTATATAAGTATCAGTATGTGAGTATATGTGAGCATGACAGTGACTATGAATGTGTGTGTGTGAAAGAGTGTGTGTAGGTATATGTGTATGTGTGCAAGAGCCAGACTCTGAGTGTAATAGTGAATGTGTATGAGTGTGTATATGTGTATGTGAGTAGGAGAGTGTATATATGATATTGTGTGGGTGTATATGCATATGAGAGTATAGACAGTGTATATCCTCACAGTGTATACAGTGACTGTGTATAAGTTTGGGTATGAATAATGAGAGTATGTAAGTATCAGACTGAGTGTGTGAGAGTGTATATATGAGTGTGAATGAATGTGTGTGTGTATGTATGTGTGTGTGTGCCCGCAGGGTGGAGAAGGGGAATTCAGCAAACTACATAAAGAATTATTTATAGGGTGTATAGTTTGGGTGTGGTGAAAAGAGTTCACATCGTTGAAGGTTAAACCCATCTGTCAGGGTAAAGTGCACTCTACACTGTTCTCTGTAAATCATATAAGGTTTTGAGGCAGAGTTTGGCTGAATTTAAAATCCTGCCCCATAAGGGAGTGTTAAGTATGCCTGAGGATACAGCATCTTGCCTGCCTGAAGAGCTGGGCAGCTAATAATTCACAAGCATGTGTGTGATATAACAGGCCCCTTCGGCTCTGACCCAGCAATCAATCAACAGGCATTTATTAGTCACCTACCAGGGGTTAGACACTGTACCGAGCTCTTGCTTCAAAGTCAAAAGCAAAACTGGTCCAAGCATTGGAGGAGCGTACAAAATGGAGCTTACATGCATATATAGAGGTAAAGACACAATAGAGATGAGATAACATGAGAGGAGGAGAGTGGAAGAAAGACAATAGGACAGAATTCATGTAGATCAAAGGGTTCTTAACTTTGGTCTGTGAATTTTTTTAATATTCTGTTCATTATACTTCAATATAATTGCTTTATTTTATAAACTTATATATTTTGTTTTATGCATTTAAAAACATTATTCTGAGAAGGGGTTCATAGACTTCACCAGAATGATTGCCCAAGGGGATCTATAGACTCTACCAGACTGACTGCCCAAGGGAATCCATAGACTTCACCAGAATCACAACTCAAGGGATCCATGACACATACAAAATGTTTACAGACTGCTGATTAATGTAGAATAGATAGTGGCCTTTGCCTTGATCTTACTGAGACTGAAAGCCTTCCCTTCAAATCACCAATAAAGTCAAGTCTGAAGGAAGGATAGTTCAGTTAGAGCCAGAAGGGACCTGGTCCCCATCTGGTCCCAACTTCTCATTTCACAGAAGAATCAACATTCAGAAAAACGAAGTGACTTGCCCAGAGTCACACAGGTAATAATTTGGAGAATTTTGGCTCTACTGCCAGAACTTAAGTCTATCACCCTGCACTGCCTCCAGAATAAATAAACTCACTTCCTCTCCCCTTTCTCCCCCTCCAAAAGATGTGACTAGTTTAATAACCTATCAGCCCTATGTCTGAGTAGCAGAAGGTGGAATATAAAGTCTTGTTGTTGTTTCTTATGCTGGAAAGAGTCCATCATCCTCTGATAATCCACGTATTGTACTTAAATAATTAAACAGTGACAGGAGTCTTTTAAGCGTTCTTCTAATTACTAGTATATAAACCTGAATTACACCCCCTAAATCCCAATTTATGCTACAGTATTCTTCTGAGAGGTACGGGCAATCAGGAAGGAGAGGAAGCCGAAAATAATAATTTCTCTTCAAGAGTAATGAGGGAGGAACTGTTACCATAGACAGAATAAGGATTCCATATTGTCCTTTGGATAAACAAAGCAGTCATGTTACGTGTGTCTTGGAAAGGTCACCGTAGGTATAACCACATTGAGTGTGAGTTTATTTTTACCTCAGGATCGTAGATTTAGAGCCAAAAGGCACAGCAGAAGTCACCTAGCTGAACCTCTGCATTTTACAAATGAGGAAACTGAGACCTGCTGAGGTTGAGATTTCTCCGGGGTAGTAAGTGGCAAAGCACAGTTTCAATCCCAGGTCCTCTGATTCCATTTCCAGTCCTCTTTACATTGGATCCCTCAGCTAGAAATAAAGGCATTTTCTTTTTTTCTTCAGTGGTGATAAATCTTATTCTAGGCTCTATGAAAAGCAGAACAGGCAAATTCCCATGATGTCAGGTTGAGTCAGAATCCAGGGTGTGGTGAGCAGTTCCCTAATACTTCTAATTCCCTTGGAAAATGGGTGAACAATTCCATAAACATGGGTGCTCCTGAAGCTACCATAAGCATTCTTGTGCTTGAGGCAGATAGCATGAATGCCATCCTCAAATCCATTTTTTGGTTTCAAAGTAAAAAGCCCTTGGGCATCATTCTAGATCAGGCCTAACTCAGGTCGGTGGGATGGATTAGGGTTAGGATTAGAATGACACCTTCAAAAGAATCATGGTCTAGCTTAACTTCTCCCATCTTGTACATTTGAAGATGATTTTTTGAATGCAAATGTTAAGTTTACAATTACCGCTATTCAATCTCACCATGTTAGTTTCAATCTATTGTTCTAACCAGTGAAAATCTTTTGGGATCCAATCTGTCATCCATTACCTTTCCCTCCCAGTTTAGCATCTTCTATAAATTAGATAATCCTGCCATCCAAACCTTCATTCAAGCAATTGAGGGAAAAAAAAGTCTTAAAGAGTGCAAGGTCAAACAGAGAGAGAAATCTCTGGAGATCTCTGCTAATGACCTTGCTGCAAACTAACATGGAACCATTAAGACTATTCCTAGGATCCAGATATTCATCTGGTTCCTAACCAACCTAAATATATTTTCATCTAGCCCACATCCCTCCATTTTCCACAAGCAAAACCAGAGATGCTTTATGAAAAAACAAAACAGAAAACAGTAGCATCTGATCTTAGAGAACTTATAAAGAGAAATAAGTTAAATGTTTGTTCACAAAGGAGGTAAGATTTGATTTTTTAGCATAAGTGTCCTTCCATATCAGATCAAGTTTTAGTCCCTAAAGTTAAAGGCATCAGTGAATAATATTTGTAATCATGACAGATAAGTGTATGTCTTTAGCTGACATGATGAGAGTGAATATTTTGGGAAAGAATTTAAATGGAGCTGTGGGTTGGAAAATGTCCAGGTCTGCCCCTGGATATGAAGTTCCGGAGGAAGGCAAAGTTCTCAGAAAGTTCCCTTGTTTTGTCTAAACAAGACTTTCTGCATAAATATTACTTCTCTCAAACTTCTGAGTGCTGGTTATATCTTAATTCCATGCTACACCAGGCACACCCTGGAGAGAACATGGGCTTGACAAATTGTTTTGACTATGGTTTCTCAATGGAGTGGGAGTGAGTATTTAGAAAGATCAACTTATTTTTTCAAGCACTTTCAAGCACCCTACAAAATGTTTTCACATTTGAGACCCCTTGGCAGCATTCTCCAATTTCTTCAATTACCTTGCAGCTCCCTTCTCCTTTTGGTGAGGTCTTCTTGGTACTTGCATTTTTAGAGACTAAGGACTACCGTCCTTCTTTCCTCTTCTGGCCCTGCTTCTTATTCTTGGGATTTACCCACAGTACTTCTTCTACCTTCTCACACTGAAAATTCCCTTAGTATCTGTGGTCTCCTCATCTTGGAAACACCTCTGTCCCATGGCCCCTTTCTCCCATTGGTGGGTTCCGACCCGAACCTCCATCTAAGGCAGCCATCCTTCTTTCCTCTCCTTTCTGTGCTTCTGACTCTTCACATTTGCCAACCTGTAGGTATCTCCCCTCACCCACACTCCTTTTTAGCTCCTCTTTTAGGTGTCCTCTCCCCCACTGGAATGTGAGCTCCTTGAGAAAAGAGGCTGAATTTTGTTGTATTTTGTTGTGTCTCCAGTGTTCAACAAAGTAGTATATGGTAAATGTTTAACAAATGCTTGTTGACTTGACCTTTCTCTTCTGACTGGTTTTGAATTTAGCTCCAAGAAGAAATATCCAAAGGCTGTTAGATTTCATTTTTTATTTTTCCTGTTGTAGAAGTAAGGCCCAGGTAAAGCATCAGAGAAATTGTTTTTATGAATCATCTTCTCATAATTTTAAAGTGAAATCTGTCAAAAAAATATCCTTTAATATGAGAACTAGGAGACATCTTAGACATTATTAAACACAGAGTCCTCATTTTCCAGATAAGAAGACCCAAAGCAGTCAAATGACTTTCCCAAATTGTCACCAGAGTAAGTTAGCTGCAGGGCTAGAAAGGAAACCAGAACTTGAACTGGGGAACCGAGGGGTTATCCTGGATCACTGAAATTTAATGAGCCTTTACAATACTTAACCTCTTCAGTAAAAGCAATTGATCTTAGAACTTTCTTAAAAGCAATAATTATTAGTTAAAACTAAAAGCTACCAAATGGTTGTTTTCTCCAACCAAATTCTAGATGACCTCCTACCTAGCCCACTCCCTTCACTCCATATCTGATAAGCAATGACTTTATGGCATTGCAGAGCTTCTACCTAATGGTGTACGTATCCTAGGACCTCCAACTCCCCTGAAAAGAATATATTGGGGTGTACTGCCCCCTCAATCCCAACTAAATTCCAGTGATTTTTGTACATACTTCCTCCATGTTACTTGTCATCCACTTGACAAACTTCTTTGGAAATAGGTACAAATTCTACTCCCATCTGTGTCTAACAGATTGGCAAGGGCCTAAATCTATCAAATGCACAAAGAATTTCAATAAGAAAAGAGTATGTAAATATATTAAATTTCTCATATGGCAAAGAAGGATGAAATAATGCCAGGACAATGAGAGGGGAAAGGGAAGGAAGGTAACCTAAGGATTGATTCAGTCATTGATTATTTCATGGAATCATAGATAGAACATCTGAATTTGGAAGGACCTGAAATAATATCTCATCCAACTTCTCATTTTATAGATGAGGAAACTAAGGCTAAGTTAAAAATATTCCTCCAACGGCGTACAAAGAATTTGCAGGAGAGACAGGATTAGAATCTAATTCTCTTGACTTGCACTGGTATGTTCAAAGCATGATACTCTCTTGGGAAGGTTGGAGGGAAGAGGGTTTTCACAAAGAAGGGGTATTCATGTTGGAGATCTGTGATCTCATCATTGTGGACGTTCTTCCTCTCAATGTAGATCACAGCTCTTCTCATTTTAAGCAGTTCTTCCCACGTGTCTTCCCACGAATCCGTGAGAGGATCTACCCACAAACTAGAGCTCTTCCTCTGATTCATTTGCTCTTTCCAGGCACTCAGAGTAGCACAAAAGTTATCCATTTCTAACTGCTCATTCTCAATACAAATCTAATTCTTTTCTGTTCATATGTGTCTTTCAGAATGCCTTTTTACTTCTCTTGGGCAAGTAATCGATGGAAATATTCTCAAACTTGCTTATATCTACCACATATATTTCCATGGCCCTTTGAGCTGACATTTAGTCAGTCACTGAATGAAATCATCTCTGTAGTTGCCTCTATCCTGAAATCTTGAATGATCTAAACATGGAGACATATGGGCAGGGAAGTAACAAATAAGTATAACATGAAATTCTTGCCCACAGGAAATTTACAATAAAGTTGAGAAGAAAAGACAGATCCGTCTAAAAATAATTACACTGGTTATCCTAAAGTAGTATGTGGCAAATGCCAAATGAGTGATGCAGATGACAAAGGTTAAGAGGATAAAGTCTCAGAGAAGACTTCAAAGATGTAGAATTTGATTCTGGGATAAGGAATAATTTGGGATAATTTTATTTTGGGATTCCTTTTATATCAGGTACTCTCACTTAGAAAGTGCTCACAGAAAAGCTGGTGAGATAGGTACTGCAGAGATTGCCAGCCTTGTTTTGCAAATGAGAAAACTGAGGCTCAGAAAGGCTAAATGACTTGTCCATGAGAACTTAGTAAGCACCAACAAACCCAGGATTCTTCTGATTTCAAGACCACTCCTCTTTCCACTACACCAGAAACCCTGTCTTAAAACTGAAACAAGTCATCATCAAATAATGTTTTCAGCAAAGTGGGTAAGTACCTGCCATTATCTGATGCCATTGAGGCCATTTCCCTAGAGAGGCATCATCAAATTGAAACTGTAGGTTATGGACAAAGACTAAAGGAAAGCAAAGTCCTCAAGAAGTTCCTCTGCTTGGAAGGAAGGAAGGAAGGAAAATGGTTTCAGAGAAACCTGAGAAGGTTTGTGTGAACTGATTCAGGGTGAAGTAAGCAGAACCAGACTACTTTTTATAATAACAACATCATGAAGAAAAACAACTTTCAAGGATTCAAGAACTATTAGAAAGGCAATGAATGACCCAGACGGATTTCCGAAAGACTGACAATAAGCATGCTACCCATCTCCCACTAGAGAGGTGATACAGAATAAGACATTTACTTTCAAATTCAGCCAGCAACATGAATTTGTTTTGCTTGTCTATATTTGTTACAAGGAATTTGTTTTTGTTTCTTTTTTTTTTTTCATTTGGGATGTGGGAAGGTAGAAGAGGGGAACTAGTTATAAAAAAAATGACAAAACATTTTTTTGAAGGAGGGCCATTGAAGCTTTTTTTAAAAAAAATCACAAAAGAGAACAAAAAAGCCAGAAGAAAACAAACAGAAACAGTTTTGAAGGTTAAATGTTGAATTGATTATATACTTGAAAGAAAATATACTCTGTATGTCATAAAGATTTACAGTATTATATACAATCTTTTATTCTATTGTACTTTGTATGTAGAAATGTCCATTTAATTTGGTGCTTTTAAAGCTCAGAACTGTTTTCAAAAAGGAAAACGATTCCTTGATCTGCCTAAACAAGACCATTTTCATAAATGTTTAATCTACTTATATCCTAGTTGCCGGTTATGTCTTCATTCCATCTTGCACCAGACACACCCTGAAGATGGTATCAGCTAGGCAAATGCTTGGTTGTTTTTTTTAAATGGAAGTATGTATTCTGGGGAGGCAAGAAAGTCTGAGAGAAAGATTAAATACTTAGAAAGATTGACTCCTTTTATTTATTTGCAACGACCCAGAAATAAGCCTGTAGCTACAATTCTCTAAAGAATAAAGCCTTTACAGCTGAATTTAAGACTCTCATAGAGTTATCTAATTATTCCCAATGCAGTCTGATCCCATTCAAAAAGCATTTATTAGACACCTCCTATTTATGAGGCAATATGGTAGGCATCAGGGATTCAAAAACTCAAAAGATTCAAAAAAGGACAAGTCTCTACTCTGAAAGAGTTCACGTTCCAGCAGATAAGTACATATAAGGCATTTTGAGGAGAGAAAACATCAACTGAGAGTGAGGGAGAACCTCAGGAGGCTTCCCAAAGGAGGTGACAGCTAACCTGGGCCTCAAAGGAACATGGATTACCGGAGATAGAATGAGGAAAGAATACATCCCAGACGTAGTGAACATTTTTTACCAAGGCCTGGAGGCAGAGGATAAAATATCCAGCTTGGCTAGAAGGAGAGTCCATGCAGGGAAGTTATGTGATATAAGATTGGATTAAGATGGGAGTGCCCTGAAACACAAGCTGAGGAGTAAATATTTATTTAGGGTCAACAGAACCAAGAGACCTCTTTCCCTTAGATCTAAAGCACAATTCAGAGTCAAGAATATGGTTCATTGTAGGATAACTTGTGGGTATATTTTTCATCTCTTCAGATCTCTTCATCATCTTCAGAAAGGGCTGAGTAGTAAATGGTAAAGAGTGAGTCCTGGGGACCCAATCAACAGTCATTTCTGGCCTATACCCCCAGTACACCCCCAACTCCAGATTCACAGTGTTGGAATCGGAAAAAAAAGTGGAAACTGACACAGCTGTACTGTCATCAAAGTATCATGGAAGGTGGAAGCTCCAGACATTTTGTTTCCGCTCCATAGCTTGGCCTAGAATTCCTATCTCCAATGACCCCTAAGAATCATGATTCAGTATTGCAGCCTACCAAAGGGAATACTCTTTCTTCCAGCTACATTTCAACATACTGTCATTCCTACATGGCTCGGACATACTCCAAATCAGTCTCTAGTCTGCTCTTCCATCTTGTCCAATGGTACCCTGAAGAACCACACATGCCCATCTTTAAACTTCCCTGTGTTTTCAATCTCTTTCTCATTCACTTTCCATCCTTAAGCATTCACCAAAATACTCATCATTAATCATTCATTCCACCTACATGTGTAAGTATATCTATATCTATATACCTAATCTAGCTATCTATCTATCTATATATAGAGAGATAGATAGATAGATAGCTGTATCTATCTAACTATCCATAGTATAAATCTATCTAACTATCCATAGTATAAATCTATCTAACTATCCATAGTATAAATATAGAACAAACACAAGGTAATTTGGAATGGGAGGGAACTAGCAGCTGAGATGATCAGGAAAAGCTTTATCACACTGGGTGAGAATCTCCTTGGGGGTTGGGAGAAGAAGAAATCTGTAGCCAGAACATGTGGTACAATCCATATTTAACCATAAATAGAAAGAATATTGGCCCTGGAGTTGGAGAATTTCAATTGAAATATGAACTCTGATGCTTATTATTTGCCACTAACCACTCATTCCACTGGTTGTTCCTTCCCTCATGTGCACACACTAGGCCAGGAAGAGGAATCAACATACTTCTCACACAACAATCACACCTGCAGACCCTCTGTAGTCTGTTATATCACTCTTCCCTTGTAATTCCCTTCTTTCATTTAGATCACCTGTTCCAACTGCATGTCACTGTAATCTACTAGACTCTAGGTTATTCTTTCTCCTTCTTGGCTATTTTTCTTCCTTTGCATTGAACACCTGTCCTTAATTATACCTGGGGGTGTTAATCTAAACACCAAGGTTTCCTCAAACATCCCAGATTCCTATTTCATCAACCTCCTTAATTCCCACAATTTGCACTGCCATGACACTTCAAAAACCCAAAGGGATGGTGATGCCTTAATTGTGCTACATCCATCATCCTGACCTCTGAGGAAACAACCCTGTAGGTCTCCAGGCTACCTAACAATTTTCCCCAAAATAGGTACTACCCAGAGATAATAGGGAGGCAGAAATGTCAGAAAGACATCATAGAAGTAATTGGATTCAGGTAGATGCCCCAGAGGTGTTAAGGATACTATAGACAGGGCACATAGGTACCTACTAACATGGTGTCTCCTAGGGAAAAGGCAAACAAAAATGATGGAATAAATGCCTGTAACATTTACTCTTTATGAACTATGCAAAACAGTGTATAGTGTGTATCATAGCATCATAGACCAAGCTATAAGAGACCTTAGAGGCCAGCAAGCCCCCATTTTATAGATAAGAAATCCAAGGTTTTGAGAAGTTGCATGACTTGTCTGAGATCAGTAAGTCACAGAGGAGAGATCTGAACTCAGCTCTTCTATCTCCAAATCCACCACTCTTTTCCCCTGTGCCACACATACCATATTTGGCTCTGTGAATATTCTACATAGTAACTAATGAAATTTTTACAGAATGTATCTTTTTTTGACTAGTGGAAAACATCAGGTTCTGTCTACAGAATCTTACCCAGTCATTCTTTATAGAAGCACTGGACCTCAAGCCAGAGAACCAGGGTTTAAATCCTGGCTCTGTCATTTGCCAACTGCATGACCTTGGGCAAGTTACAACCTCTCTGTGCCTCAGTTTCTTCACATAGAAAATGAAGGCATTTGACTAAAAAATCTCCAAGGTTCCTTCCAGTTCTCAATATTGTATCCTATGATCTTTCTCCTTTCCTTCTCCCTCTCTCTTTTCTGTGATTGAAGAAGGGAAAAAAATGGTTCTCATCTGAAATCATGCATTGAAACAGGAGAGGCTCAGAAATGGTGATTAGCACTCAAAGCATAGCCCCAGTGTCTGGCACGTAGTAGGAGCTTAACAAATGTTTCTTAGCTGATTAGGAGTGGGGTAGGGAAAGGATGGAAAAAGAACTTCAGGACTCTATACCCATTTTGTAGAAGGAGAATGGTCCCAAAAGATTGGAGGATACTATAAGCTTGTTCTCATCTTAGAAACTGGTTCTCCAGGTGACTATGATACAGAACTGGGAGTACCATGAGGAACAGCATGAAGCAGGAGAAAAAGGGGGGGAAAGTGCCATGTGATGCTCTGCCCACTTGAATTAGGAAGAAGGAGTGAGTCAAGGCAGAATTCGGAGGAAGAAGTAGCTTCCGCTAGAAAAACTCTCACTTTCCAGGGCTGTAAGACACCATTGGTCCATCTTTGGGACTAGTAATTGTTAATTCAAAGGATTACAGATTTAGGACTAAGAGGACCTTAAAGCATCTTTTGGTTTACAGACAAAGGGAGATTCAGGAAAATGATGAGACATAGCCAGGAAGTGGAAAAGATAGGCTTCAAACTTAGGTCCTGATAACAAATCCAGTTTTCTGTCTACAGAGCTGTCTGTTTTGCTTTCCTCCTTTTTTAAAAAAAAAAAAAGTTTATTCATTTATTTTTAGTTTTCAACATTCATTTCCACAAAATTTTGAGTTCCAAATTTTCTCCCCATCACTCCCCTTCCTCCACCCCATAACACCTTGCATTCTGATTACCCCTTCCCCCAATCTGCTCTACCTTCTATCACACCCCTCCCTTTCCTTATCCCCATCTTCTCTCTTGTTTTGTAGGGTAAGATTGATTTCTATACCCCATTACCTGTATTTCTTATTTCCCAGTTGTATGCAAAAACAATTGTCAACATTTGTTCCTAAAACTTTGAGTTCCAACTTCTCTCCCTTCCTCCTTCCCTACCCATCCCCACTGAGAAGACAAACAATTCAATATAGGCTTTTTATGTGTAGTTTTGGAAAGACTTCCATAATAGACATGTTGTGTAAGACTAAGTATATTTCCCTCTATCCTATTCTGCCCCCCATTTATTCTATTCTCTCTTTCGACTTTGTCCCTACCCACAAGTGTTTGCTTCTAATTACTCCCTCCACCCATTTGCCCTCCCTTCTATCATCCCCCACCCTTCTTGTCACCTTCTCCTCTATTTTCCTGTAGTGCAAGATAGATTTTCATACCCAATTGAGTGAGCATGTTATTCCCTCCTTAAGCCAAATGTAAAGAGAATCAGCTTCACTTTTTCCCTCTCACCTCCTCCCTTTTCTCCTCCATTGAAAAAGTTTCTTCTTGCCTGTTTTATGAGAGATAATTTGCCCCATTCCATTTCTCCCTTTCTCCTTCCAATATATTCCTCTCTCATCCTTAATTTTATTTTTTTAGATATTGTCTCTTCTTATTCAACTCACTTTGTGCTCTCTGTCTATGTGTGTGTGTGTGTGTGTGTGTGTGTGTGTGTGTGTGTGCATGTGTGTGTGTATAATTCCTCCAACTACCCAATATTGAGAAGTCTCAAGAGTTACAAATATTATCTTTCCATGTAGGAATATAAACAGTTCCACTTTAGAAAGTCCCTTATGATTTTCTCTTTCCTGTTTACCTTTTCATGCTTCTCTTTATTCTTGTGTTTGAAAGTCAAATTTTCTATTCAGTTCTGATCTTTTCATCAAGAGTGCTTGAAAGTCCTCTACTTCATTGAATGACCATTTTTTCCCCTGAAGTGTTAAACTCAGTTTTGTTGGGTAGGTGATTCTTGGTTTTAATTCTAATACCTTTGACTTCTGGAATATCATAATCCAAGCCCTTCAATCCCTTAATGTAGAAGCTGCTAGACCTTGTGCTGTCCTGATGTTATTTCCACAATACTCAAATTTTTTTCTTTCTAGCTGCTTGCAATATTTTCTCCTTGACCTAGGAACTCTGGAATTTGGCTACAATATTCCTAGGAGTTTCTCTTTTCATCTCTCTTTTAGGAGGTGATCAGTGAATTATTTCAATATTTATTTTGCCCTCTGCTTCTAGAATATTGGGACAGTTTTCCTTGATAATTTCATGAGAGATGATGTCTAGGCTCTTTTTTTGATCATGGCTTTCAGGTTGTCCCATAATTTTTAAATTATCTCTGGTGGATCTATTTTTCCAGGTCAGTTATTTTTCCAATGAGATATTCCACATTATCTTTTGTTTTTTTATTCTTTTGGTTTTGTTTTGTAATTTCTTGGTTTCTCATAAAGTCATTCCATCTACTCCATTCTAATTTTTAAAGAACTATTTTCTTCAGTGAGCTTTCAAAATCCCTTTTCCATTTGACTACTTTTGCTTTTTTAAAGCATTCTTCTCCCCATTGGCTTTTTGGACCTCTTTTGCCAATTGAGTTAGCCTATTTTTAAAGGTTATTTTCTTCAGCATTTTTTGGGGTCTTCTTTAGCAAGTTGTTGACTCACTTTTCATGATTTTCTTGGATTGCTCTAATTTCTCTTCCCAATTTTTCCTCCACCTCTCTTACTTGATTTTCAAAATCCTTTTTGAACTCCTCCAGGGCCTGAAACCACTGCACAACCACTTTGGAGGTTTTGGATGCAGAGGCCCTTACCCCTAGATCTTCCTCTGATGGCATGTATCACTCCTCCCCATCTGAAAGGATGGAAGAAAATGCCTGCTCACCAAGAAAGTAACCTTCTATTGTCCTATTCTTTCCCCCTTTTTTGGGCATTTTCCTAGCCAGTTACTTGACTTTTGAGTCTTTTGTCAAGAGGAAGGTATACTCTGGGGACCTGTAAGTTTTCAGCTCCTCCAAGGGGGCACAATCAAGAGAGAGGGGTTACTCCTCTCCTGGCTTGCACACTGGTCTGGGAGCAGCCAAAAGCTTTTCTTCCCAGAATCTGTGAGTACTAGAATTCCCTCTCCACAGCCACCTCCAGCTCCACTAAGCCAGTGGTCTTCCCCCTCACCCCAGGGCCAATCTTAGGGCTGAGATTCAGATCACCTGCCCAATTACTCCAAGGTCTTTAGGTGGAGGGCTCCAAAAATGGATGCTGCTGCTGCAGTGGTTGCTGTTGGCAGGGTCAAATCACATTCCCTTCTCATCCAGATGAAAAAGCTTTCTCACTGAACTTTGAAGCTTTCTTTGGCATTTGTGGGTTGTGGGACCTCAGAACTGCAGCTGCTGCTGGGGATTTTGCCCCCAAGGCCTGTTCAAATCCTGTTCCTGCTGGTGCTGAGCAGTCAGGGTTGGGCTGGGTTCCATGGACTGGGCTCTGTGGACTGTGCTCCACTCGATGCCCTGTGTGATAGACCTTTCCTGTTGGCTTTCCAGGTTACTTTGAGCTGGACATCTCTTTCACTCATCATTCTGTGGCTTCTGTTTCTCTAGAATTTGTTTAGAGTCATTTTTTACAGGTATTTTATGAGCTGTGGGGGAAAAGCTAGAATATATGCATCTTTCTACTCTGCCATCTTGGCTCCACCTCCCATTTTCCTCCTCTTTTAAAAATAAAGTTCTCACTGTAGTATTTTTAACTATGTGTTTGCAAGCAGGGAGTTAGTCTCATTATACAGTGGAGGGCCTTGAATACTTTTATACAGAGTTCTTGAGTTGGGGGTATGAATGAAAGGGAGAAAATTCTCTAAGGAAATGAAGCCCTCTGTACCATTAGAGTCTCTTGCACAAGAGTTTATAGGTCCATAAAATTAAAACAATCATTAAATTATACTTTGAACCAAGTGGATGGCCACATGCTTTTATCAGATGCTACTAGAACACATTTCTCTAAGGGAGACATACTGGAGCTTAGATTGGAAAACGTCCAGTTCTCCCCTTTCAATGAGCTGATCTGCAGGAGGGCAATGCAGTCAAAAAGTTCCCCATCTCTGTCTAAACCTGACTTAATTATTTCTTTCTGTCTTCTGGATGCCAGTCATGTCTTTATTTCATCTCACACCAGGCACACCCTGAAGATAACATCAGCTGGACAAGTAACTACTTGGCTCTAGTGTTCTAGTGGGGTGGATGAGGGGTGAATACTTAGAAAGGTCAGACTCTTTGCTTCTGTTTGCAGCCACTCAGAGATAAGCCCATATCCACTCTCCTCTAAAAGATATTGCCTTCACATCTGAGACCCCCTCACATTGTTATCTAATTACTCCAATTACCATTCCATTCAGACTGATTTTAAATTTGGTTTCAAGAGGGGAATTCTACAGGGCTCTCAGGCTGTTGGATTTTGTTTTTCTTTCTACTGTGGGCATATAGCAGACGAGAAGCTTTTTAATCATTCTTCCATTACCTTTTCTAATGTACCATATCATAAAGCCATTCAATGTCAGGCCTAGACAGTGTCTTAGACACGACATAGCCCAAAGTCTTTATTTTATTAACTTTTATTGATGCCTTTTGTTATTTACACCAGTAATTTCCTAATGAACCCTCCACCTCCCACTGAATCCTCCTTTGTAATAAAGGAAAACAGATAGACAAAAGTCAACAAGATGACCACATCACAGTCAGTATGCAACATTTTGCATCTCTACCTCTCCCCATTCCCACCAAGAGAAAGGGAGAATACTTTGCCATTTCTTCCCCAGATCCATCCATCTGAGTCTGGCTGCCTTTTAATGTTTCCATGAACATTGTTAGAGTCCTCTATAGACTGTTCTCATTCTCCTTCACTCTGCATGGTGAAGATCTACACGTTTCTCTACATTTCTTATAGTTGTCATTTTTTGCTTCACAATAATATTCTCTTACATCTGTACATCACACTTTCTTCAGTCACTCCCCAGTCAATAGATACTTACTTTGTTCCTAGTTTAGGCATCCACAGAATGTCAAAGCCTTCATTTTGTGGATGATGAGACATAAAAGCTAAAAGATTGGACCATAGAATAATGAGTTAGCTGCCATGCCAGGTCTGGAACCCCAATTTCTCAATTCCAGGTTTTGTGTTTTGTTACTATTTACATACTTACACATACACATACACATACACACACAGAGAGAGAGAGTTACGTGCTATATATCTTACAAACTTCTTTGAAAATCAGTGTAAATTTTACCAGGACATGCACCCTGAATCTAAGAGATAATCAAGGTTCTAAACCTAATGGATCTGCAAAGGACTTAGGAAAAATTGATGTTTGACCATTGGCATACAAAGGCAAAAAGATTTTTGAAAACACCACAAAATATAGAGAAAGGGGTAGGGGGTGATTGATTCAAGAATATTTCATACCATCTCAGAATGTTAGCATTGAAAAGGAATTTAGAAATCATTTAGTTTAATGACTTCATTTTATAGAGGAGGAAACCAAACTCAGAAAAGACTTACCCAGGGTAATGCAATGAATTGATATTGGGCCAAGACTAGAACATATGTCATCTGATCCCCAGTCCAATGTGCCTTTCCAATCTTGCTTTAATAGACTCTGAACTGGCAGCAGCTATACTCCTGACCCAAATGAGAATCGCAGCTTCTCATGATTTTTTTATCATTAGCCCTTAGACTATAAAAGAATGGTCAGAGCATTCACCTGATGCTGATATTTAGGTATATTAAGAAATCAACCCTTGGGTACGGGAGTAGAAGACAAATGTGAAAAGGAGGAGAAAAGAGTGATTAGAGAGTGATGTGACTTAAGGAACCATGAGTCATTGCTTGAGTTTGGGTGTGGATCAGTAGGCAATTTGAGGGTCTACGTGGGAGTATGGCTACTGGGGAGGTTAGGGTAGCTAGGTGGTAGATTGGATAGAGTGCTGGGCCTGGAGTCAGGACAACTCATCTTCCTGAGTTCAAATCCAGTCTCAGACACTTACTAGCTGTGTGACCCTGGGCAAGTCACTTAACCCTATTTGCCTCAGCTTCCTCACCTGCACAATGAGTTGGAGAAGTAAATGGCAAATCCCCTAGTTTCTTTGCCAAGAAAATCCCAAATAGGGTCACCAAGACTTGGACATGACTCAACAATGACAACACCCAGTAGTTTTGTGGGTGGCTTCAGGTGTGGCTATGTGAAGGGTTTGCAAGGCATGAAAACAGGCCTCTCATTCCAGCCAGGGAGCTTGCACCTATAGTTTCACTGTTTTAAGAGATGGTGCCACTAAGAAGTCAAGTGACTTGCCCACAGTTACCCAGCCAAGATGTGTCAGAGGCCGACTGGCCTTGAAATTAGCTCTTCCTACTTTTAGGTAGCTGTTATCCCTGAGGTCGTGGTACTCTTTAATCTAAGACCTAAAGGAGATTTCAAATCCTATTATGTCTTTTCCTAGGAGATACAAGACTCAGAAAATCATCCTTTCAGCCAATATTTTTTACAGAGATGAAGCCAAGACTGACAAAGGTCTGTGACACAAAAGACCACCCTGAGGAACTTGTGGAAAGAAGTGAAGAAAACACCTTCACCTCTTTGCCTTGGTGATATGAGTGGGGAATGCAGTGTGCATTATGGACAGACCTAACTCCCTTCTCCTCTGGGCTGCCTCTGTGGGCTGCTGCCTAATGAGTGCCAGGACTTCCTCAAAATCCATTTCCCCAGTCAATCTGTCTCTAGCCTCCAATTCCAGGCAGCTTCTCCAAGCTGAACATTCAGATCCATGCAGAGGTAGGTAGCTGAAAGGAATGGAATTGAGTCCCAACTGCTATGTAACAATGGGTAAATCGTTTAACATTTCTAAACCCCAGTCCCCACATCTGGAGAAAGGGGGAAGGGTAGAGGAGGCTGTAATAATAATGCCTACCTCTTGTGGTTTGCTCTTGGTTCTTGAAGAGGACCATGACATTAGGAAGGTGATGTCTTGACTGGATTTAAGTGAGGCAGGGCTGTGCAAAATCACCAGCCTCACTCTCTCCTCTGGAGCCACCTGGGTTCAGTGGCCAGAAATTGGTCAGAATGAGTGGAGATGGCCCCTCATGCAGTAAACCTTGACCTCACCTACCTCTTAGGGCAGTTGTAAATGAAAGAAAGTATTTTGCAAAACCCCCTGATGCCATATAACTGTGAGCTGTGGCAATTATCTACTCTTCCTCTTGCCCCAAGGGTCCAGATTTGCCTCACTTTCCCTGCAGAGCTTCAACATTTGATGGGGGATCAGGTAAAGGGAAATAAGTGGTATAAATAACAAAACGAAGAGATTGCCCCTGGCCTACCATACAGCAAGAGCAGACCGATTTGAAAAGGCAGTGGAGTTCCTGTACTCTACCAGATTCATCATTCCAACCATCCCTTTCTTCTTAAGCTACCTTTCAGAATAACTGATCAGCTAGGCAAAGACTGTTCTCAAGTCTAATGCTCTCTAAAATTCTCCCCTGGCCTGAAAGTTTAGGAGGAGGAAGGTTCTCAAATGAGAATCATCTCCCAGTTCAAATTTCCATCCAATCACCACCACCCCCAAGTCGAAATGCTAATGGGCCAGGGGGGCCTGATTGGAGCCAGACATACCCAGTAACTTCTATGGGTCAACAGAACTGGACATTTCAGCCTCCACTGGGGAGCCAACCTCACCATCTCCTTTAAGGGAGCTCATTCATTGGTTTCTGATTCAGCTGCACAGAAATCATCACCTTTCTTTTCAGTTGTAAAAAGCCAGTGAAAATCTTCCAAAGCCTTTTTGAGAAGGGATTTCTTTTTCTTTTCTGATGTGAACCATGATACTATATTCTGCCAACCTGAAATAGCACAACGACCTTAGAACCCACAAATTTGAATGAATTCTAAACTTGACCAAAACTGGCAGAAGTTGGGGATGTGGGGAGGAGGGGAGTGGAAAGGGAGGGATGAGTCAGAAATTCCACCCTCCAAAAAGGGGCCATCCTAATATGGCATTGTATGGCTACAAGAGAAGGCTAAGGTATGCTTGGCTTCTGACAGCAGTGGGAAGCAGTGTCTCTGGCCAAGGAGAAAATGTATCCTCCACCAACATGTCAAGGGGAGCCTTGAGTTGAACAGCCAAAGCTGGGGGACATGATAGAACACAAGAAGAACTTGACTGAAAGGCAAACAACTTGCAGTCATATGGCAGACTCACAAGGGGTCAACCCAAGCTAACTTCTACCCCAGCAGCTCAGGCAGGACTCTGCCCTTCTTCCCCAAACCCTAGATGGTTCTTAGTTTCTCCAAAGTCTTTTATAAGCAGTGGACTTTAAGCTTGTGAAATGGTACCCAAACATGAAAATAAACATGTGAGTCAGATGGAAACTTCACCCTGTATAACCTCCTAGAATATTAAATTTGTTTTTAACCCAAGAGTAGAGTAGGTGTGGAGAAGGAAGAACTTCAAAAGGTGGGAAACCTACTGTTGCTAATATGGTCCTGTAACTTAATGAAAACAAATAAAATTTCTCTTAAACTGTAGAAGTGAGTTTCTGAGTCAAAATCAGAAGCAGCAGGATGATAAATCATAAGATCATAAACTGAAAGGCCATCAGACACCAGCTAGGCCAGTCTCATTTAACAGACAAGGATACCAAAGCCCAAGAGGTTAAGTGACTTGCCCAAAGTCACATTGGTAGTAAGCATACAAGGCAGGATTTGAACCCAGGTCCTTTCATTCTAGAACCAGCGTTCTCACTACTGCATCTGCTTCCCTAAATCTTTATACTGTGAGTTAGGAGACCCAAGCTCTGAAGAATATAAACACATATCCTTAGTATTTGTCATACAGGGCATGCCATCTCCTTCCTCTTTACCATTGATGCCCTCCCTCCTCATTTCCGCCTCTTAGAATCCCTAGTTCATAACTCTGGCCACCTTCTACATTAAGTCTTTGCCAATCTCCACCCTACTCCACCCCTAACTACATCACACCCAGATTATTGGTGTACATATCTATGTATATGCATATGTTGTCTCTTCTGACTAGATTCTAAACTCCTAGAAGAGCAAGGATTGTTTCTGCTTTGTTTCTGTATCCCCAGTACCTAGCACAGTGCTTGATACACAGTGGGTGCTTAACACATGTTAGCTGATGGATGGATTAAAGATGAAGAAATAGAGCAGATGTTAAGTGACTGACCTCTGGAGGATACTGGGTCTCAAGTCTAGGTCTATCTAAACAAACACAATCTGACACAAATTTATTATGCACTCACTTTGCAAGACACCAAGGTTATAAAAG
Source organism: Potorous gilbertii (assembly GCA_028658325.1). NCBI lineage: Eukaryota > Metazoa > Chordata > Mammalia > Diprotodontia > Potoroidae > Potorous > Potorous gilbertii. Next base: position 532,411,522 of record CM053769.1, on the reverse strand, counting down.
ACAGAAAGGCAAACAAATGCAAATTCTGTGCTCAAGGATTATATAGTCAATTTGAAGGTACTACTTGTAAAAGGATAAGCATATGCACGATGATCGGTGGAGGAAAACCAAGATCACAAGAGGCTTACGTCTTGATCCACTAACTCATGTTAACCTGGTGCTTACTTTAAGAAGGGCTTATCATCCCAATTTCATGAGCTAGGGAGACTTAGAAACAAAGATTCCATTTCTTGCCTATGTCAAAGTTCCACACTGTCCAATAGGAACTGGAGGTTTTAGGTTTCTTTCTGTATCTGACACTTGGTCTGGTAAGAATTGTCCTATTTGTGGTGAAAGCAAGTGGTGCTCTAAAAACAGAATGTGAATGAGTCATCCAAGGTGATTTTTGAAAATCTCTCACTTGTCACCCTCTATCATCTCTGCTTCTTGATAACGAAGTCCATTAGAAAAAAACAACTAGAATAAAGTCAGGGAAGGGTCAAGCCAAAATAACAAATGAAACACCCTCCAAGCATTCACCATAAAGTCAAAGAACCACTCAATTCACAAATCAAAATAGTATTCTACTCTGTCACTTTAATACCTATTCAGAGAATTGAGAGAAATCCCTTTTAGTGAAGTGTTAGATGACATGTTATTCTGCAATATAACCATTAATGAACTTTGTAAATTCCCACTTAAATGAAGGATAAGAATGAGCCTATTTTAATTTCTACTTCAATATCTCAAGACCCTGTGACTTCTACAGTGTGGGCATTCCCTCTAAGAGGACAGATCACTATCCTGTGTCTTCATAGACTTTCTTCATTAGTTTCTGTAGCCGAAAGAAAAGTTTATTAGCTGGTGACCAGCCAATAGACAACAAACTGTGGCTGGCCCTTGGCTAATGGCCATGGTTTGTCAGCAGGTCTCTCTTTGAAGCCTCTGACGCTTGGATTGGATCCACTAGACCTCATGCTCCATAGTTGTAGCCTTTAAGAATCCATAATCATCAACTTGCCACCCCCAGAATGAAACACTTGAGCAGAACCCTAGTAGAGAAACTATTTTGAATGTTAAAAAAAAAATAGGTGTAGTTGATGGTGGCTTTGAAGCTAAAGGATGGAAAAAGGTTAGTAAGAAAACTCCCAGACTTCAAACAAATGCCAGCCCTCCACAAACCACACATATTTTGCACTTCTAGAATGAATGGTAGTTTAGAAGGGCCACTTGGGAGAAAAAAAAGTTCCCAGGATTAGTGCTTGGAAGACCAAGTTTTCATTGAGATCAAATCTTTCTGGCTGAGTTATAAACCCAAGGAAAGTGTTCCTCATGGAACTGCTGACTGCCCTCTAGCAAACCACACAGAGTGACTCCCTAAGAAAACAAGATTATCTCTGGAGTCAGGGTCTACATGGGAAAGAAAGCAAGAAAGAAAGAATGAGAGAGGGAGAGAGAGAGAAAGAAAGAAACAAAGAAAGAAAGGAAGGAAGGAAGTGAGGGAGGGAGGCAGGGAGGGAGGGAGGCAGGGAAGGAGGAAAGAAAGAGTCTCATACTGAAGGCTTCGTACGCAAAAGAAAATAATTATGGAATACAGATTCTCACTGAGTTGTGGGAATGCAAGAGAAACAGTAATAATTAACCAAAAAGTTCCATGTTATTAGCTATTTAATATAAACTATGACTAGCTGGTGAGAAAGCAGAAAACTATATGATTAAACATCACCCTTTAAATAATACTTTACTTTTATACAATCATAAAGACAAAAGGGAAAGACAAAATGGTAGTAGAAAAGTTGGGGATGGGGGAAGGAATATTAGATATTGAAAGAGTCCTGCCCTCAGTCAGAAAACCTGGGTTCAAGTTCCAGTTTTGGCACTAACTTACTATATGGCCCTGTGCATAGCATTTCACTTGACCTCAGTTTCCTTGTCTGTAAAATTAGTGGGCATAGCATGATACAGAGTACCGATACTAGAATCAGAGTCCAGGTTTAAATCCCAACTCTGATTCTTACTTACTACCTGTGCAATCTTGAGCAAATCATTCACCTCTTTGGGCCTCAGTTTCCTCATCTGTAAAAATGAATAAGTTGGGTGAGATGGCTTCTGAAGTCCTTTGCACCTGCTAACCTATGATCCTATAAAAGTGTTAGAGTAGATCAGTTCTAAGTCCTTCAGTCTCATAAGGAGTTTAGATCAGTGGTGAGGATACTCAAGAGACAGGACACAGTCTCATTTCTCCTATTAATTTACTGTGTGACTTTGAGCCAATGCTTTTACTTCTCTAGTCTTCAGCTTCCTCATCTCTAAAATGATGAGGTTGGACTAGGTGATTTCAAAGACCCCTCTTTCAGCAGTAAGAATCCAAATGATCATGTTCCTATATCTATGTAAGGAGCAAATTGCTAAGGCATTAACCATGGGATTTGAAGCCCCAGATACTAGCCTGAATGTAGAACATTTGTTTCATAAGCTGCTCAATCTTTGTACAGTTTCCCATGGGGGACTATAGAGAGGTCAGGTAAGCAACATCTTTAGCCCCGAGGCACCATCAGTGGAAGTGAGAAATAGGTACCACTGATGGGCCTGAAGCCTGAATAACTCACTGAACTTCTTGAAACTTGAGTCTGCTTGTCTATTCTATAGAAATTTTTTGCACTATCTGCTTCCTGCTAGTGTAGCTGTGAGTTTTAAATAAATAGGAAAGCTTTAAAGTATATGTGCAAATTACAATAATGGTGGCTCCCAAATCTATAACCTAGGGTCTTACTTTTCTAATTGTTTGCTTGAAAATGCTACCTGTATATCCTATGGGCACCACAAACTTAATATTTCCAGGATTTAACTTATCATCTCCCCTAAAGTCCTGCTCTTCCAACATTCACAGTTCCATTGGTAGCACCACAATTAAGTCATCTTTGAGATTTGCTCCTGCCCCTCCCCTTAAAATTCCAGTAAGTTGGAAAGAGCTATAGATTCTAACCAGAGCTATCTCTTTTACCCGCTCATGGCCATCCCTCTGGTTCAAGCCTTCATTTGTTACTTTCCAGTCTGTCTTTCCTCTCCATTCCAGGTTTCATAGTTGCTGAACCCTAAGTGCCTCCCTATTGTCTCTATGTCACAAAGACATAGATGATACCATTCTTAGGGTCTGTGTACTCAAGGCAAATCACTAAACTTCTCATACCCCAAGTTTCTCTATCTGTAAAATGGGCATTACAACTACCCACCCTCTTGGACTATTTGTAAGGAAAGTACTTTGTAGGCCTTAAAACACTACAAATCTACTTTGTGTTATGACAAAATATAAACACCTTAATCTGGAATTTAAAGTCCTCTGCCATCTGCTCTAACCTACTTTTCCAGACTTTTGTCATTCTCTTCCTTTTCCTTTCCTTTTTCCACTTTGCCTTCAATTAAGTCCTCACACAACCATCCTCCCACCATTGAACCAAAAAAAAAAATGTTTGGGGGAATGAGGATGGAGGGAAAAGACAACTTTCCAATTATCTGCCATCCTGAAGATGCCTCAGTCACATCTACTTCTGACTCAGAAAGGATAAGTTCTTACCACCAATGTTCTTGGCATTGTCAAATGGTTCAACCTCAGAAACTGATATGTTTTGTCAATGAAAATAACATGAAAGATGGGATGTCACCATTTCTTTTGCCTGTGTACCCTGAGGACCATGGACCCTTTCCATCTGACTTGCAGCTCAAACCTTCCATGTGAATTGTTTCCTCCATTAGAATGTAAGTTCCTTGAAGGCAGAGCCTGTCTACAAAGAACAGTGTTTCATCACGTCTTTGTGACCCTGTGCACCGTAATGTACCAATATCGTCCATGGGGTTTTCTTGGCAAAGACACTGGAGTCATTTGCCATTTCCTTCTACAAGTGATTGAGGCAGCAGGGAGCATCATCATCATCATCATCATCATTGTCATCATAAATGCTTTATTTGTATATCCATATGCAAGAGGTAACTGATTTGTTCTATATAGGCAACAGGTGGACGCTATAATCAAAGTTAGGCTCTTTATAAGGAAAACTCTTCCTGACAACTAGAGCTATCCAAAAGTAAAATGGACTGCCTCAGGAGAGAGGGAGGGCTCCTTCACTAGATATCTTTAAGAAGAGATTGAATGACAATCTGTCACATGTTTTCTAGGGATTATTTTTCCAGATTTGATTTGGCCTTTTCTGAATGGCCACTAAGGTCCCTTCCCTGAAATTTTGTGGGGGGGTTTTAATGATTGGTTAAATACTAGAGAAACATTTTTTTATCTTAGTATATACATAATAAATTTTACTAACTATTTGGCACCTACTAATAATTTTTTAAATTGAGTTGGCTTTCTAAATATTCTCCTAGTTACTATACTCCAGGCACTATGTGAAGCCCTTTACAGTTATCTTATTTGATTCCCATAACTCCCTAGGAGATAGGGGCTGTTATTATCCCATGTTACCCCTGGAAGTAGGTGCTTTTGTAATTGTCATTTAGTTGTATCTGACTCTTTGGGTCATCTTTACAAAGGTACTAGAGTGGTTTATTATTCCCATTTTATAGATGAGAAAACCAAGGCAAATAGAACTTGACTTTCCCAGAGTGACACAGCTAGTAACTGTCTGAGGCTGGATTTGAACTCAAGTCTTTCTGACTCCAGGCCCAGGACTCTATCTATTGTACCACCTAGCTGCCCGTAGCTATGTCTCCTCCTTCCTACCTAAGTCTTACCCATCCTTCAAGGTTCAGTGTTACCGCTGACTTCCTCCACTTTCCCCTACACTGACTGCTTTCTTTTCCAAACTCCTAAAGCAATTATTATAAATAATAACTCACATTTCTATAGTTTTTAAAGGTCCATAAAATACTTTCTTCACAACAACCTTGTGAGCCAGATAGTGAAAGTATTTTTATTTCTATTTTGCAGTTGATGAAGCTATAGTTAAAGATCTGGTCCTGGTTATACAGCTCACAATGGTCAGAGTTTGAATTTGAACTGCAGCCTCTCCTGACACAAAGTTGACTGCGTTTTCCATAGTACTTTGCATTTCATTGCTTCTTCTGAGGTTTGGCACGTTAATCTTATCTCCCCCAACTAGATTGTAACTTTCTTAAAAATAGAAGATGTCTTGAACTTTGTCTGAGATAGTTGTGGGAGTGAGGAGACAATGGTTATTAATCCTTACATCTCCTGTTATAAGGTGGAGCATATTGTAAGAGGTCAACAAATGCATGTGACAGACTGATTATTTGGTTGATACATTGAGGGGAAGTCAATGTTATCGCCTCCCTCAGATGCCTTCCCTTGACAGATATCTCTCAAAATCACTACCTTGCAAGGGACAGGATAGAAAGCCCTCAGTGGGGATAACTTCTTTCTTTCATCCTCCCCTAATACTGAACCTGACCCCAAGCTCCCTTCTTGCTATATTCAGGATTAGGTGAATTAAATGGTCAACGTCCACTTTCAGAAACAAGATGTGTCCTCTCCAGATTCCCGGAATGAGATATGACCCCTTAGTTTGCTAAAGCTCTGGCTCACCTGCCTCCTTGTATCAAAGCCACACATCTCAAATGAGTTTTCTAGGAATATAGCCTCTTAAGTAAACTGTTAAATAATTATAGACCATGCAAAACAAATGGTGTTCATTGTTTATTACCAGAAGCTATATCAAACGATCTAATAAATAAGGAATGCTGACTTAAAGGAAAGGGAGAAGAAATATCTTCATGAATCATTTGACTTTCTGCCTTTAAAAGGGGAAATGCAGGACGATCAGAAGAAGATAGTGGATTGAATGCAAAGACTACGTTGAGTGAAATCACACTATTTTACCACACAAAACTTTCTATCTCTCCTTTCTCAACTCTTGTCAGGAAACTCTAAAACTTTCCCTGGAAAATCAGGTAGATACAAGGGGGCTATGTCATCAATGTCCTAAATTTCCTTCTGCTCTCAAAATCCACTATAGTTGGACTAAAGATCTTAATCAGCTAGGACTCACATGATAGGGAGCATTTGGCAGTTTTTTTAGAGAATGTCTTCATTGTCCTAAAAGGTTGTGAAAGCCTTGTCTCAGGTAGCACATACACACACACCCACACAAACCCAGCACACGTGTACCAGAATAGGAATTAGGAATCTGTTTTCATGTTCCTTTTAGGTTTGCAGGTGTCATGTAAATCAGATCCGTCTTATAAGGTGTAGTTTTCAATGGGGCACCACCTACAACAGGACCTTCCTCATCTCAAGTAACCTAGTGTAAAAGAAAATCTAGATTTGGTATGGCCTCCCCAGTCCTCACTCCCAGCCACCTTACTTTTCCCTTCTCCACCTCTAGCCTACTGGGTAGTGGCCAAGTTCTCAGTTTCCAAGAAGAATCTAGACTCTAGTTAGTGGCTGTTTTGTCAGTTTCCTCCATTATCTCATTCCTCCTCCCCTTGCCTAAACCCATTTGCTTTCATCCCTAAAAAGTAAGGGATTGGATGGAAATACAAGGTTGAAATCATACTCAATCATGTTTTACATCCTGCTTCCAGCCATCTCCTACTGATGCTATTAATTCATGTAGAATCTGCCATATCCCTCAGTTTGAAGGACTGTTAATTCCTCCATTAGAGTTTTTTCTGTAGTTTCCAATCAATGGTGCTACTTGATTGACTCTAGCATGGACTTTAGGGCTGTTTTGGTTTTAGATCTTGCCTTTTAAAAGAAGAATAAATTATAATTAAAGAGCACTATGAAATAAATTCAAAGTTCACTAGGCCTAAAATAAATTTCATGACCAGGTACTGAAAAAAAAATGTGTAGTCATGAACATAGAGCCCATGTCAGTCATCTTTGGGGAATTGCAGAGAATGGGAGAGGAGCTAGAAGACAGGAGGTAGACAGATATTGTCCCAGATTGCAAAAGGGAAATAGTGTATTCTAAATACTAAAGAAGCAGTGAGTATGTTGTCAATCTCCAGAAAAATTCTAGAATATATTTCTAAACAAATAATTTTTAAGAAGAAAAAAGAGATCACATGGGAGCCTGTATGGGTTCACCAAGAGCGAGAGGTGCTATACCAAATTTACTTTCTTTTTTAGTGAGATTACTAGATTACTAGATCAGGGAACTGCCATAGACATGATATACTTGGATTTTAAAAAAGCATTTAATAAAGTCTCTCATGATGTTTTTATGAGGAAGCTGGGAAAATATGGATATTAATATAGTTAGGTATATTTACAAATGTTTGAGTGAACAAAGTTATAGATACAAAATATATAATACATTAAAATAGTACACATCCTATTATGTATATATAACATATTCTATATTAAATAAAAGGGCAGATAGGTGGCACATTGGCTAGAATGACAGACCTACAGTCAGTAAGACCTGAGTTCAAATTTAGCCTCAGATACTAGGTGTATGACACTGTGCAAGTCACTTAACCCTCTTTGCTTCTATTTACTCATCTGTGAAATGAACTAAAGAAGGAAATGGCAAACCACTCCAGTATCTCTGCCAAGGAAACTCCACATGGGGTCATGAAGAGTCAGACACAACCGAACAACTAAATAACAATAAAATATTATATAATGGATATTTATTAATTACCAATTTTCAAGCATGTCATGGAACTCCATCCTTGGCCCTGCCCTATCTAACAGTTATGACAATGATTTGGATGATTGGCTGTTGTCCTTCATTCTCTAAGAGGACCAAAATGACATCATTGTGTTGGTATCAAGGTACAGTGTAGCTCACTGTGGCTGATCAGACCAATACTAGCTCAGAATGCTCTACTACAGGTAGACCACAAATAGTGCATATGAATGTTTGGAATGGAGATATCTCTAAATTTGTACATCTCCCATTTCTTTTGAGCTACTGCAATCCTGCTTCACTCAGAACACAATGTCTTCCTTGATGTAAGCACACCATGCTGGACAGACCTGTGCCAGTGCCTCCCATGTCATACAATTGATTCCAAAGGTTTTCAAGGAGACCTTAAGATGCCTCTGACTACCATGTGAGTGCCTTCCTTGCGTTCATTCTCCATAAAATAGTCTTTTAGGTAAACGTACATTTGGCATTCGAACAATGCAGACAGCCCATCAGAGTTGTATTCTCTGTAGGATTTTCTCAAGCTTGGCAGTTCAGCTGTACCTTATCTTGCTAGGTGATCTTTAGAAACAAAAACCCTGAAAGAGTTATGATTTAGGCTCTAGTTTATGGTAGAGCCAGAAGCAGAATCCAAGTCTTTATCCACACTACCTATCAACATATTAGTCACTCTGATTTGGATATAGTCCTATTTTTCAATATCCTTCTTAATATGTGTTTTAATTAAGAATTAAGAACTGTGATGAATAGCTTTGAAAACAATACTCAAAATGTGATCTAACCACTGCAAAGTACAGTGGGACTATTACTTCCATCATTCTGTACATTATACTTCTGTTTTTTAGCCCAGGATCTCATTAGATTTTTGGGAAGCATCTCACTACTGACTCATATCATGCTTACAGCCTGCTTTTCCAAGTCTCTTTCCACTGAACTACTGTTGACAGGTCTCCCTGCCCCCATCCCTCCCCTCCATCTTTTTCTTGTGCAACACATTTTTTAAAATCTATTTTAAGTTCTTATATTTATCCCTATTATGTTTGTTGGTTTGAAAATAATATTTTGAATGTCTTTTATATTTATATCGCATTTATTTCCAAATATTACTCTCTCCCCTCCTTTATTTACTGAGTCACTCTTTGTAACAAAGGAAAAAAGGCAGAAATAAAGCAGTCTGGCAAAACAAAACCAAACTATCAGTTGGGTCTGGTAGTATAGGTAACATTCTATACCTATAGAATATATACCTCAACCTCTGCTAAAAATGGAGTGAGGTGTATTTTCTCATATAATGATAAGCCAAGTCAATATAATTGTACAGCATTCAATTTCAGTTTTTTCGGTTCTTTCCATTTTTATTGTGGCATATGTTGTTTTCCTGGGTCCTGTTTATTTCATTCTTCATCAGTTCACATAGGTTTTTCCATGTTTCTCTGAATTCTTCATTTTCACTATTTTTTAGGGTGCAGTATTATTCTACTACACTCCCCAGCTGAGGTACATGAACTTTCCTCCCAGGTTTTTTACTACTATAAAAATGTTATTCTGAATATTTTTATTTTTGTGAGATTTTTATTAAACTAATGTTGGCTTATTATTTCAGCCAGTTGAGAGCTTTTTCGGATGTTCTCCTTCAGGGTACTGATTATCCTTTCCAGGTTGTCTTACACATATCTTTGATAGCTATTCTGTCTATATCTACATTCTTTCAAGCACCACCTACCTTTTGAAAATCTAATTATATTTCAGATAGAGAACAAAGCTCTAGAGAATTGGAAAAGAAACATTGCAAATGCAAGAACTAAACAGAGGGTCATCCCATTTCCTCTACTTTGGTGAAGAACAGACTATGTATCTTCAATTGTCTAGGACCCCACACAGTGTTAAGAACATCAACCAGCACTGTCACTTTCTACAATAATTTTTTTTTTAAAAAAGCAACATTTAATTCTTCAAGTATTACATAGGTTGGAATCAATTGAATTTTCACACTTAAACAATAAGTATTGAAGAATTAACTTCTCACTTGCCCTTGTTCTGAAGAAAGAGTATTATGTAGCTTTGAGTTTATGGATCTTTGTGGCAAGAGGTTGTTTTGGAAGAGAAATTCCAGCATGTGATGGCAAAGAGCTCCAAAGAGGGCAGTGGTGCCAAGGAAGGCACATGTCTAGACAGATTACCTTGCCTACCTTCCCCAGAAGGCTGCAAACACAACCTTTGGCTATTACCCATTTCCTCCACCCAACCACCCCCATTCTGCTCTTTCAGGTCAACTATATAACTGGAAAATCACAAAATGTCAGGACCTCTCAGAGAAAGCCAGCTGTTTTCCCCCTGATAACTACGGAGCACCCCATCCTCTCGGTGGCACGTCAAGCCAAGCTCCCTTACTCAATCCCACACCCATCCATCCCAACACTAACAATCTCCCTCTGCCAATTGCACAGCCTAACATCTGTTAACTTCTCCTTTACCTTTACACCTCTCGTTGCCACTGGGTAATAGCCAGTGACTAATTAGGACCGTGCGTAGCTTTGTTCAATCCAAAGCCTAATCTGAAACAACTGTAGCATATAGCCTCCACAAAAAACAATCTGAAGATGAGTTCCAGAAAGGAAACTAGCTTTTTCAAATTTTTCCTCCTGCTGTGATAATTAGATGGAAGTAAATGAATAGCCACTCTACAGGGGGAAGAAAAAACAAACAAGTAAAAAGAACATAGTATATTGAGACAGTGCATAATTTAAAGAGGTCATCCAAAATCTGTACAAACCCTCCCAGTGTCCTTTTATATGAAAACCTCGATGTTTCTTGCATTAGTCATGTCAACAGGTGTCCAAAGATCTGTAAAGCATAATGTTTGGCACATAAGAGATGTGTAATAAGAAGGCTATTAAGTTGAGTTGGCATTGTGGTGTGGGAGAGTATTGGATTGGGAGTTTAAACTCTGCCTCTGCTGCTTTTTATGTCATTTCACATATGATATGATATGGTATGATATGATAATGATATATGATGTGATGTGACACAATATGATATGATGTCATGTGATATGATACATAATATTATGTGACATGATATATAATTGTTATATATATATTATAATATGATATAGTATGGTGTGTTACAATAATACATAGTTATATATATACAAATATATATTGTGATAGGCATTGTAGACTGGTTAGAGAGATATACCTAGATAGATATGTATATATCTATACACAAGTGTATATACATATATGTATGTAATGTGTGTGATATATACACATATACATATATATCATGACAGACAGCATAGATAAATAATGAGTTGAGCCCAGAACTGTGGAGGAGGAGGAGGCGGAGGAAGAGGTGATTGACTTGATTCACATTAGAAGGTAGTCCCAGGGCCAGAAATACTCTCCCTCCTTATCTCTGCCTCTTGGCTACCCTGGTCTGCTCCAAATTCCACTCAAATCCCACCTTCTATAGGAAGTCTTTCCTAATCCCTGTTAATGCTAGTGCCTTCCCTCTGCTGCCGACTCTTCCATCCAGTTTATCTTCAGTTTATCCTGTCTCTGTCTTTGTACACAGTTATTTGTATATCTTCTCCTTTTAAATGGAGAGATCCTTGGGGCAAGGACTGTCTTTCACCTTTATTATTGGATCCCTAGCTTAGTCTAGAACCTGATGATTTAATAAATGTTGGTTGACTGACTGACTAAGCATAGTGCATGGGAAAGAAGGATGTGTCTGTAGTCAGAAGAACTGGATTTAAATCCCCACTCTGCTACTTAATGAATCAACTGGCATTTATTAGGTGCCTACAATGAGAAAGGTGCATTTTTAGCCATGAGCAGTACAAAGACAAAATGAAAGAGTTCCTTCTTCTTGAGGAGTGTATGTTCTCTTTGGTGAGACAACATGTACACATATAGATATACTGAATCTATGATCTCTTTGATCTGCATTACTGGCTATCTTCTACTAATGCAGATCACACAAATAAATGGGGAATTGGGTGAAACCCAGATGGTAGAGTACAGGGAAGGACCCAGATGACTTCTAAAAATATTCTCTTCCAAATAACTTTAAAATAACACCTTAAATAAAATTTCAGTGAACAAAAGATCAGATGGAGGCTTTTTCCAGCCTAAGACAATTTAGAAGGGTTGTGGAATAGTTCTGTAACACCAGGGTAGGTGCAGACCTGGGGACATGGTAGCAGTACCAGTAAGACTTCAGCTTAGAGACAATAAGAAAGTCAGACAACTAGGTGAAGTTGGTGCTGATGGAAACTCTATTGTATTTAAGCAGTTCTGGGTCACAGTTCCAGAGAGGAAAGGAGAGGATCAGTCACAACGGCACAGGTGCCTGGGTCATAGTTCTAAGGCCAAGAAGAACTCTAGTGCTATGGAAGCAGGACAGGAGGGGACCTGTTCACACAGTCCCAGGAACAAGTGGAACATTAATATTTGTGACTCAGGGGAGTAAAGGTCCTGCCTTGGTAAAGACCAGACAGAAGACCAAGGTATATGTCCCCCAAGATAAAGCATCTTGGAAGCACTAAAAATATGCAGAACCCCCCCAGACCTAGCAGCACAAAAAAATCAGAAGCTTGGCATGGTGTCTCCCCAGCACCACGTTAGCAGAGCTCAATTTTCACATAGATTTCAAAGTCAAGAAATAGGTTGAAAAATGGGCAAATAGCAACAACAGCAAAAAACATGACCATAAAAAACTGCTATGATAATGGGGGTGACAAAGACATTAAATTAGAAGAAAATAATAATGTGAAAACAGCTATAAGCAAACCCTCAGAGAAAAATGCTAATTGTACCCAAGGCCAACAAGAATTCTTGGAAGCATTAAAGAAAGAGATAAAAAGAGTGTTAGAGGAAAAACTGGGGAAAAGAAATGTGAGCAATAAAAGAAAATTATAAAAAAAGATTTAACACCTTAGAAAAAGCCATACAAAAAGTACCAAAAAAAATCTCCTTAAAAAACAGAATTGGCCTAATGTTTTAAAAAAAAAAGACACTACTATTCACCAAAGAAAAGAATTCCTTTAAAAGCAGAATATTGCAAATGGAAAAGGAGGTACAAAAATTCACTGAAGAAAAATTTCCTTAAAAAGGAGGATTGGTTAAATGAAAAGAGAAGTACAAAATCTCATTGAAGAAAATAATTCCTTATAATTTAGAACAGGGCAGGTGATAAGTAACGATTCCATGAGACATCAAAAAACAATAAAGTCAAAATAATGAAATAATGAAAAAAAGAAGAAAATGTGAAATATCTCAATGGAAAAAACCACTGACCTGAAAAATAGATCAACAAGATAATTTAAGAATTATTGGTGTACCTGAAAACCAGGATAAAAAAAAAGGAGCCTAGACATCACAGTTCAAGAAGTTACAGAGGAAAATTTCCCCAATATCTTAGATTCAGAGAGTAGAATGTATATTGAAAACAAAATCCACCAATTAGCTCCTGAGAGGGATACCAAAATGAAAACTTCAAAGAAATATGATAGCCAAATTCCAGAGCTCCCAGGTCAAGAAGAAAATATTGCAAGCAGTCAAAAATAAATAATCCAAATATCATGGAGTCATAGTCAGGATCACACAAGATTTAGCATATTAAAGGAGTGGAAGGCTTGGAATATGATATTTCAGAGGGCAAAGGAACTGGGATTGCAACCAAGAACAATCAGAAAAACTGAGTATAATCTTTCAAGGGGGAAAACAGATTTTTACTGAAAAAGCTTCTAAGCATTCTTGGTCAGATCAGAGCTGAAGAGGAAATGTTATATTCAAACACAAGACTCAAGAGAAGGATTAAAAGGTAAATATGAAAGAGAAATCATAAGGGACATAATAAGTTTAAATTTTATATTCCTATGTGAGAAGACACTTGTAACTCTTAACTTGTCATTATTAGGGCAGTTAAAAGGAGTCTTCACAGACAGAGAGCATGGGTGTGAATTAATTATATTTGGATGGTCTCCCAAAAAATAATGTAGAGGTGAGAAAGAGGGATGTACTGGGAGAAAGAGGAAGGGAGAAGTAGAATGGGGCAAATTTTCTCACATAAAGGAAATATACCAGAAAGAACTTTTGCAGCAGAGGAGAAAATGGAAAGGAACGGGTAATGCTTGAACTTCACTGTCATTGGAATTGGTTCAAAGAGGAAAGAATATACATACATACTCAGGTGGTATGTGCATACATACACCAACACTATCTTACCCAATAAAGACACAGCAGGAAAAGGGAGTAAGAGGGAAAAGAGGGGCAACGGTGATACTAAGGGGGATGAAAGGTTAGGGATACAGTGATCAGAAATAAGAAAGACTTTTGAGGAATAATAGGATAAAAAGGAAGAGAAGCATGAAAGTGAATGGGATGAGCTAAATCATAGAACAGAAGCAGATAACATAAAGAAACTGGAGACCAGAATCCAACAATATGTTCTGTACAAGAGACATGCTTGGGATGGAAAGACACATCTATTATGTTTCAGCTCAAGTAAAGGGGGCAGAAGTGACCATTTTGATCTCGGACTGCTTCGTAACACTGGGTCAATCACTTTTCATTGCTCTCTGCCTCCGTTTCCTCATTTGTAAAATGAACATAATAACGGCTCCCACCTCTCAGGATTGTTGTGAGGATAAAATTAGCTAATATTTGCAATGTACTTTGGAAACCGTGAAGCATTATATAAATGCTAGCTATCATTATGGCATTCCATGTCTTACATGGAAGCTTACAAAAACTCCAGTAAAATGTTAATATTTAAAAGATGAGTTTTGTTTCTATCGGAAGAATGTCGTCCTTGAACGAGCTTTACATTTTATTGAAGGCAATACAACTTGCTCTCACCTACAAAGAAATAAATACAAGATAAACACAGAATAATTTGGGACGGAAGGAAGAAGACATCAGTAATTGTGAGGGTTAGGAAGTATTTCATGCAGGGGGTAGTATTTGAACTGAACTTTGAAAAAAGCTAGAGATTCTAAGACTTGAAGGTGAGAAAAGAGTGCATTCCAAATACAGTCAACAGATGGTGCAGAATCACAGAAATGGAGCATCCCACACGAGGACCAGTGAGAAGGATAGCTTGACTGTTCCGATGAGTGTAGAGGATTCGTGTTTAGCAAGACTAGGAAGAAAGGTTGGAGTTATGTTGTGGAGGGTTTTAAAATTGAAACTGAAGAATTTGTGGCTGATCCTAGAGGCAAACTGTCATGTTGACAACTCTCCAGATGGTTTGGAGAGGGGAAAGGTTTTATAGGATACCAATTAAAAGGTTGTTGCTGGAGTCCAAGTGGGTATTTCTAAGGTTCTGAAGTACTAAGTGGCCATTTAAATGAAGAGAAGAAAATGGATGCAAAAGAATATTCCTTCAAGAATCCCAAACTGTTAGCTGACATAAAAGTCCCTTTTGTTCGCATCAGTATTCCTCCAGTCTTACTAAAAGTCTTTGGATTATTGTAAAACATGGTTTTTAAAGACTCAAAAATTGCAAAGGAAAAAGGCATGAAGAGAAAATATACTGCAGCCTCAATTATCTGTCCTCACAAATTTGGGGAAAAGACATTATCCAAGAATAGAAGACCAAAAAAAGTGAGCCATTCATGTATCAAGAATGAGAGACTGGACTGGTTTTTGCAAATGCAATAGTGAATCTTTCTATTTAAAGGAACCCTATGGTGATTCCATAGCGAGTAGTAGGTGCCAAATAAATGTTGTTTATGTGAAAAAAACGTTTCAAAAGGATGAGATGACAGAAAAACAGACTTAGTGCTATACTTATGCCCAGGGAATATGAAAAGAGTCAGATGAAAGGCTCCAGCATGCTGGAAAATTTGTGGACTCAAATATGAATTGCCAAGGATGAGAAGGCATGGGTACATTGATTGATGAGATATCAAATTTAAATCTTCAACCTCAATCTAAAAAAAAAAAATCTATGAAGAACTACCATGTACCAGGCATGCCACTAGATAATGCAAATACAAATACATCTATGCAATTCAGAAGTAACCCATTTTCTGTAATGTTTCCAGGATCTGTTTATTTTTTGCTTTTTTTTAAATCTCAAAAATTCTGAAATCCTAACTGAGATGTTATAAAGGAAGGACGGGCTTTCTGTTATGCTGACTTGTTCTGTTGAAACCAAATTGGACAGTTGGAACTGAACTAAGGGATGACATTCAAGAAGTTCAGCAGTATTACCAGGAAACCCAGAGGGGAAAAGTCTGATAAGGGCTCACTCCCCAAAGGTCTCTTAAGACCTGGAAAGCATCTGCTGTCCCTGCCTGGGGTGGACAGTCAAGTCATTTCAAGGTTTCTTGGGAATGAAATGTGAGAGAAGATAAACTTCTCTTTCATCTCTACTAACATCAAAAAATAAATAACATCAAAACATAGTCTGTATAATGAGGATTCCAATATACATACAGAAATGATAATGCATCCAAGAGTTGGAATGGATTGCTTACACATTCTGATTTTATTGAGTTAAAACTGGAAAGAGAGACAGAGATTTATTCAAGGATTATAACCAGAAAATCTCTCTTCTTGTGCTCTGTTTACATTATGTACAATTTAGCTCACATACATCAGGATGGGTGGAACTTGATTTGTCAGTTTCTGAAATCTTCCCAGGAGGCAGTTGTGTGTAAAAATAGGGTATATCAAGAGACCTTTAGGCTCTGATACTCACTAACTGTGTGACCTTGTCTAAGGAATTACTTCTCTGGCCCTCAGTTGTGGTTACCAGTAAAATCAGGGGGTTGGACTAAAGAATGTCTATGATCTCTGACAATTTTCTATTTGGCAGGTATTCCACCGAGGTCTCCTCAGTATTTTATCCATTCTATGCATTAAGAAACCTAAAGTTAATTCTCAGAACCTTTGTTCCTACCTGTTTTCTAACTCTTGCCTCCTCTCTTTCAGAAAGGAAGAAACTAAAGAATAACTTTCCTTCTAATTACAAAAATCCATAGTAAAACAATCCACATTTTTACCATTTAGAAAACTTATATACCTAGTATTTGGAACCCAGTATCTCAGAGAAACATAGCTATACATTCTCTAAACCAGGAGCTCTTAAACCTGGGGTGAGGAACAAACTTTTTAAAAGAATTTGAATACTGTATTTCAAAATAATTTGTTTCCTTTGTAATCACATATATTTTATTTTAAGCATTTAAAACATTATTCTGAGGAGTCCATAGGCTTCAGCAGAAGCCAGTGGGATATGAAATACCAAAAATGTTAAGAACAACTGTTCCAAATGAACATTCGGGTTGGAGATTTGGCAAAGTTTGGGAGAGCAGGCACTAGAATCTACTGAATGTTACTAAAGGACGTCATACGTAGAATCCTTCCACAAAAAGTCAATTAGTTTCTAAATCTCTCTCTCTCTCTCTCTCTCTCTCTCTCTCTCTCTCTCTCTCTCTCTCTCTCTCTCATTGTATTTGTATTTATTTTGTTAAGGATTTCCCATTATATTTTGTTAAATTTATGGAATGCAAATTTTTTTCATTTTCTTCTGAGAGGTCATCCCTCTCCTGTGCCTCTCCTCCATGATTCCTAGATTTAACCTTGACTTACTTTTTTTTTCTCTATTCTGATGATCCAGGCTTCCTTCAGTAAGGAAACTAGCCAAGTATAAGCTTGCCCTGCCCTGCTTCCCTAAGTCTTAGTTGATGCTGCTAACCATTAATCAAAGAATGAAAGAATTTAGTTCAAAGAGCCTCAGCAGCCATCTACCCTAATCCTTGAGGACCTTGACAATCTCCTGGCATTTTCTGAGAACCCTGCTTACAAAGTGTCTGTTGTTTTTCAGTCATGTCTGACTCTTCATGAGATTTTCTTGGCAAAGATACTGGAGTGATTTATCATTTCCTTCTCCAGTGTGTCCCCATTTTACAAATGGGGTTAAGTGACTTGCCTAGGGTCATACAGCTAGTAGTCTGAGGCCAGGTTTGAACTCAGATGTTCCTAACTTTAAGTCTGATGTTCTATCCCTGTATATCCCTTGTTGCCTTGCTATAAGTTTCTAGCTGTGTCAAAGTCTATAATTCTCATATCTACCAGTGTTTTGAGGAAAATTCTAAATTATAATCTCCAGCTAATTTTTCTGGATGACCCAGTTTGATGGTCCTTCATCCAAGATGTTAAATTTCAACAGAAAGTCTTAGAGTAATTACACAGTAAATAATAGTTTTATCAATGGGGGCAAGAAGTACTAAATGGGAAAACCAATATAGCATATGTTCAAATATGGGGGATAAAAATGACTACGAAAGGTTGGAATGAGTGCTGTGCAAGACTCAGTGCAATCAGACTTTATAGGAATCGGTGCCCACATGGTACATTTTGAAGACATGGCAACTGTAGAACTCAGTTCTAACTTCCATTTTTGCTGGTTTGCCATGGATAGTCTATTTTGGCTAAGGAAAACGTTCTATGAAAAGAACTAGATCAGTTGCTATGCTGTGGTTCCCGGTTGTTTTTCAAGTCCTTTGACTTGTGGGTCTGCAAGTTTAAACATAGCAGTATCAATAGGAAGGTTAAAATCAGTTTCTTCTACAATCAGCTGATTTCAGAGCAGAGAGTCATTAATGCCCCTTATTTTACCACTAATTGGTTGTTGATCATGGGTGGGTCACTGGACCCCCAAAAACCCCCATATCAATCAAAAAGCATTTAAATATTTTCTATACAACAAGCAAGATTATAAGTGCTAAAAAAAAAAATCTAATAGGGAAACCTATGAGATGCTATGTCCTATGACAATTATGACATCATGGTTAGACTAATTCAACTTATTTTTCTTGAGTCTAATAAGAAAAACAGTGCAATTCATCATTCCAACCATTCCCAGGTTGAGTATGGATACGACCTCAGAGACCATCTTGTTCAACTCCCTTATTACAGAGCTGAGGATCCAAGGGCCAGAGGGAAAACCTCACAGCTAGTAAGGGGAGCCATACCCTAAATCTAGTCTTCTTCCTACTATACTGAAGTTCAGAATTTTAAAGGAAAAACTATGCAGAAATAATTTCATAACTACATTTTGCATACCCTGGTGCTCTCTTCCCCATGCTCCTTAGTCTTTTTCAAGTAATTGAGACAAAGCAAGTTATAAAAGAGAAACTTACAAGCTATAAATTCTCATGTCCTCTGTTCCTTTCTCCGATCACAGAAATGTCTAGTTCCTTTGGAAATTCTTGATCTGGGGGCAGTTATTAGAAAAAGGGCAGTTAGATGGTGCAGCAGATAGAGTATAAGATCTGGAGTCAGCAAGACGTGAGCTCAAGTTTGACCTCAGACACACTTAAAAACTGTGTGATCCTGGGTAAGTCACTTAACCTCTGTTTGCCTTAATTTCCTTATCTGTAAAAGAGGAATAATTATATCACCATCCCCTGCCCCCCATGGTGATTGCAAGGATAAAGCGAAATATTCATGGAGCGTTTTGTAAACTTTAAAGTACTAAATAAATGCTATCTGTTATCCTCATTATTATATAAGCTCACTGTGAGAATAGGGGTCATCTTATCCGTTGAACTTTTCTTTCCAGGACCCAGCACATTATATGGAATTTAGTAGGCACTTAACGAATATTTGATTGATTGCCAGGTTCCAGTATATAATAAAATCACAGAAAAAAGGATAAGAAAAACCAAAAGATACTTTTGTTTCTTACTCTCTGGTTCTGGGAAGACTCATAAGGGAATACAAAAAAGGTTTTAAGAATCACGTTGACTACATTGATTGATGGGCAAAAAAAACCCTACATCTTTTATTTGATAAAGTAGCTTTTGATGGAAATTGTACTATCCTCTGGGCATCTTTTAAATTTTTTAACCTGTGAATTACAATTTAAAATCCAACCTAGAGGATATTCACTCAACTTTTCTCTAAGTAACCTGGCAGCTCACAGACTGTCCAGTGGACATCTTCATCTCCTGTGACTTCTGGTTCCCCAGGAGGGTTACTCAAACAGTACTTTTCTTGTAGTAACAGATCATCTTCTAGTAGCTGCCTCTACCTTTCTGTCTCTCTGAGGAAAGCCATCATCATCAACATGGAGGCCAATACCGCCAAAGAGAGCAAACCATTTGGTAAGACACAAGAATTAAAAAAATATGCTGCGTGACATTTATTTTGTCATGTTAACATTAATATCTGTAGAAACATTTTATTGTCAGTACAAAAGTTAACAATTTTTTTAATACTTTCTCCAATTTCTTAATACGTAAAATCAGTGTAATCTGCATTCATACCGCATGGCTATAACAAAGTGAGTGGGTGTTTTGAAAGCAAAACACAATACTTTAATACAAAATGATTAATACAGTGATCTTTCCTCTGACATCAGTACTAGGCCTGATCTTTGGGTGAGGTCCTGTTGGAGATAGGGTAAAGCAATCCCTTAAAAAGATGGTAGTATTCTTCAATCATCAGCAGAATAGCTTTGCATTTTAATTTTCATTTGTAATATTTGAAGATCCTAAAAGGCTTTTTTTAAGGCCAAAGAATCTGGAACCTATTATCAGAACTCACTGAAGGGAATACTAGCTAATCTGATTAATGTGCAACTTGGGGGCAGAAGCCCAGCTGCCGAGAGAGAAGTACATTCTGCTATCATTACAAGTCAGTTCCATTCTCTAGGAATGGATTAAGGCATCTTCTTAAGAGAATGATGGTACTCTTTGTCCTGGGAAGGACAATGAAATGCTGCGTAGGTTCCAATGATAGATAGCAAGGATACAAAAAAATATAATACCTTCTTATTAAAGGATTCTTTTAATATGGACATTTTGGGTTGGATAAGAATAATCATCCGACACTATAGTTTAAACACAAATAAATCAAAGCTTAATTCCCCCAAATTAGTTATATAATGTAAATATTTCTTTTTTTTTCCAAAGGATCTGATAGCTAGTAAAGTCTGAGCAATATGTCAACTAGTTCTCTGTGCTGCCTGCATAGAAATGCCATTTAAATTACAAAAAAAATAAAAGATTAATTGTTTTGTACATTACCAATTAGTTAATAAATTAATGTTATACCATTTTCCCTGAAAGCAAAGTCTTTTTCCACCTCCGCTGGGTGAAAATTAAGAAATTCTGTATAGAACAGCATTTATCAAATAGCTGTTAAAAAAAAAAAGAGACTAATTTTCTAGGTGCATTGGGACATCCATTTTTAAATCAATACAAAAAATAATTCATTGTAAATATATAATATATATATTTATACATACTTTGAATATATTTACATACATCCAGCACTATATACTGCATTTGTGCTCTGTAAGTGTGTGCTGACATATATTTTCTCCAAATATTACAAAATTAACAAGGAAGGCAGAACTTGTGTTTGCCTTAAGTCCATTGCCAGTAAATTTCCAGTTGCTGCTTCCAGCAGGCCAGAAAGTTGATGTGGTGTGCTAGCCAGTGCTGTCCACTCCTCATAAACATTCATCTTTTCCTGGTGAAGGTTAAGAGCTTCCAAATGGATCAATCCTTACACGTGTCCCGACCATTTTTTCCTCCAACTATTATTTATTCCTTATTACTCATATATACAAGCCGAAACAACACATTCCTGGAGAAAACTTCTCCCTGCTCATTGTAGGTAGGTTGGTGTTCAAGATTCCCAAGCGTCCTTCTCTTTGAAGAAGTGAGAACTCTATTTTTTTCATGTTTTAACAGTGCCATTTATGTGTTGATACTTGGGAAGGCATGGTTCATAAGGCATTGGATCTGGAGAAAACACAGAGTCATCTCCTGAAGAACACGAGCTCCTTGTATCAGGATAGCTGGGTGAATACTGTTCCAGAGGTCCACTCAGGTCCAAGTATTCCTAAAAAATAGCAAGGAAGGCACTTAATGTTGGACTAGTGATTTCAAGTTGTAGTGGAGAAGGCTTTCTGGACCGCAATCAGGTAGTGCCACCATGAAACATGGAGGTATTTTTAGTATAACTTATTTTTAATAAAATATTATTTATAAATTATTTAATAAAATATTATTTAATAAAATAAAATATATTTTAGTATATATTAGCATATATTATATAACAAACAATATATTCTATAAATTCTATAATTATACTTACATTAAAATATTATAGTAATATATTATGTATTAGTATATTTAATGTATATTAAAGAATTTATTCTATAGTAGTGACTTAATACAAAATGCATTACCTTCTGGCATGTTACATAAGGAAAATAAAAATAAATATCAAAACAAATTTATAAATGATGAAACCATAATGAATTATTAAAGAGAATAATGGTGTTGTATAGGTTATATTACTAAACTTTGAGGGATCAATGTTCTCTCACAAAATATTCCTTTGTATAAACTATCAGACAAACTAGTGGAGTGAGAAGGGAAAAGAGATCATTGGTTTGGGCCTGCATGGCAATTCTTTCATTAAAACAGGGCAAGTAGCTCCTCTGGTTCAATGAAAAACAACCACCAGTGTAGCCAATGAGCCAAAACCTGAGTTGCTATACCCACAAACCATGCTTGGGTGACATTACCCACACCCCTGTAAGTCATGGGGCTACGTCACGCACATTTATGTACTTGACTCTGCTGGGGAAGAAGCAGAGGTTGCAAACAGTAGCATGGATACAAAGAACCACAATCTCAGCTTTATTAAGAAACTAGGCACAGAAGGTTGGCGACCATGCATCTAAAAAAAAAACAATAATTCATCAGAATGGTTGGCAAGAAAAAAAAAATCCCCATCTGAAATGGTGGATGTGTCAGTTCCAACAACATCAGCATTAACCGCACAACTGGAAACAAACACACCCACCACATCAAAAGGGAACTTTTCGCTTACAATGATAAAAATGAAATTTCGTTCTAAATGGAACCATTTTTCTCTAGCATATGGTAATGACTTCCAGAAGGAGAGATACTTCAGTTTTTTTTTTATATTCCTTCAGTCAATATCTGCTTTTTATTTTAGAATATTAAATTTTAGTTTTGAAATGAATGGAACTACTTATAATACAAATAAATAAACGAAGAGTAAGGACAGTGGTTGGTTCATTCAAGTATCTCTTTAGCACCTTTCTTGTTTTCCTAAAGCAGCCATAACTTTTTAGATCTGATATTAAAGGGAAGTATATCTGTAGATTCCAAGTCTAGGGATAAGGAACTTATTCTAGACTCAACAATCTTGGCAGCAGAATAAAGTTCTTTTTTTTTTAAGACGTTCCTTCCCTTTCAACTTGTGATGGTCAGCTGTACTTATTTAAATGTAGTTGCTCCCTTTATCCAACCACAAGGCATGACCTGACCCACTAGATAAACTGACTGCTTTGAGATTTAATACTGCCACATTTAATTATTTTTTTAAACCACTCTCAAACTATTTTCTAAATCAGACATTAGAAAGACTCCTTTTCCTTCTTAAAAGATCAGGTATCCAACTTTAAAAGTGATTTTTAAAAGGCTAGGGTTGAGCCCCTACTTTAAGGAATTTTATGACTATATCTTTAATTAAATTAAGCACTTTAATCTGGAATAGTTTATGGAGGATTCCCTTATAAAATATTTCAAACTCAACTGACAATTTTCTCTATAGGGAAAAGATAAAGTTGAGAGGTTTATAAACTTTTTGATCAGGCCATGGCTTTTCTTTGTTTATGAGGTTTCACACATTAGATAAGCATCACCACCACCTAGGTCATCTTTGCCACCCTCCATCTCATTTTTGTGTTTACCATGGTGTGTCTAAAATTGTTGGAATTTGCTGGGGGTAAATTTAAGCAGTGAGGGACATTAAAATGCTTTTTACGTTGGTCTAAAAAATACTTAGCAAATGATGTGGTTTATTGGGGATTTTTTTTTGTTTTTCTTTTATAGAAGCTACTCGTTCCTACCCCAAAGAGGAATTATGTGTCTTTTACTGTAACAGCAATGATCAGCAGAAAACAACAGTTAATTCACCAAAACAATCAAGTTAGCCTGGATTCACTATATGTTCTTCCTTTATAAAACAGAATTCCATTTGTACCTTAATTCCAGCTCCTTCCACACATGAGATTAGTGCAGAAATTGCATATTGGTTCCCCTTCCCCTCTCCCACCCAGAAAAGCACAAAATATCCACAAACACATTTTTGTGAATGCTGTGATCCTAAAAGCATGTGAAGTCCACCCTCAGTGTATAAGTTTGTTTTTGGTTTAATGAATCACAACCCAAGTAAGGCAGGTCCAAGAAAAATCATGATTTGATTAAAACACATAGTTTAACTCTGTCTGACCCCAGAAGGAAAAATGATAAACTCTACTACAAAACCAGACTGTAGAGTTTTGTAATTTAAAGAATTATATTCATTCCTTGATTCATAAATAATGGGCTTCTTTCTCTTTAGAGGCAACTTACCTCATTAGTTGTAAGAGTGAGAATTCGGTCCAAGTCTTCCACCAACTGTTTAAATGTTGGTCTTTGAGAAGGTACTGCATGCCAACAATCTCGCATCATCATATACCTGAAAAACATTCAATTTCCTCAATAAATTAATTTTTTGCTAGTGTGTACAACACCAGAGCATCCTATTTTTAAGTAAACTCAATCAGTCTTTTCCAAGCAGCTTAGCAGTTCTTTGTTTAATAAATAATTCACTCAGATTATTCTGAAAAGTGATGAATAAAAAAAATATTTTATACAAAACATTTTAAGAACATTTATTGCACCAAAGAAGGTACATCTATCTTTTTAAACAAAATTATTTATTTGAATGAATAAAGCATTTACTATGTGCCAGCACTTAACATGGTATTTGATACACACATACTAAGCACTTAAAAATGTTTGTTGTTTGACTGCAATCCTTGTGCAAAGCACTAAGATACAAGTAGAAGTTATTAACTGATTCCTTCATAGTCAAATTTTAGGTGAAGTAATGTCACAAGGGGTAGATAATTCCATAGGACCACTGTCATTAAAAAATAATTAGGTTAAACTCATCATCTTGAGAAGATAAGTCTGTATTCTACATTGACAGCTAAGAAACCATCTTGCATCTAGTGAATTAGAGTCATTCTTATTTGATCATTCATGGATTAATTCTCTGAGGTCTAGATGCATGGGCCTTAGCATGATTATGGCTTTAACATATCTGTTATACTGAAAAGAATAGTAAAATGATAATACAATCACTATCTTTATATAATATAGCTATCCATTAAAAGTCTGCCATACACTGAAAAGGACTCATAAGATTAATTGTATGAAATCCTGATGAAACAGCACACAATAGAGACTATAGTCTCTTGTGCTATCACTTGGGTATTATAACATCATGTTTATTCTTAGTTAATCCTATGCCTTGGTTATTTTATGCCTCTATGTTTAGGAGACTCATTCTTTCCAAAGAGAGATCACATTGCACAGAAGGCATGCATATCACTAAAGATTCTCTTAGTTTGTATTTAAGTCAAGTATACATTGAAACCAGCTCTAAAGACCTTGTAATTATTTTTGATCTTCTAAAGATGGAATACATAATTTATTTTTATCTTTGGGCCAAGCTACTGTCAATCAGATATTGATCCATTCACCTTACAGGAAAGGCTTTATGCACTAACCAGTGATATCAACATCTATGAGTCTTCAATGGGCTTATGAAGGATCTGTTCTCCATGAGCTGGGCAAGGAAGTTCATCTTGGGAACCCAAGGGGACAGGAGCCATGACTTTCTGTCTAGCACATAAGGACATCTTAGAAATATTCTGACAACAGAAAAATGTACTGGTGGTAACTGAGTGAGAAGACAGAATACTAGGAAAATGAAGTCCTTTGAAAGGAAACAAAGCTTGTAGCATGATATAAAGACAACAGGTCCAAGTCTTATTCCATACACCTAAGGATGATATCTCTTTCTTTTGTGAGCAAGTAATGGTTGTCAGTATAATCATAAATTTTGGTTCTGGGACCGAGCCCAGAAAGCTTCAGCAATTATTCTTTCTTATAGCATGTTTAGATAATCAAGTGGCTTATGGAACTTAAATAAATCAGGACATGCAGTTGGAGCGGGATGAAATTGTAGCACCACCCCCAGAGTATACAATGGTCCTTACAGCTCATTGGTGCAGTTGGCTGGTTTGTCCATCCTGTGGCCTTCTTTAAGCAGCTTAAAGAGTTCTTCCACTGGGATTCCTGGATAGGGTGATCCCCCCAAAGTGAAGATCTCCCACATTAACACCCCAAATGACCAGCTGCAGAAAAAGGAAAAAGTAAAGCATGAACAGATTGGTTTAATATAGCCAAAGAAACTTAAACATGGTCCATTTTTAAATAAATGCACATTTTTATTTAAATAAATAAAATTATAAAAAATAATTTGAAATAAAGACACAGTCCTTTCTTGCATTTGAAAAACAAGTGAATAGATTTTGCAGGCAATTAATCTTCATACACTCTTATTTCTGTAATGAGAATGACCCAGTATTTATACAGCCACTGAATGATGATACATGGGTGTTCTGATGGAATTTTCCTCTGAGTATTCAAACCAATTTAAACAAAGAAACACCATCAATTAATTTTTTTGTGGATAGAGTTACCAGTGTGAGGGGCTAAACCCTCTTTATCTTCAAAGCCCTTTTTCTATGTTCAGCCTAATTCTTCAATCTCCCCACATGACTGACCACAAGGGTAGTGCTGTACCAGTACAGGCAGATGACAGAATGGGGCCAGCTAACTAATTCTTGTAGAGAACCCTGTGAGTTAACATTATCCCCATTTGACAGGTGGAGAATCTGAGGCCCAGAGGTTACGTGACTTGCAAAGGTCACAGAGGGAGTTAGCATAGAGCCTGGATTAGAAGTTAAGAATTCAGCGCCTCCAGTTTGCTTACTCAGAGGATGACCCAACATGTCAGGAGAGTTTCACAAAAGAAAAATAAAGTTTTAAAGGTAGTACAAGGCAAAATGCCCATGGTCATAGGAGTCTCTAAGGTTACCATTTGGGCTTTCCAGACCTAGATCAGCACAATCACCCCCGCTACAAGCAAATCAAGCAGAAAAACCTGCATTTCCAATATGATTCAGAAAAAAAACAAAAGAAGAATTCGTGATTGAAATGACCCAGTTAATTACAGCTGTGAAATCCTGGTCATTTATGCTGACAGTTTAGTATAGAGAAGTAAAGCTGGCTGATTACATTTCAGAAAAAGAAATGGCAGAGTTGATTTTAACAGAAAGGCAGGAATATTTTCCAAATTTCCAGATCCAAATTCTGTAAATCATGTGAGTGCTGACTCTTTACACACACACACACACACACACACACACACACACACACAGACTCCTTATAGTAGAATGCTGACTTTTCCATAGAATCTCCATTGCCATCCTGGATGGCATTTTATCAGAGATGCTAAGATTATATACCAGGAAACCTTTTTACAGAATAAATACAGGAGGCAGGGCTTTTGGAAGTCGTATAAGCTAACTCCATCTAACATAAATCTGCCTTGTTTTTAACAAGGCAGAAAAAGATTAATTAAAGAAAGCTGAAGTGGAATGGGAAAAGTTTCAGGATTTTTTTTTAAGGAAGTTAAGTATATGCCAAGAGTCTGGCAAATTAGATAGGTGCTTTGTCGCTGCACATCCGTAAATAAGTTCAAGGGGGGGAACTTCCGTACTGACAGAAGGAGGTTAGTATTTTCCACCTTTCATGTGCTTTGAAGCCAGGCAGATTAGTAACAGAGCATTGGCTACCAGTCTACCATAAAATCCTTACTTTCTAAGGCTGACTTCTCCTGCACCTTCTATTAATGTGTGAAATGCAGCAAACACTTAAAGATGAGGATAGCTGAAGAACGTTCAATATTCTCAAACCTCAGCAAGGAGAAGAAATAGAAGGGAAGGTAACCTTACTTACACGTCACTTTGATGTGTGTACACCCTATCAAAAAGAGCCTCTGGAGCCATCCATTTGACAGGAAGTCGTCCCTACAGATATTGGAGGGAAAAAAATAAGAAGTCACATTAAAAATACCCTAAGCTGTGTCTACCTAGACACATCCTGTTTGGTTTCTAAGAAATACATTTTGATGTTGCCCATCTGTTACATGAAGGAGTAGAAAGCACCACCAGTGAGGATTACAATGCAGACATGGGCTTGTTAAATGTTTCATCACCTTTTTAGAGTCATAGATAACCTCTTAAAAAGACATTTCTCAGTTCAAAAAAAGAGAGTCATTGTGTGTATATCTCCATTTTCCTTTATTGTTGTAACCAAGAAGCAACAACGAACACAGAAAATTTTGTGTCCTTCATCTTTCTTCTGAGAAACCTCCTTCTTGATGGATGAGGAGTCAGGATGGTAGCTCCAGAGCTAGAAAGGCCTCAGAGACCACCTAGAACAACCCTCTTATTTTAAAAGGAGGGTTACGTGACTTGCCCAACATCACACAAATTGTGAGCATCAGAGGCAGGATTTTAACCCAACTTTTTCTTTCCAAGATAACGTTTTCGCTGTTGTTTAGTCATTTCAGTCATGTCTGAGTCTTTGTGACCTCATTTGAGGTTTTCTTGGCAAAGATTCTGGAGTGGTTTGCCATTTCCTTCTCTAGCTCTTTTGACAGATGAGAAAACTGAAGCAAGCCGGGTTAAGTGACTTGCCCAGAGTGACACAGCTGAGGACAGATCTAAACTCAGGTCTTCCTGACTTCATTCCTGACACTCTATGTGCTACTTACCTGCCCCCAATATACCATATTGCCTCTCTACAAGAGCTCACTTGGAAAGATCAACTATAATAAAATGCTTGCCATTAATTTAGGTAATAGAACCAGTTCTGGGATTTCACTGTAGATAGTAAAATTCTGAATGAGGAAGTTCCTTCAAGCAATGAAAGGTAGCACTGTCTATCCAACCAGTATTAGAGAGTTGCTAAGTGACTTGTCCAAGGTCACATAGCCAGTATGGGTCAGGAGTAGGATTTGAATCCATATCTTTCAGCTTCCAAGGCCAGTTTCCTTTTTATTATATCAGTGGTGTTAAACCCAAATAGAAACAGATCACTGTGACTTTGAAAACCACAAATTAACATTACTTGTGTTGAATTGCATTTTTATTTATTTTGTTAATCATTTATCAATTATATTTTGATCTGGTTGAGCAGCACTAGGGAGTTTGGGGGGCCATGGTTTGATACCTCTGCTCTAGGTCCTGGCTACTTCATCAGCAGCTTTTAATAGGAAGTAACTATGGCCCATTTCAATCTTCAACCAGTCTTTCCCTTTTTAAAAAAAGTAGGAAGGAGAATAAAAGATAATATGGAAAGTAGGTAAAGATGAAAGGAAGAGCATGAGAGTGTCCCCATCAGAGAGTCCTTTGGAAAGTGCTAGTACCATGGCAAACCCCTGACTTCTGTAGCAGCTGATTGTACTGCCCTTTACCCTAACTAAGGCAACCACCAACAGGCCTATACTTAGTGATGAGAAGTGATGTGGTAGAAAATTAGTGGAATGAGTGCTCAGAGATTGGCTGAGGATAAGAAAGGTAGTATAGTTGTTAGACCCCAAATCTCTTCCTTTGCACTGGCATCATGGCACGTGGTATTCTAGGGTATCTGTGTTGGTCTGGTATCATGACATACTGCTCCAGTATCCACTCACAGTGGAAGTGACAATACGGTGCTGAATTTATCCTCAAAACTTATATAACAGCTGAATTTATTCTTGATTTCCTGTCCCTAATGAAGGTTATTCAGCAATAAGCACAGTCAAATGCAACAAATCTGAAGAAAGAGGGACTGTGATAAGAAAATTAAGTCAAACTAGAGTTGGAAAAGACATTGGAGAGCATTTGGTCCAACTTTGTGCTTTTGTGCATGAGTTCCCTAAGGCCTAGGGAAGTTATGACTTGCTTATGATAGTAAACTATTAGAACCAAGATCCTCTGACCGCATAGCCAATGTACCAACCTTGAAGAAAGAGATCATTAAGGGTCATTACAGTTTTTAAATTCTGTAATCTATTATCTAAAAAGATACTGTCCCTTGGATCATAACTGCCATCTACTTACATTTGTGGTCTTTTTATAATAATCTATGTTGTTGATATCTCTGGCCAGTCCAAAATCTGCTATTTTCATCACATTATTTTCTGTCACCAAAACATTTCTGGCTGCTAAGTCTCTGTGAATGCACTGAAAAGATATAAAGAGAAATCATTTAAAGCAACCTATTTCATAACAGTGAGAAATTTTCATGTTTTACATCACAAAAAATGGGAAGGGATTTTCTCTCCAGTCAAAGATAAGTTATCACTACCTAACTTATTTTTTTAATGGTTTATTGTTCTTTTTTATCATTACTTCCCAATCATAGCAGTGGGAGGAAGAATGCAGAGAAACTCCCTCACCAAATAAGAAATATAATTAAGCACATATACCGGACATAGTGAACATTCTGCCCTGGTTGTCCCAACTTCTTTTATTTTTTTAATCAATTTTGTCTTTTATGATATCTTTTGTCCTTCATTTGCTTAACTAGCTATAGTTGTAAAAGGTGCCTCCCCTTAGTCACAATGAAAAAAAAATAATGTGACCTATATGCAAGCCAAGCATCTATTTTGATCTTATTGAGGTATAGGGTATAAGATGATTTTCTAAATAGGAAGCTAGGTAGTGCAATGGTTAGAGTGTGGTACTTGAAATCAAGATAACCTGAGTTCAAATTACTCCTGAGACAACTTCTAGTTGTATGGCCTTGAACAAGTTACTTAACCTTTCTTGGCTTCCATTTCCTCCTCTCTAAAATAGGGCTAACAGCACCTATCTCATAGAGTAGCTGCAAGGATCAAATGAAATAATATGTAAAATGATTAGCAAATCTTAAAGTGCTATGTAATGCTAGCTTCTATTAAGAAATCATTTTTATCTAATTTATATCAACCTACTTTGCAGTTTCCTCAGCAGTTTTTATCAAAAAGTTTTTTTTTTAATAATGTATATTCTTACATTTACTAAGTACTAGGGTACCATTTTCACTTGCTTCTATTACTTACTGAATTTGTTTCCATGGTCTACTAAACCTTTTTGCAATCAGTACAAAATATTTTTGATAACTATCATTTTATATGATAGTTTGAAATCTGGTAATTCAGTCCCCCTTCATTCGTGTTTTTTCTCATTTCTCTTGAGATTCCAAAGTGTTCTTCCAAATGAATAGCTCTCATGTTGTCTAATGCTATAAAATATGGTCTTAAGAAGTTGATCTAATAATACTAAATCTACAAATTCATTCACATGTTATTGTCATTTTCATTACTTTGGCACAGCCTAACCATAAGCAGTGAACATCTGTCCAATTACCTAAGTCTTTATTTCTATGAAGAGTAGTTTGCAGTTTTATATAAACCTTTTATGAGTCTTAGTAGATCAACTCCCAGATATTTCATGTATTCTATTATTATTTTGAATGGAGTTTCTTTTATCTTTTCTTATTAGTTTTCTAAAACTGACTTAATGGCTTTTTTCCTTATTTAAAAATAATTGATATCTTTTTATACCATCTTCATTTCCCAAAAAATCCCTTTCCCCCCCACCGCACAGGGCTGATTCTATAGCTTTATCAAAGTCAGTTTATTACTGCTATTTTCCTGCTTCAAATTGGATAGAAGAGTTATTTTATGATTTTATAAATATTTTTGGCACATGACTGATATGCAAACCACTGTCTTAGTAGTGACTGGAAATAAAAATTGCTATCTACAGTTTTATCCTAATAGTGTTAAACATTATTACAAATGGGCACCACCTTCCATAAAAAACCTTTTCTGGTTGTCACTGCTGCCAGTGACCTCCTCAAACTAACTTATATTTAATTTCTTTGAATTTATATATATATATTCTCTTTTTACTTATTTTGTGTATACTTACATGTACACACATATATACACACATACAAATTCTCATTTTCCCTTATAAAATGCAATCTTCTTGATAGGAGTGATTGGTTCTTTCTTGTTATTTGTATCCTAAGCACCTAACAGAGTGCCTGGCACACAGTAGGTACTTAATAAATGTTTGTTTGTTGACTGGTTGATTAACTAATTAAATAAAACTATTACATGTCCTGGTTTATAGGACAGCTATCTCAAAGAATCCTTAATCTATTCCATGCAAGTTAAGGAAGGCTACTTTTCCATGGGCCATTCCACACTATAATTTTATTATTTTTACTTTCCTAATTATTCTTCATTTTCACATACTTCTATGCATCTTGATGTGGGTTTAGATCAGAAAGTAGGAAAACAGAAAAAATAACTAATGACATATGATTTCTGGCTAGACTGGGAGCTAGAACTCTGAGACATTCTTGAGAACCCTATTACTATGTTGTCAGCTTGGGTTAAAATTGGTTAATTATTACTAGGTTTCAATGCTTCTGTAAACTGAATCTCCATTACTTGGGCCAAAATTTTACAGTTGTGTATCTTCCTACAGATGGGATATTTGTTTGCATCTGGAAAGAAGACCATGCGGAAGAACATGGTGCCTTGCTTAACACTGACTAACCATTAGGAAGGGGTTCTTTGGACTTCTTTGCAGGCTCTACCATTTGACATACCTGTTGTTTCAAACACACAAGTGGAGTGATAGCTCCTCAGACTAATAGAATGTAAGTTTGATACTAAGAATCTAAAACAAAACCCTTCCTTTCCTAGAGATTTCTCTTATTCCCCTGAGAAAGTCAAAGCTGTCAACCACAAATAGTTACTGGGGGAGTTCAGTCGTTTTTATTTTCTCTTCTGTTGTGAGTGAAAGCCAAAGGGATGCAAAGGGCAAAGAGCATGCTATAAACCTCCAGGGGTCAACTGGGATGCTATATACGAAGGATGCTTAGGGTTTCATCAAAAAGAAACTCAACCACTTTATGAAACCGGCCTAAAAACAGCATGGCTTTGGCAAAAAGATCTAAGGGTTGGATATTTATTTTTCTGTTCAAAACCAGCCAACAATCATACTGTACAACTACTTTGTATACTTTTATTTCCTTTCTAGAACCTTAAAATGATCCATACTGTTACTGACAGGAATTCCAGGTCATTCTTGGGTAATCTTTGAGCCCAATTTGTACCACAACAGTCCCCTGAAGTCATCATACCCTTGAACCACCCGCACTCCTCTCTCTCCAGTAGATCCAGAATTCTTCCTTTCCATTCCAGCACAACAGTTATCACCTAAGTAATCATAACAATCTTTCTCTGTCGCTCATTTCCAGTCCTGTCCCTGGACAGCTTATCTTCAGAGCCATAGTCCCTAAATAGTTTCAAGCTATGTGCTAGTTTAACATTAATTTGTACCTCCTGTTTTAGTCTCTTCTTTGGTAAAACTAGTATGACTGTGTACATCCCCAAGAATATACATACTTCACAAGATGGAGAGAGAAATCTAGGAGCACTTGGGAGACAAAGGATCATACGCATAACTCAGACTTGGCAGGAACCAGGGCTCACATGCTTTGAAGCATAATTAGAAGCAATATCAATGCAAATGTTTCTCTTATCTCATTTTGATGCAAGAGAGATGCTGGTAACAACTCCCCTCAAAGTTTCCTGCATGGCCCCACCTCCCCCATTTCTTCCCTCTATTAAGCACCAAGGAAAAACGTCATCCAGCCACGATTTGAACAGTATATTAATTCATTTAAACAAGTAGTTCACAAGTATTTGGTATATGCAAACCTAGACTACCAGACAAAGTAAACAAAGGTATCCAACCTATAATCTTACAACTGTACCTTTGAATAAGCCAATCAAGGAAAATAGATAAATATAAAGCTCTCTCAACACTAAGCCATATTCCTACTAAGTCCACAAGAGCCCCAACACTGCTAGAGAATGTTGCTAACACTGCACCCCTTTCCCTCTCCCTGCATTGGGAAAACTAAGGTGACCCAAAAGGGTACATGTCTTTCTATAGACAAATCAGCCAAGCCTGATAAAATATATTAGAACCTGCCTCTCCAGTTGGATTGTGAATGACTTAAAATGCTCATAATTTCACAGCCGCAGTCATGACTATAATTTATATAAGTAAGACTCTGGCAACATCTAACTTTAAAGGGTCATACAATTTCAGCTCATCATGAATGATAATACAAAGAATGATACTTAATGTTTTTTTTTCTTGAATTGGAGTTCTACTCAGAGATAGAAATGAGTTTCCTAGAATATTTAGTACCACGAAAACTCTCAGTTATCCTCCAAAGTTCCTAAAACCCTGAATCCAACACTCAAAGACTGTGTTGAAAAATTTCTCTAACAAACTATTTCTCAAATACTCAAAAGAGCTGAGGTTTCTTCAGCTGAGGGAATTTCCTTCACCCAAGATTAGATTGCAGACTTTGGAGATAAGTCCTATGGAGTTGCCTGAAACTCAGAGAGGTTAAAAGATTTGGCCAGGGCACCCAGCTGATAGTGTCAGAGGCAGTATCTGAACCTACATCTTTCTGTGGGTGAGCCTGGAACCATCTTCTATATCAGGTTACCTCGGACAGCAAGATGCACAGAAGCAAAATAAACATCCGGAAAAGGAAATATATTGAAACAACATCAATCTCCCCAAATTTTATAATGTGAAGGATTCAGTCAGAATTCTGTCTCTATTTTTTAAGCTAACTTTATTTTCAACAAACTTTAGTTACTCCTAGTTATGATACTAGAGTGGCACTTTACTTTTGCAAGACAGATTTTGTTTTTAATTCTTTCATTAATATATGCTAATATGAGTAATGCATTGAAAAACCTTCCAAGTAGTAAAAGACAAGAAAGAATTTGATACAGAAAATGTGGTCTTTCAATTAGCCTGTTTTCTTCAGACATTTTAGCTTGATTTCATCAAGTATTTAAAGGCAAATAACCTACTTTTTGTGATGCTAAGTATTCCATGCCTCTTGCAAGTTGGTATGTGCAGGACACCAAGTCTTTGAAAGTCATCTGTTCTTCTGGTACTCGGTTAATGTCAAATGAATATTCCATCCCAGGGGGTCTCCGGGCTCGGAGGTATTCTCGTAGGTTTCCTTTGGAAGCATACTCAACTATCACATACAGAGGACCTGCAATATAAGAGAAACCGACGGTTAATGTTAAATAGTTTTTTCATAATGGTGCCCCAAAAGGCTTTTCAATAGATAAGAGTCTTCCAAATTTCACCCAGGAAAGGACATTATGTATTTGATTAGCAAAGATATCCATTCCAATTTCAATATGGCCTCCAAAAATCTTCTTAACCAAACTACAGTACCATACCTTGAAGTCTATCCCTTGTTATTTGGAAATTGCACATTCAAATATGGAAAATGTCTTTTAAAATGTAGGCTCCTGCGTACTGGCAGCATCATATAATCTTAGTGCCTAAAATAAAATTATACCATAGCCCACTCTTTTTATGGGGTGTCAAAGAATTTCAAATGTTCCAGAGTTCCCATGATCAATCTTAAGAACTGTATTACAAATATTGAGTGCATTTTACACCATAATACAGCATAACCATGTGTTATCTGATGCTAAGTACAATGGTGTCAAGACCAATGTGTGTGTGCGTGTGTGTGTGTGTAAAACTCACCATCCTGGGTACAGGCTCCAAGAAGATTTATGATATTTTTATGCTTTCCAATCATCTTCATCATCTCCATCTCTGATACTAGGTCAGAAAGATCTTTCTCAGTAGCATCATCTGGGAGGGGTAAGGAAAGTAATACAAAGAAAAAATGATTTAAAAATAAAAAACTTTCATAAAAATCTATTTAAAAAAAACAAAAACACTTTACGTCCAGGATAGAAAGAATCTAAGTAGAAACAGGACATTTTTCAAAACACAATAAAGCTTCTTAGAACTTTAAATTGGAAAGGTTTGTCTTAAATACAAAGCTTCATAGTCAGGTCCTAGCAAGTGTAAGACATTATGAGTGATGAAAGAATTACAGGCATACATTGTTTTAAGACAATCCAACATATAAAACCTGGATTTTACAAAGAAAATAATTGATTTCATGAACAGGCTTCATGTAAAGGATTCCTTTAAATAGTGAAATTCCCTAATATGCTTGAAATATAATTTGATTTACATAAAATGTTTTACTTTCTGTCATGTAAAGTGAGGCACGTCTGGTCTACAGACAGGGAACTGAGTATTCCTTTCTCCAACCAGTATCATGACTTTTAAAGGGATGTCCTTTCGGGTTCTAGAGCAAGACAAGTCAAGCAGGCTCTTGGACTGATATCTTTCTAGGTCTTGAGGCAGGGGTGGGGATTGCGGGGGAGGACCTGCTTCCTTCCAATCTCTTCCATAGCAGTTGCAGAAGAATGAAAATTGAAGCAAAAACCAGGCATAACATTTGGTCTTTGCAGATGCATTAGCACAAATGACTACTGGGCTGCAGCATTGCCAAAGATTGTTGTCAGGTGATAGCAGTCAGGTTGATCCCTAGTAATCCTGCATTTAAGGCTCTGTTAGAAATAAGTGGGACAAAGACTATACATATGCATGGGAAAGGGGTCATGCTGACATTGCCCTTGATCGAACCAACTGGGCAGTCTAGTGAAACCAAAGGACATTTACAAGGAGATATTTTTTTCCTTTCTTGCATCAACATCAAGAATAAATACACTATAAAAACATATGCTTTACCAACTTACAGGTTGGTCATCCATTAGTCTGTCTCATTTTATATATACAAATAAAAATATATGCATGTGTGTATACACAAATTGTAAATTATATATTTATACATAATTATATAAATTGTACATAAGTTATACATATATACATACACTACATTATATACATTACACACAAATACACACATACACATATACACACACAGGTATAATGAGAACCAGCATTACATAATGGATAGAAAGCCAAGAAGACCAGATTCTGTTGCCCCAGGATATAACTTAACCTTTTGGTCCTCTACTACACTTTCTAAGACTACAAGCTTCACAGAGGGAACAACTTTTACTTTTTACCTTCTTACATGTAAAGTAAGGCAAAGGTATAGACAGAAACTTTAGAGTTTCTTAGTGTAACCAGAGTCACAGTCATATTAGAATGTAGTCTTTCTTTGGGAGTTCACTTTGAAATGTCAAATAGAGAGCTCAAAGGGGAGATGAGGACTCTGGAGTTGTCTACATACATTTGGAGAGATCACCAAATGAGAGACTTCTTTTTATGAGAAGACCCAGGACAGAGCACTGGGGGACACCCACAGTCAGTGGACATGACATGGATAAAGACCCAAAAAAGGAGACTGAGTAGACAAAGAGGTAAGAGGAAAACCAAGAGAGAACAAGTTCATGAAAACCCAGAGAGAAGAGAATATCTGAGAAGAAGAACCCAAAAGTGTCAAATACTGCAAAGAAGTTATATAGGATAAAGATGAGAAAAGGCCATTATATTTAGCAACTGAGGCATTATCAGTACATGAAAAAAGCAGTTTCATTTGAATGACGAAATTGTAAACTAGAATGAAGAAGATTTAGAAGAGGATGAGGAAAGGAAGTGAAGGTATATAGTATCAAGAACTTTTTTCACAATGTTTAGTTGAGAAGGGAAGGAGAGATATAAGGCAATAGCTAGAGTAAATGGCAGGTGGGATAGGGGATTTTTTAAGGATAGAGGTGATATGGGTATGTTGTAGGCAGCAGGGAAAGTAGTAGATAAGGAGATTAAAAGAAGAATGTGGGTGTTACCAGGGGCAATCTGTAGGAAGACATAGTCAGGGAGGATGTTAGAAGCATGCGAGATAGGAAGAAGGAGTTCTCTGAGGATGCTCCATTTTTTTGAGTGAAATAGGAGACCAGAAAGTCCCCAGCTGAGAGGATGAAGAGAGAGGATGCCATGGTAGGTTTGAGGGAAGAAAAGAAGGTTTGGGACAACCTCTGTGGTCAATAGAATAGAGGAGTTGTAGAAGGACTATCTTGAGAAGTTTGTCTTAGAGAGGTACTGAAGGGTTGTCTTGCTACAAGACCAGCTGAGATTGGATCCCGCAAGTGAGGAGCGGACCCAGTCAGCATGGCTTCCTCACTTCCACACTCCATTCAGCAGCATCTGAGTAGAAGCAAAGGAGGTGGATGGTTGGAGTAATCCAAGGCTCTTTCATCTAATTTCTGTTCCAACAGAGTACAAGGTGAGTCAGGAGTTAACTTAATAGGTGACAATCAAGTACTATAGATGAAAGCCTTAAGTAGGGTTGGAAGGTTAATGCAGAAATGTTCAAACTCCCATTAAGCAGCTCAGCGTTTACATTTTTGGGTAATTGTTTAAATGTCCCAGAAGGATCTACACTACAAGCACTGGTGTTCATTTAAGTTCATTTCTGACTTTTTAAGTGATTTCCCCAACCAGCTTCACTCCCCTGTTTTTCTAAAGCAAAAAACAAACCTAAGCTAGTTGGTCCAATGTGTACCTTTCCCAACTCTACATCCTAACATCCTCTTTAAGGCTGAAGCTTAAAAATCTTTTGAAAATGATGAATTTGTGGACCCCTTAGACCAACTGTTCTAACAACTTTTCAATTTAGTGCTAAGGAACTTTAAAAAAAAAGATGAAGGAAAATAAAGAATTATTGTTGCCTGGATATGCTGCAATGGTTGAGGTAAAAAGCCACCAAATTCTAACAAGGCTATGCTTTACTTGTAAATATACACTTCTCAAGATAAATAGGCTGTCAGAGACACTGATTTATACTGAAAACTTCTCAACCTTTAGGTCAGCTATGTGCTCTCTGACCTCCTACTATGATCGAGTTCAGATGCTACAAAAGAAAGGTTCTTGATAGAGCTTGCCTTGCCCCTCTCCCCTCTCCCCTGCCCCCCCCAAGTTAACCCCCTTCCCTCCAACTCACCTTTCAACATCTTCACGGCCACAGTAACTGCTTCTTTAGGCTTGTCTTTGTCGATCCCCATGGCTTCTGCCATTACAACTTGCCCAAAGCAACCTTCCCCAAGGGGTTTGCCCAGCGTCAGCCTAAATGTGTAAATAGGGGATTAGCACACAGCATCTGGTGAAGGGATAGAGCTAGTGAAATTCTAGAACTAAATATAAAAATCTTTCAACAGCTTGCATGGAGCATTTATCATATGGAACTAATGAGACATAGGGTACACACTAGATTTAGTATTTTCTCAGTGACGTTGTAAGTAAACGTCAATTACTGTGGGCAAGGCTATTAAAGTGAGGATTCCAGCTCTATATTCATTAGAGAGGGTATCCTTGTTAGTTAGCTGGTCAAGACTGATTAAGGAGTTTCACGTCCTGATCCAGCTCAGTTTTAGCATTTTGAGAATGTCCTAGAAAAAAGCAAGCTACAGACATTTTCTTTTTCAGTTTTAAGGCCCCAGCAAATCAAGTTTGCTTTAAATTATGATCATTCAAACACAGAGAGATCAGAAGCACTGTGGCCATGTGCATCTCAAATTCCAATTGCCAGCTTGTTTAAAATGCAGACCTTAAACAAATTTCAACTGGGTCTGTCTATAACTCTGCCACTGGGGAGAAAAATAAAAACAAGGGACAGGGTTGGGGGCAGGGGGAAGGTAATTCTGTTTTGACACAATTCAGAAAAGCCTTAGATTGCAGTATAACAACAAAGACACTCCAAATTGGGACCAACAAACATCTTAAGTTTCCAGGTTTGGAAGCTTTCTGCACTTCATGCAGATAGTTTTATATTGTCCTTAGGCCTTTCCGGAAAAACAACAGAAATAGATATTCCCTAATGGAAAAGCCTTTGGAATACAAAGGAATATGGTTTTGTAAGCTGAGCACAGAGTGGTAAAGAATCTAGCTACCAAGAGTAAGCAGTCTTTAACTTCAGTGTACACTGGTTTAAAAAGGGTCAACATAAAGACTGAAAGGCAGTCAGTATATGCTATGCTGAGGTCATTCTGCTTTCTCTCCAGAATTAAAATTGAATTTAACATCTTGGCAGAAAATAAACATTTGCATTGGAAAAATGGCTAATTTATGCCCTATTGCACTGTGGCTGTAAGTGTAACAATCCCTTCATTGTGCAAGTGTAGGCCCCCAATCTAATAAACGGTCTCTAAGTAGGCTTCTTTCATTAGAAATCAGCTCCACCTACATTTTCTCTGAATTCTGTTTTTTAACCCCCAGTAACTCAGATTTTCCATATTCAGTGTAACCTTTCTATTAGGGCAAACCACATCATAGATTTAAACCTTCACTATTGATTATGTTATAGGTGACAGTTACAATGACAGCCCAGCGAGCCAGTGTTTAACTGAATAATTATATTGTGTATATGATATCACACATGGAACTTTTAAGCTGGGAGGGACCTCAGAGATGGAACAGAAAAAGACACAGAGAGGTTTAATGCCTGGAACAAGGTCACACAGGCAAGTCAGTGGCATGCTTAGGACTTGGACCAAGATTCACCTGAGTCTTTCAGGTATCTTTTCATTATATTACAATATCTAGGCAAATTTAAAGGAATTATAGTTCATAATAAGAGAATTAATAATTATTTCCTTCACTTTTTAAATGAATAACTTGTAACTGCCTACTTCAAACCATATTTCTAATGATATAGTTGCTAAATGACAGATGTTTTCTACAGGCTGCTCTCAAAAATAGCATTATATGCATATATACATATATATGGTTATGTATATGCATATGTATGTGTATAATCAATCCTCAACTTTTGTAAGGGTAACATTCCCAGAAAATGGCAAGAAAGTCAATAATGCAAACGTTGATAAAGTGAATGTATGGGAAATAGGGTGTTAGGTTCTCATAACCACCTAAAACTGTAATCTTTTGCTAACAATTGCTGAAAATACACTTTATGCATACAATTCTCTATAACAGAATATTAATTCAGATAATATGCACTTTTTCTAACACAGTAACCATGAAATAACCCATAAAATACAGGGATCAGGAGAGGGAACCTGAAAAAGGTACAGGGATAAAGATGTCAGACGAACCCTCAAGGTAAATCTCTAATCTCCCTTTTAGCTCTGGTCCCCATGAAAAGCGCATGCCTCTCAGACTGGATCTCCCAGCTCAG
Organism: Potorous gilbertii; assembly: GCA_028658325.1. Lineage (NCBI taxonomy): Eukaryota > Metazoa > Chordata > Mammalia > Diprotodontia > Potoroidae > Potorous > Potorous gilbertii. The sequence continues at coordinate 532,370,812 of CM053769.1, read as the reverse complement.
AACTCCAGTCCAGCTGCTTGGGTCTTGGGAGCATGGGCAGCAGGGGAGGTGAGAACTTCAATGAATCAGAGGGCAGGGAGAACCACAGCTTATTTACCCACAAATCTAGCCTCTTTTCCAATTTTTCAATTCCCTCATTGTGCCCTTGGGAGGTTACTTTAGCACTTTCTGGAACAGATTCATGAATACTTTTATAAATACTTGCCCCTTTTTCTGGATATAAACTTGCCCATTGTGCCTCTCATATTTTTCTCTACTAAGCAAAACCCCTAATTCATGCAGCTGCCATCACGAAAGTGAAAATGAGCTTACTAATAAAATCACGTGGTGAAAGTTAAGCATGTGAATGTGGGAGATTGGCTGTATATGTATATGTAAATATTACTGTTGGGAGACAAATCAGCTCCTGAAGGGTTTCTAGGTAAAAGCTAGTAAAATAACTATCTGCTTACTTACTCCGTGTTGTTTTGGAAGAATTTCATTACAGGAAATAGTTCATTCAGCCCAGAAACAGTCAATGTCTTTGCTTCTTATATTTCTAACATCAGTCATACTCTAACACCCATGAAAGACTTAAAAGAGAGATTTATTAAATTCCCCAATCTGTCTTCTGAACTTATCATTCCATCTAGGTCTGTACTTGATTTATAATCTTGTCTATAGTGTGTCTGCAAGACTCTAAATTAGCAGGCCCAAGATATGTTCTGAAGAATGGTATCTGGAAACATGAATTGTTTATGCTACAGACTATATGACTCCATAAAATCTTATATACAGTAGGTGCTTAATGAATGTCTTCCAAATGAATGTACTATATGCATATATCCACAAATATATATGCATGTAGAGATATATAATGTACAACCATAGTGCTAAAAGACAGCTATGGAAAGACAAGCTTGTTTCATATGTATCTTTTCAGTAGAAATACTAACTTGTCTCTTGGAAATTCCCATTTTGGGTCCTCAGGCAATTCATACTCAGAGACCCCTGCCAACATTGGGGCATCAGCCGTTGAGGACAGTCTAGTTGTTATTCTCACCAAGGGTGTATTGGAGTTCATGGAGGAGCTGGAATCAGCAGACACCTGTTATTGGAATACAAGATACAAAAGAAACAGATGTAATTCTGGCCCAATCATTGAAAAATAGTACTACAGGATACACTAGCCCAGCCAGATTATAATTGTTAGAAAGAAACTAAAGGATAGTCAAAGCCCCAAATTTTAAGGCAGCTACGTAAACCTTTTTTTTAAGGATAAGGATATTTTTTAAGGATAAACTCTTGTTAATAACTTTGTTTCACTAAAATTACAACACTGATACATATGGGACAGATGATACATATAGGATGGATGATACATATAGGACAACCTGTTCAAACTTTACTAAAAAGATTTGACTTCTGTCCAATGTTTCCAGGTATATTTTGCAATTCTTCCCTTGCCATCATCATTAAAGCATTTTTAACTTGGCCACAAAATAGGCACTTTATAATTTCCATGGGCTGCTTTTGATATCATCAAAACATTAATCAATGCATTTGTGTGAGAAATTAGATTCAGATTCTTGAAAAAAGCTCATTTATCTTAGTGCTCATTCTGTGTTATTGAAACACAAACCAAAACATCTCAGGGACATAGCCTTAGGATTTGAAATGTGAAAGATAGATGACTGATCAGTTTTCTCTAACTCTCTTTATTCAAGGTAATCTGAGAGCCATGTGTTGTGAGATATTCTCAGATTTATCATACCAAATGCTTCCAACCATGAAACACAAACTTTCTTGCTTCATCCCACCATTCCTTCTTGGGACTTGATGACATAGGTGCCATTAAATAAAAATGGGTTGCCACTTTACTTCTGTTTCAGAAACCAGCAGATTGTACACAGGGAAGGGATGACCACATAACTTCAGCTTTATTTCAGTCACATAGGAGAAACTAATCCTGATCTGATTGGGTGAATTTTATATTTATCATGCCACTCTGTGGAAGCCTGTTGGATGAGTTCTTGTTGTTACTGGCTTTTCATGAAGTATAATCAATGCTTTCTCTTGATTTGGTTGCTAGGAACAGAAATAGTGTCAAGGACTTGCTGGGTGGTCACTTCTAAACATGAATGTTCTACTGAGGACAGTGCATGACTTCAGCCAGCTTAGGAAATGTTGGAGCTATGACTGTGAGTCTTAGAAACAGATACCTAAGGGCTAGAAGCAGAGATTAAACATTTACACCAGAGCTTCACACAAATTCATCTCAGGTATGTTTCACATTAGCATTTTCCAGCTTTTTAATTATTTAGAGCTATGCTAGCAAGAGGAAAAAAATACATCAAAGACTAACACTACCTATACAGATCTGGCTAGGAGACATTTTTCAACTGGAACTGTACTGTTCCCATGAGAGGATCAAATGTTCTTATCCATCCCCTACCACTTCCTATTCACTAAACTTTGACTTAACTCTTGGCAAAATTAGATGACCCTTAGTTGCTCATAAGAACTTGAGACTTAGTATAAGATCAGAAAGGAACCTGGTTTGAAGGAAAAGACAGGAGTTAAAACATTCAATTTAAAGGATGAACTCTTATCAACAGTAGTGATTTTCTGTCATTTCAAATACAAATTGGTAAATTTCATACATTTCTACATTAATAATTTGCAGGGAGAATTCTCCATCACTTTTAAGATTTTATAACTTAAGCAATATACAAATAGTACACAAGCAATACACTTTCACTTTTAGATACATAATCAAAAGAAAGAAAATATTTTAGCTAGAATAATCAGATTATAGATTATTAGAATAACTAGATTATGTAAGGCTGCTTTTTAATTATGAATTACTTTTAATGTTTATTTTTGTAATTAGAAGAACCCTTACCTTAAAATACAGAATTTTAGACCTGGAAGGGACCTTAGAGTCCAACTTCTTTAGTTTATAGCTAGAGAAACTGATATTTGAAGTGGCATGGCCTAAGATAATGACTGATGGAAGAGTACTAAAATTTGGATTTTCTAGCTTTTAGGTCAATTGGGGAATTTGGGGGGGGTTGCAATTTTTTGCCATACAATGATGCTTTTCTTCATGATTTTCTTAATTCCTTTGAAATTGCCAATATACATAAAGTATTGCTGAAAGAAGGGGCAGCTAGGAAGCACAGTAGATAGAGTGCTGGGCTCAGAGTCGGGAAGACTTATCTTCCTGGGTTCAAATTCAGCTTCAGACTCTTACTAGCTGTGTGACCTTGGGCAAGTCATGTCTCTCTATTTGCTTCAGTTTCCTTATCTGTAAAAATGAATCAGAGAAGAAGAGGGCAAACCACTTCAATATCTTTGCCAAGAAAACCCCAAATGGAATCACAAAGAGTTGGACATGACTGAAATGACTCAACAACAAAATTACTGAAAGAGGATGACAGAAAGAAAATGGTTTTGCAAAAAAAGACTATAATGCCACAAAATCTTTGAGTCTAAACAGACTCCCTTGCATCCCTTTAGGGAGATGAGCCGTGGTTTCCAAGTTCCCAGCATTATAGATCGATCCATATGTGTAAAAATACATAGGTCATCTAGTCCAACCCAGTCATTCTGGAGATGAGGAAACCAAAGTCCAGAAAAGCTAAATGACTTGCCCAAATTACAAAAGCAGTGAGCATCCAAGAAGGCATTTGAACCAAGCTGTCTGACTCCAGAACAAGCTCTTTGCACTGTGTGGTTTATTCAAGAGGGTTTACCATTTTAAAGATACATTTTAATATCCCAATTAAAAAGTTTGGGGAAATGACTTAACTGAAAGTAGACAACTAATTTGGTTTACCGTGTAGACAAATATGTTTTCCTGTGTGACCAAGTACTCAAAATATTTACTCCAAACTCAAATGCATCAAGTATAATTATAGCATGGCTATGTTACCCACAAAAATAATACTTGAAAGATCTATGATTTTATTGGTATGTTTACTCCCTCCACTGACACAGATTTCATCCCTTCAGTTTGGAAGATGTTCTTCTGAAAGCTGCTACAGTGAAAAATTCATAAGCCCTCAGACAATGTAGTGAAGAGCTAGCAGCTACTAATTTAGCTGAACTAGACATTACATAATAGATATACAAGTCTGACTCTAGGTCCACATCTGTTGACTGCCTTTTTAAGTTGCCTTTGATAGGGCAACCTATCAGAGTCTTTTCTCCACTGGCATGAGAAACAATACCACCTCCATGCCATTATGAGGCATCAAATTAGAACACTATTTTGGCATTCAATAGTAAAGGTTTATTAAAATTGATCCTATTTGGGGGTGGGGGATGTTGGTTATTCAACAAACATAGTACTTTGTTATTGAAAGGGCCCTCTCCTCAAAACTATCCTAAGATGTGTAATACAGTTATCATCCTTATGTGACAGTAAAACGGTTAGAAAATGGAAGAGCTAGACTGGAACCCTGGCCTTTGGAGACTCCCAAATCCAATGCTCTTTCCATTAGACCAGTTGCAATTTTCAGTTCTCATAGCTTCTTTTAAAAACTGGTCCTCCCCATATTTGTGACCCTTTTTATTAGTATGATAAGAGGAAATTATAAATTTCTTATTTACAAAATTCAAAATACCATTTAACCAAAAAAGATCTTCCTTAGACCAAAGAAATCAAAATTACATGCCATACCCCATTTGTCTATGCTCAGTGAAATAGCCTCTATTTCAATTATATCCTAATTTGATTGGCCAGAAAATGCATATGCTATATGGTATTATAAGGACCTGGATTACTCTCACTCAGTATGACTATTTTCATGGTCTTTCTAGAAACAGAAATCTAAGAATATCAGTCAAGAATACACGGGGCAAAACAAGCCTCTTTTAAGTCATATTACACATTAATAATTAATAATACTTTCTTCATAAGGTAATATGAAACTAATAAATTTAAGCCAGTCACACTCTCTTAGATTATGCTGAAAAGATGGATACAAATGGTGAGAGGTGGGGTTTATGGCCAAGGCAAGGGGATAAGCTAATTTCTCCCCCAGGAGACACAATGAAATGCAAAACATCCATCACTACCTGAAGAGAGTGTCTGGGCCATGCTATGGCCATGTCCACTAGGATTCATTGCCATCAGCACCTCCAGCCAAAGGTAACCATGTGTGACCATGAGATCATAATAAAAAATTCAGGCACATCGGAGAAGATGGGATGCAGCAGAACTACAGAGCAGTCAGCCAACAAGCCATTATTAAGCCTTTACTTGATGGTAGCAAAAACTGTGTTAAATGCTAGGGATACAAAGAAAGGCAAAAACAGTCACTTTGTTCAAGTGGCTCACATTCTAACGGAGGAGACAATATGTAAGTAACTGGATACAAACAAGATATCTATTGAGAAGATACAAAGGAAAACATCCAAAGGGAGGTATAAACAAAGAGGGGATCCAAAAAAAGGCCTCCGATGGAAGGTGGAACTGGAGCTGAGCCTTGAAGGCAGCAACCGGGAACTAAGAAAGGGAGGCAAGGAGGGAGCAAGGATATCCCACAGAGTTGGGGGACAGGAGTATTGGTATACCTGGCCCATAGATTACAAAGTAAAAAGCAAAGTATAAGACTAGAAAGTAGGAAGGCACAGGGCTGTGAAAGGCTTTCAATACTTTATATCTGACCCTGGAAGTAATAAGGAGCCTTTGGAGTTCATTGAGTAGAAGGTAATGGAGCAGACATGCACTTTAGGCAGCTGAAAGGAAGATGGATTGGGGAAGAGAGACACTTCAAGCAGGGAGACCAGTGAGAGGTGACGAGGGTCTGTTCTAGGATGGTGATTGTGTGAGTGGAGAGAAGATGATATAGATGAGAAAGGATATTGTGTTTCCCAAGTCCTGAAGAAGTATGACAGACACAGGTGTCAAGATCAAGGAGAATTTCACGAGAGGTACAACCCTACCTGGCGTTATTTAACAGGGAAGAGCTCTTGGTGGTTAAGCAATGAAAGAGACTAAAAAATTCCTCTACTGCCCTGTGGTTGTTGTATCTGACTCTCCATGGCCCACAGACCCAAACCAGGTCAGGCCCTTTATCCTCCACTCTGTCCAAGCTTGTGCTTGTTGTTTCCATGTCATCTACTGCTACCTGAGTCATGCGGCCACTCTTCTACGCAAGGCTGTAAAGCATGAACAGTACGACCACCCCAGCAGTCCTTCCAAATAATAACGCCTGGGTCCCTAATTCCAAATGCTAGAGATTGAAATCTTTAAGCTTTGCTGTGGAATACTTCAGTCTTTCAGGCTTTATTCATTGTGTGGCTCCTGTACTGGCCATCTTATGTGATATGGTGCTGTGATTATTTTTTTCAATGTAAACCCAAAGTAGTCGGTTGGGATTTCCCATTACAAAATTTTTTGCAGCAATTGCATTTTGATATTCTGCTCTTGAAGGATTTGGCTATAAAAAGAATATATAGACTTCTAGAATTGGCTAACAAGAATTCAATTCAACAAACAATAAATATTTATTAAAATCCTGCTAAAGGCAAGGCAATATGCTAAGTACTATGGGTACAAAGATAAACATGAGAAATGATACAGACCCTTCCCACAAGTAATGGGTATGGGAGATATTACACAAATAATAAAAACGACTATAGCTTAAACAAAGTAAGTAAGACAAGGAATTTGAAAAGGGAAGGGGAAATCAATGAAGGCTATTATTTCTTCAATTCAATGAACTTTGAAGTGTGTTCATTAAATAGTGTTATTTATGATAATTTATTTGGGGGTGATATATTCAGTTTTCCTGGTTCCATGGATGAATTTAGATACTAATATAGCCAGGCTGATCATTTAACATGAATATTTTTAAAAATTGTTTCTTTTCCTTCTACTTCTCTTCCTCTTTCTTGTACTTTTTTATCTACTTTCTGTCCATTTATTTTTCTGAATGCTTTTGCCATCATTTTTCTTCTTGTTAACTGACTACAGCAAATTACCTCTTGAGAGTAACAGTTCACTGGAAACTCGATATTTCCTAAAGACTGAATCTGACCCTGTAATCTAGAACTTAGACTAAAAGAGTCATGTAGTTAGTCTAGTTCATATACCAGAAAATGCCAGCATAGAGTCATAGGAAGGACCATTCCCTCAGACTTACTTGACTTTCACTGTTCATGATTTTTCTATACTTCTGATTTGTATTTTCATACTTAATGATTCAGGATATGAATTTCATTCAAAACTGATTATTTATTCCCTACTATATTATATATTCCCTAAAGTGATAAATATCTAACATACGTATCTATGTAGAAACTAAAATATATAAATGAATATACGTGTTTATATTTTGTGCACATCCATAAATGCTGAATAGTGTATATTTAGATTTCTATCTATATATATAATTTATCTATTCCTATATACATGTCTATATCTACAAATGATTATAGACATATATATGTACAACACAAATATATGTTATATGTACATAAACCTAAATGCCTACATATATCTATCTGTGTGTATACATCTCATCCATGAAAGTCATGCCCTAGTATTTTCTTTTTAAAAAATTTTGACAATTGGAAATGTTGGTTAGTGTCCTAGTACTGAAGAGTCTAGTCAAATTACAATAATGCATGTAACGCACTCTATATACCCGTAAGTGTACATACAAGTTAAAGCACTGTAAGTATGTTGGCTATTATGGTTATTGGTGGGGGTAGTAGTAGTATTAACATCACTGTTATTACTAAAAGAGCGTAGCCATTAAATGTTGAATTCAGCGATAACTCATGAATACCACATGCCAACGAGTACAGAAGCTTCAGGTTATATGGCCTACATTTTTGTAGGAAGTACTCATATTAAATAAATCACAGGTCTTTCAAATACTGAAGTAGACATGTATCTTTACATATGGCTAGCTGTATCAATAGACAAATGTCATTGCTCCCGTAAGTCACACAAGACAAAAACAGAATGCTAAAGTGAAAAAAAGTCTTCTAGGTCATCCAGTCCAACATCTCCCTTAGCAAGGAATCCCCTGAACATGGTCCTTCAATCTGTACTAGAAATCTTCCTGGCCTAGAAAACTCATTCCCCCCCATCAAGGCAGCCTATTCTGTTAGAGAATTATATATCTATAGAACCTGCCTCTCTATAGTCAAAACAAGGCTGATCCTTTTTCTGTAAGATATCTATCATGTCCAGGCCATGTTTTCTCTTCTCCAGGACAAACAACCCCAGTTTCTTCAGGTGGTCTTCGTGTGACATGTTCCTGAGACCCCTCACCGTCTCGTCACCCCTCCTCTGGCCTTGTCTCCCCTCATTAATGTTCTTCCTAAACATGTGATCCAAAACTGAACACAGCTCTCCTTGTGGACTTTGACTAAGGGTCAAATAAAGCAAAACGAAGAGCCTTAAAACTCTAAGTAAACATCAGCTATTATTGTTGTGTTCATTAGAATACTCTCGTTCTGGACATCATGCTTCCCTCAACACCACTTATGGCCCTCTAGGTCCTCAAGGAAGTTCCTTGAGAGCACAGACCAGTTTTTTGGTATTTGGTTGGGTTTGTTTGGGGTTTTCTTTGGCGGAGGGGCGGGGGGCAGTTGCCGTTCTATTCTCAATGTTCAGCCCAGCGTCTGACACATGGGAGGTACTTGATAAATTTGTGTTGTTTGAATTGACTCTAGTGGGGAGAAAGTTGTGGATTTCTCTCAGTATACCTACTGAAATATATTTTGAATCTGTCTCTTCTACTTGTTTCTGAACCATGGTTTTTAACTGAACATGCTGGTTTGGAACACTGAACAAGGAATGAGGACACCAGGGACCTAGCTCCTGCTTTGTCACTAACTTGCTATGTGATTGGCAAGCTACCTCTCTTTTCTGGGCCTCAGTTTACTTCCTTGTAAAGTAATATTAACAATAATTATATTATATTAATAATATTAATATAAGATTAATAATAGATTGATAATATTAATAATATCTCATAATAATATTAATATTATTAAAATAATATTAATAATAATATCTCATATCTACACAGTGCTTTAAGGTTTGGAAAGCACCTAAAGAAGGGACTAGACTAAGTGATTTAAAATTTCCCTTTTAATGTGCTCTGATTCTAAATTCACTTTTTGTTGAGAGAGAGAACTACTTTTACATTCAACTATATTTACTTTGATGTTTACAAGGTTTAGGAGATTATTTTCATTTATAGGTGATCCATGGAATTCCATCTTCCCTCCTAGTTTCCTAATTCCTGGGGAGTCATTTCTGTCATTCTACTTTAGCAAATCCCATGCTCTCTCTTTCCCAATTAGATTTCCTATTTTTTTTCCAGAAAGACCATAATCATCCCATGCTAGATTTTCCTCTTAAATTTACTGCAATTATTTTTCTTCAATCTGGACTACCCCACTCTCCGCAATAGCGTTACTCAAGCAATTTCTAGACAACCAAAGATATAGCTCTTGTAAGTTGCTGTCCTATCTCTTGATTTGGGCAGGAATATTTAAGTACTTATTTTTATTGTTTCAAATACAGCTTCCTCACTTTCTAGGATCTCTTTACCATGAGTCATAAATCAAGTTTTTCACAGGATACTATTCTCTTGGTCACTTTTCCTGGGAGATTAAGCAAGGTTTTGTGTTTTCGTTTTGTTTTAAAGCGTCATTCCTGCCAAGTGATGGGGTTAAATACTACATTAAGATTTAACAATCAGATGAAGAACCAGGAAAGACAGAGTACACCATATAGTGAGGACCATGGAAGGAAAGGAGGAAGAGGAAAAAAAAAAATTTCACCATCTGTTTAAGAAGAACTTTTTTCATAGGCCTGCCCCGGAAAGTCCCCCAACTTACATGAAATGGGAGCATTCCCCCCATTTCTAATCAGGAAGCAAAACGGTAGAGCTTCTTTTGGTCTGACACCAACCTCCCCCCAAATAAATGTTCTTACTCCCTCTGGGCAGGTGGCTAAGATAAAAGCTGGAGATAAAAGTTCAGGGGTTTTTTGGTTCCAAAACAAAAATCAAGCAACAAAACCTAGCAAACCAACAGGTTCTCATCAGCCTGGCTTCCTTCCCTTGACCCTGTTTTGTTGGGAAAACTGCTAATCTGCGTAAATAGCCATCCAGTCCTTGCTGTGCTGATTTATAATTTCTAACCAGTCCAAAATCAGGCTGGAAGGCCAAGTCGCCAAGGCCTCTTTGCAGGGGTGGGGAGAGGAAAGTACAAGGGAGGCTGGGGGATGGGGGCAGGCAAGGGGCTCAAACTGAAGGACAGATTCCAGTTAAATGATCCATGAAAACTCTTAACTACCAAAATATTTTCTACAACCAATGAGATTCTTCTCAGTTCAAGTTGGACTTTTTTTTGGACTGTTCACTTACCCAAATAAAAGAAGGCCCCAAGATCATGTGGTGCCCAGCATGTTTCAGAAGTTAATTTTCTTAAAACAAGTTTCATTTTTAACATAATACATTTGATTATTAATCAGCCTTCAATCAATGAAACAACAAGCATTTGTTAAAACACCTATGTGCCAGGCACTGTGTTAGGCACTGGAAATAAAAATACAATGAATGAAACAATCCCTGGGTCCCAGGCTCCTGTTACCTAAACCTTCACTCAGACTTTATAACCACTTTAATCCTTCATGTGTATTTCAGGAAAACTTTACCCTTCACTTCTGAGGGTTCCTCAGCTTGACATTTTCTGATAACCTAACCCCCATTCCACATTTTAACCTATCCATACATATAGCACCTTTACAGTTGGAAAAACTAAAGAGACAAAAAGAGATAGAGAAAGACAGACAGAGTGAGACAGACAGACAGAATCTAGAGTCCTTTGAGGGCATTGTGTCTGGATTATAAAGGAAATTTATAATGTAGAGATACAAAGAGTGAGATGTTTAAAATCTCCACCCCATTTCCATACAGGGTCTTGGCAGCCCCAAGTGAACCTGATGTCCCTACTAAAAAAGCCTGTTCAACTAATCCACAAGCACTACATGCTTAACAAACATCCTCTGTTTTCTTCTTTCAAATGATTTGTAGAAAATACTCAGAAACCCAAGTCTTTTTTTCCTTTAACACATAGATGTACAGAGACTACCCAACAATGACTACTGACTGGCTGTCAGTGACAGGAGCAACCAGGCTACTTGGCTCCCATAGTCTTGAACCTAGAAGACCCAGCAGCTGAGTTTATTAGAATTGTCAGACTGACCACCATCTTTAGGATGAGTCCTGTTATTCTTATTTAACTCATTGTGTGCCAAAAACACCGGAGAGGGTTAGGTGAAAGGAGAGGCAGCTACCCCAAAATGAGATCTCTCTCTCTCTCTCTCTCTCTCTCTCTCTCTCTCTCTCTCTCTCTCTCTCTCTCCCTCTTCTCATCTCTCTCTCTCTGTCTCTCTCTTCTCCTCCACCTCTTGCTCCTGTCTCTCTCTCTCCTTTTCTCTGTCTCTCACATACACACAAATTCTTTTTCCTATAGCATCACAACACTCTCAAAAGTAGGAGAGGATACTCAGAAATCTGAAATTGATAAAAAGCCCCTCTATAGAGAATGGGAGAAATAAATATCTCCCTTTAAAAAATGCCAGAAACTGAAATGATTGTCTTAGTTCAATAAATCCAATGCATATAAATGAATTATAAGAAAGCAAAACTCAAGAGAGGATAACAATACATTCTGTTGTTCTAAACAGACAAAACCAATGTATACTTCAGGAGGGGAAGATAGGAGAAGAGGTTCTTAATGATGGAAGGCAGCAGAACCATCACACATTAATGTAATACTGAATTAAGGATCCTATAGGCTACTTTAGGTGAATGATTGCTATGAGTGGGCACATTAAAAGGAAACACCTTACAAGCAGCCTATCTATTGGAGAGAGTAGGGCTTAATGTCACCAGATTAAAAACTAACCTGGAGACAAGAGCAAGGCATGCTAGGCATGCCTATGGTATTTTCTCTGTCATCAGCATATCTGCAGGCCATTCTAGTGTTTTTCATTCAGGCCACAGTCCAATAAACTTCTTTTATCTAGGTACCTGATACACATCTCCTTCTCAGGCTAAGTGCCTTTGCCTGAAAAGCTCTCTTTGCGAAGAACAATTGATGTATTATATTTTAATATATATAGTGAATGGAGATGTGTCAGCATTGCCTCTAATAAATTAACAATCTTGCAGAGGTTTTAATTTGGGGGCAGGGGGGGAGATTGGCATTGCCAGGATGATCACACCAGAGTGTCCTTTCATCTACAAACTATTCAACCATATTTAAAGACAACGCAATTACATTCCAAATAAAACAAGTAGGAGCATTGTGAAGGAAGAGAATGGTCCCAAAGGTTCCCCACCTCCCCCTTCCATCCCTCATGAGGCAGAGTATAAGCAAAATGGCCAAAGTCTGAGATGGGCAGTGCCACAGAGAAATAGAAAAACAATCACAGAAAAAAAGAGGGGATGGAAACCAGTAGGATAGTTTCATTAGGCCTATCAATACCCTCCAACATAGACATACATGTGTATACAAGGAGAAATTCAAGGACAACATGAATAAGACAGCGTAAAAGAAAAAAAGAGACCTGGCTGCTCCAAATCCCATATGCCCTGATGGCAGGAACCTATAGCTCTAAATAGTACTTTCTCATAGATCAGATACCAAATTCAGAAAGTGGTTATTTTGTAAAAATATAATTGCAAGAAAGAGTAGGAGAGACAATAGCATTCAATCACCTGGGTGCCAAAAGATTTAATTTTCTACTTTCCATGAGCTGGGTATAGCTAGTCCAATGAAGCGGCAAGAAGGGTAATCAGCAAGAAGTGGCAGCACAGATAGCAATGTGACATGTGAGGAGAAGAGGGAAGAGAGGGCTCAGACATGGACTGGAACTTATCTGCAGAGTGTGCACACACTGAACCATATGGGGCATCTACACTGTGTACCATCATCTTGTGACAAACTCCTTTTATCAGTGCCCATGTGAGCTTTGAGTGATCAGGTACCCTGGGTAACTGCCATATCCTACGTACTAAGAAATAACAGGGAATCTACAAACTATAACTACGTGAAACTGTGTCCATCCCCAAACTGGTGCACAAGCTGATCAGTCATGGGCTCCTGATACCTAAGAAAAGTGCTATTGCAAATATTAATAGGACTTCTTTTTCCTAAACCAGTTAAAATGCTGTTAATAACAAGTTATCAAAATTCTGTACTAACATTCAGCGTAAAAGAAAACGCCAGGATGAAACACTACTTCAGAAGGACAAGGAGCTATTCAGAGTGGGATTTGGGGTGGTCTGGCAATGGGTAATATTATGCCAAATCCAAGAACCCATTGTTTGGTAAACTTGTTCATAATCTGTCCTGATTCCTTCTATAGAAAATGTTAGCAGCTTCATCATCACCAGCAGAGACTTAGGAGAAGTCAAAGATCACTATGTGTTTGTCTATCTCAGTGACTATTTTGAAAAATACATTCCTTGCTTTGTAAAATTCAAAATAGTTTTATAATATAGTCGAATTGTTTCTCAGAACTTATTTTCCCTAAACTCTATTATAGGGTCTAAAAAAATTTTTTATGGATAAGGAATAAAACATGAAATAAGTCCTTACTTCTATCTACCTGTGAAGGACTTTAATGACTTAATATATGAATAGAAAGACTCTCATATGTTGAAACCAACTCTAAGCAAGAACACAGGGACAGATGTTACAGAGGCCAGAAGAAAAATTTCAATTCAGCATTTATGTAGTTCTCTGAAACTTAAAAACACTTTACATTCATTATCTCATTGCAGCCTCCATACAACCCTGGGGGGTAGATATTAGAGCTTTATTATCCTCATTTCATAGTTGAGGAAACTGAGGCTAAGTGAGGTTAAATGATTTGCCTGTGGCCACCTGGACAGGATTTGAATGCAAGTCTTCCTAACTCCAAATCCAGTACCGGGTTCCCTCTACCATACTGTGTTGCAGACAAAATTCCAAAATTAGTTGTAAGTTGCTGCAAGAGGATAAAAGTAGCGTTAGCACTCAATCCATGGATGCATTTAAATGAGGAAGTTTCATGTCAGAATCCCCAAATTCCCAAATGAGTCTGGGATTTCATCAATCCACATGGATAGGTATCTCCCCAACACAAAGATCACAGCCTATTCCCCAGACCTGCCCACTTGATGGAATAAATGCAGAATGAATGTGTCTCCCAATGGGTAGGGGAGGGACTGGAAAGAGGGAGGGGAATTTGGAACTTGGTTTTTAAATGAACTTTTAAAATAAACAAAAGAGAAAAAATAAAAAAAGAAATAAAAATATATTAGCCGTGGGATGGCAGAAAGTAAACAACAGTCTAGATCCAATTCTTGAGCATGGTCCCAGTTGGAAACAAATATCTAAAAGTACATTTCCTATCCTCATCCCTATGCCCATCTATTGTGCAGTTTGACCTTAATAATAAAATAGAATATATGGTCTGAGATGCTGAAGGGATTTGTTTTAAGCTGTTCCCCCATATTTGTGAACATACACACAAACGCTTCAGGAATTTCTTCCCAATATCATTTTTCCACCATGTCTAGTCCAATGTTTTGGATTTTTTTTTTTTTTTTATTTCCTAGTAAAACCCAAAAGACTTGTTATTCAGTAATGTCTTACTCTTTGTAACCCCATTTGAGGTTTTCTTGGCAAAATTACTGGAGCAATCTAACATGTCCTTCTCCAGGTCATTTAACAGATAAGGAAACTGAGGCAAACAGGGTGAAGTGTTCAGAGTCTTACAGCT
>CM053769.1:532334150-532355515 GCA_028658325.1 Potorous gilbertii | reverse complement strand
TTTGAGTGAGGAAGGGCTGTGCAGGTCACCAGCCTCACTTTCTCCTCCTGAGCCATCTGGGTCCAGTGAGCAGGTTTTCATCAGGATGACAGGAAAGGAAAGGGGAAAGGAAAGGGGAAAGGAAAGGGGAAAGGAAAAGGGAAAGGAAAGGGGAAAGGAAAGGGGAAAGGAAAGGGGAAAGGAAAGGGAAAAGGAAAGGAAAGGAAAGGAAAGAAAAGGAAAGGAAAGGAAAGGAAAGGAAAGGAAAGGAAAGGAAAGGAAAGGAAAAGGAAAGGAAAACCCAAGTCAACCAGGCATCTTTTGGGTCATCCAAATTTACCTTCCTTTTGAGAGAAAAACGAAGGAGACGGGTAGGCAGACAGGAGGGAGGAGTTGAATTCCACCTCACTGGATACCCATTCAGCCAGCTGCATCTACTCACAGGATTGTGTTCATCCTTCATTGCTGAAGACCATGCCATCAGAGAAACAATAGCATGACTAGACTGGATCTAAGACTCCTGTCTTCCTGACTTCAGGTCAGGCACTCTACCCACTAAGCCATCTATCTGCTCCAGAAAAGGCTTAGAATAGCCTTTATCAAGGGAGAAAGCATGGCTTTAAGTCCCATAACACAACTTTATCTGCCACTAGACTTTATTTCGAAACACATCCCTCCCAACCCTCTGAATCTCAGGAGCAAAGACTAGAGAAAAAAGAGAAGAAAACATCCAAATGCTGGCTGAGTAGTTTGGGAAAGGGTAAAGTTCTTTAAACTCTTTATCTACTTTCTGTTACCTGTCTCCTCAAGGGGATGCGCTTGGTCAGCTTGTGCACAGCTGGCTGGCTGCTGAAGTCTGGCTTCTTGGTGGCTGTCTTCATGCGACACAACACAACCGTCACCACCATACAGGCAATTAAGAATACCCCTATGCAGTAAATGGCTATCTCCAGGTACTCTGGGGAAGCTGTAATCTCCTTTTCTCTTACAGGTGCTAGATTTCAAATCACAGAAGAGGAATAAGTAGGCCACATAGTTAGGACACAGTACTGACATTTGAAAATTCAGTTAAAGAAATCATACTCAAAAATGTCTATGCTCCCTAATAGAGGCAGACTTAGAGAGACTTTAACACAAATTTACAAATATCCCAGGTCACCTGAGAGATCTTGAAATTTTCTCCTATTCTAACATTTATTCATAAAGAAGATGAACCTTCATGGGTTTCCCATTTCACCAAGGGAGGCCCATGTCATCTTCCTTTTAAACTGCAGTAGATAGGTCTCCTTAAATTCAAAGCCTCTAAGTTACCCAGGATGAGTTACTGGGCCGTATTTTATAAGCAATTACTTCTTCTTACATTTATGGCATCATCAAACCACCACATTGCATACACATATACACAAAGATTCTTCTGGCATGAGAGTGTCTAATGAACTGTTAAAAATAGAAATTCTAAAACCCGAACTATGCTCATTTTGGTGCTTAGGAGGTAGAGAAAAGGCTTTGGTCTTGTATGTATTTGGACAGGCTCTCTCAAAAGGAAAAACTGACAGATAATTTATTCCAGATGAATACAACTATGTATAAAGAAGTGAATAAATATTCATCTAGTTAAACTGGCCTAAAAAAAGTTTTGAATTCCTAAATATAATCCAGAGTATTATCCAACTGAATAAACAAGTAGAGTCAATATAAAGACTGAATCTTCTGCAACATAATTTCTATAAAATTCACAAAAACATAAAAGTTTGAATACTTTATCAATTGCTAGCTTGGATAAACTCCATTTAATGGGGGTAGAGGGAGGGAAGATGGCATCCTGATGTCAACACAGCCTTTCTCTTTAAAGAAAGGACATTAAAAGTTGATTCTTTATATGCATAGGCATAACTACTTTATCATAGAAGTTTCATATTATGTCTGCTCCCTCCCTTCAAAATTTGCCATTCCATGGCAATCACCGGTCAAACTACAAGCGGAGTGTTCCCAAATAGAGTTTGTCCCATACCTCCTTCTTAGTTAATATTATATCATAGTCAAGCAGATCGGTTAAGGAAGGACATTTAATGCATTGCAGAACACAAGCACTGCATGGAAAAGCAAGCTCAAATTAGCAGTGTCTTACTGTTTAGAGGCAAATGTTTAACACTGTAGAAACACTGAGAAAATAGATGCAATGGATTACTTAATAAATTTTAATCAGAAAAAAAAAAACAGCCTACAAGATAAGACAGAACTCTCAACAGCCAGCACATAACTTAACCATCAATTCATTTGCTGTATGTAAAATAAACATGCAGCTAGGTAACCTTTATCTAATAATAAGGAATTAATAACTAGAGTAGTATGTCAGGCGCTAGCAAACCACAGACTGTTCAGTTTTTCAAAAAAGAAATACCAAGGCAGGTGCAGTTGAGCAAACAGTGATTATCAAGAAAGTTTGACTAGGATAGAGACATACTCAGATTAAATATTCAGACAGGCAACAATTTTTAGGCAATAAAGCATAATTGATGTTGATTTCTCTGCAGGGTAGAAATAACATCAATCCCAAGATGGCAAGAGCATGCTTTGCAGTAAAAGCAAATTAAGGATTCATTTTATTAAAACATGCACTAAGTCGATTCCCCAAGTAGGTAAGACACTGCTTCTGTATGCCCTCCACAAAGAGACCCTTTTCCATAGGGGACCTCAAAATACACAGGTTTTATTTCAATGAAGAGGTTAACAAAAAACCAATTCAAAGCAACTTAAAGAGATGAGTGATTAGGGGGAAATTTCCCCCAAAATGAGAAAAAATTATTTTAAATTTTTCAAAGTCATTTCTAATTCCTCCTTGAGGGAAAGAGGTGTGTGTGTGTGTGTGTGTGTGTACAATTTAAACACTGACTTGATAGCTCACTAGATGCACAGAAAATTATTTCTTTCAGATTTCAGGTGTGAAATTTACTTGATCAGAAATGCAATGGCATGTTTGCAAGCTAATTATTGGGGCAACTTTCTCATCTCCAATCAAAAAGAAAATATACATATATACATGTATGTGTGTATGTATAAACTTAATATATATGTACATATATACACATATTTTTTCCTTAGTGTTCATCATTATGAAGGAATAAAAAGGGCCATTTCTGGGACAGAAGCTGTGTTAATTTTGTAGCAATCAATCAAGAAAAGAGGAAAAACCACTGAAAGAGAGAGAGAGAGAGAGCAGTATATACCTGGCAGAACTGTCAACCATGCAGAGTGAAAGGATATCCCAATAGAATTACCCGCCAAGCACGTATACTCCCCAGCATCCTCAAAAGTTACATTCCGAATATAGAGAACCTCAATCTCTTTGTCCGTGGTGTTAACACCGGCAGCCTAGAAAAAAAAGGGAAGCAAGAAAAAAGGCTAGACAACATAGGAATGATTGTGGAAGGGGTTATGGAACCACAAGGCACTGGCTGTCCCTCTGTCTTCAGCGGGTGCTCGGTCACCAGGAGATTCCGACTGGACCCCATCCACAAAGCCCGCAACCAAAAGGTGAAGATGTTTACCAAGAGATCCCAGCTCACCTTGGAGAGTAATCACCAAACAACCGTCACCAAACCTAAACTCACCACCTAAACATGCATGCAATCAAATGACATGGAAAAATCAACCCACAAAGGTTCTTTTGTGTGTGTGCACTTTTTTCTCATTTTTGACCCGGGTGGTTTTAGAACAGTGTCAGTCTCCAAAGCCAGGCTTACTTGTGGTACACTTGACTGCGGTTATTCATTGTGAAAAGAGGAAAGACATAAAGGGTTGGATTTGGAGGCAGCAATGCCTGAGTTTGAAATCTACTTCAGATACTTCTTAACTATGGTACCCTACACAAGTCACTTAACTTCCTCAGCTGCTCTTGTCTCATCTGTAAAATGAGAAATAACACTATGTCACTTACTTCACATGGTTCTTGGGAAGATCAAGTGAGACGAAGTATGGGAAGTGCTTGTGAACCTTATGATCTATATAAACTCCAGTCATAATTATTATTAAAAATGATAAAAAAAGAACATGTTCTATGGACTGAAAAATAACAGACCCAAAGTAGAGCTTCTGAGGCATCCACAGGGTTTCATGAAAGTCTAAAAATGTGTCTCTAAGTTCAATTAGATTCTCCTTTGCAATTTTTCCACAGTTACATGACCCTGCAGTCTCACAATATCACAGATTTTGAGTTAGAATGGGACCTAAAGGTCATCTAATCCAACCTCCTCATTTTGCAGACAAGGCAAATGAGGCCCGAAAAGGTTAACTGCCTTGTCCAAGGTCACACACAAGTGTCAGAGCCTGAACCTAGATTCAGATCCCATCTCTGTATTACCTGTGTGACTTGGGACAAATCATTTCCAATGCCTAGGCTTCAGTTTCCTCATCTGTAAAATGAGGGGGTGAACTAGGTAGCCTGAGGTGCCTTCCAGCTTTGCATCTGTGAGAGAGGGCAAAGGAAAGTTTTCATAGTCAAGGAAAAAATGATACACTATATGTGAAGTTCTCCAAGAACCATTAATGCCTAGGTAAACTTCTGCTGTCATCATCATCATCCTCAACTTAACAAAGCACATACTTGAAAATTTAGAGTGACAAAACAAAATGGTGGAGAAAAATTAATGCTCTGTCATCAATAACAACAAATAGTGAGTAAATTCAATACTTGAAATTATCTTGAGACTAACTAAAAATACAGAAATAAATCCCAAAGGATGAAGTCATGAACATCAAGCATCTAAGCAAGAAATCTGTAGGTATTTGACAAACCACAGTCCTATTATTACAAAACTGTCTCCCTAAGGTTGAGATTGACGAAAAGCCAATTATGACTATGTGCTTCTCTTCAAAGATCTTGGATTCAAGAGCTATTCAGATGTGTTTTTAAATCAACGTGTGTGGTGTCAGTGACGGGGAAAATGTAGCATCAACATGACTGACCAGAAAGACAAGCTTCCAATTGGGGGATGATGAGAGTGGGGAGCATTATGTTTTGAATAAGTTATTTCAAACAAACTGAACATTGTGGGTATTTTTCCATGAATGCGGGCATGATTCCAGTTGCATCACCAAAGGAGAATTATTGTAAATGTACCAAGGCCACAAGAGTTATCCTATAAGCTGCCTGCAGTCTCCCAAAGCACCAATTCTCTTCTACATCCAGCTTTCTTTAAAAAACAGTGTTACCTTGTTTATTTGGCAGAACAGTGAGCCAGGCAGACTGGTTGGCCTCCCCTATATAATTGGAGACCTTACAAATATATTCTCCAGCGTCCACCTCAGTCACATTGTACAGAGTCAGCACTTCTGCATTGGAACTATTAATCCCCGAATGCTAGAACAGACCAATAACACAGGAGAACATTGTAACTACAGTCCAGAAAGGACTTAACTCTCTCTATGGTCCCCACCACCAACAGTCCATTATCAAACTGGGTCATTTAGCCTAAACACCGATGTCCAAAAGGCTCTGGTTTTAAGAAAGAACATGTTAAAAAGGGGAAAGGGGAAGGGGAGGAAGATATCTAAACAAGTCCTCTAACTGAATCATGAACATGAAGATGTCAGTGGCTTTGTAATATTCCACCAGCTTTGCTCACTCTTGGCATTACTGGCTGAACAATTCTCATTAGTGGAAACATTTCTTTAAAGATTCTTCCTTTCCAAAGAATAGATGAAAAAAATGAAGTACCTCATTCCCTTCTTTGCAGAGACGGGGGCATGCAGGTATCAAGCATGACATATACTAACAGATTCCATTGTTTTATTGATTAGTTTCACTGAATTACCTTTTTTTCATTGTTTTTCAAATATGATACCTCAACAGGCAGGAAGGGTAAAGGGATATATTTGGAAATCTATGTGCAGTCAAACAAAAGCTGTCAATAAAATTTTTAAAATGAATCTGCCTAAAGTTCTCTTGAAAGGTAATTCTTTAGAATAATAGTCACTAGGTACAACCTGGTTTTCAACAAATCATAAACATTTGTGAAGAGCTTACTGTGTGCAAGATCCTATGATAGGTACTAGACAGAGATACACTTTATCAGATGATTAAAGATCTGCATTTGTAAGTGTCAACCATTTTTTTCTCCTTATAAAGAGACCTATCTATACATGGTGATGCTGCTTCTAAAATGGGACCTTTGCAGTGATTATACATTATACATAAGGAATACACAAAGAATGGTGTAGTCACAGAAATCTCATCTAAAATAATCTAGAACATTAATTACATTTCTAGGCTATCATTTGGAATGGTGTGAGAATGAGTTTTGGGACTTAAAATAAACAAGATTAAAGAATAAGGAAAAACCTAGATTTCCTAAAAAATGACATGTAATTAACAGGGATTTAATTCTAACTTCAAAATTCTATTAATAAACATGAGCAGCCATCAGTGTCTTAATTATACTTAATTCCAACTGGTCAAAGATCTAAAGTTCTCTTAGGCTGAAGAATAAATTAGACTATGTATGTATCCCTAATACTATAATATTTTCAGGTAAGTATGGTAGAGTTTGGCAGATTCAGAATGTTCTCACCTTCAGAACCTTCAGGTAGGGTAATCCATCGGGCCCATATTTACTGCCATTCTTTTCCACATGTTTGATCCATTGAATGTGAGGTTGGGCATCACTGTAGACTTTGCAGACAAACTCCACATCACCTCCAACCACTGTAGAAGCATTTGCTGGCAGTCCTGCTTGGAGGATGGGCCGGTGGGGAGAGCGTTCTAAAAGAGGAAAAGTAGAAAGGGGTGGGAGAAAGTAGGGTTAGAAGAAAGAAAGAGAAGAAAAAAAAGAGAGGGAGAAAAAAATGCATAAATAAGCTATGTTGCCAAAAAACTATTAGTGAACTTGTGCCAGAGGCCTCTAAGGCTGTTGGCTGACTCCTCAGAAATAACACTACAGACAAACGTATAACAAAAAGGACACTTCAAAGGAGACCACTGGAGCACTGCATTTGTGTAAAGAATATTCACTTAGAAAATGGGTGAAAAAAAATATCCCTGTTAAAATTCGGGTTTGCAAGATCATAGGATGAGGTATACACCACCTAATGAGCCTGGGAAAGGGTTTTCTTCTGACATTTTGACAGAGAAATTGTGATTTCTTTTCTTTTAGTCTGTGTAGTCCAGGAGCCAGAAGCCATGAATATACATGGAGGCAACTCATCAGATAACTCACACCCTGAATTTAAACCTATCAAGCTGGACATCAGTGGAGACAAAATGAATATGAAGAATGCTATTTCCAAAGACAGTGTTACATTATATATTTATAAAGTGAAAAATAAGTTTCTAAGAAGTGCGACAGCCACAATAGTCAAAATCTCAAATCCTCCCAAGTCCATCCGACATATCCCCACCCTTGCCTAAATTCACTACAATTCATACTCACCATGGAATTCAGTCCTGACTTCAAGGTGAGAATGCAAGGGACTAGGATAAATCAATCTTCCAGTGTCTTATAAGTGGCACTGAAACCAAAAGTGCTGCCAGTTCTGCTTTTCTTGAAGGATGCCTGCCTGAATGGCATATCAGTAAACCTAATATTCCTCACTCCTTCCTCTTGTTCCAAGGGAAATGGTGTTCCAAAAGGAAGACTTGCTTTGGAAAATTCCTTCAAAACTGAAAAATTCTTGCATAGACCTCAATAGTCCCAAGTAATGTTTTTCACTAGCTATTTGTCCTAAGGAACCAAACAACTGAGTATAGAGATGTTCACAAAATTAGATATTACACTAGACTACTCTATAATTACAGTACTGGGAACAACTAGTATATGTGTCCCACATCCTGCCAATCTATCCATTCATCTCCTCTACCCCAACCAAATTTTGTTGCCTTTGGGTCGTTTCAGTAGCGTCTCTTGGTGACCCCATTTGGGGCTTTCTTGGCAAAGACACTGGAATAGTTTGCCATTTGCTTCTCCAGTGCATCTTACAAATGAGAAAACTGAGACAACCAGGGTGAAGTGACTTGCCCAGGGTCATATAACTAGTAAGTGTCAGAAACCAGATTTGAACTCTGGAAGATGAGTCCTTCTCACACTAGGCCTAGCACTCTATCCACTGTACCACCAACCATATTGTTTAAATGTAAAATTATGGTCACAGAAACACACAGAGCCACACTCTCTCTCTCTCCACCATAGGTACCAACACCTCACCTTCCACCTGCCTGATAAAAATTTGGCAAAGGAAAATGAGGAAACCAAGGACACTGCAATATGTCAAGACTATCAGTATGCACTGGCTTCAAAGTAGTTAGCTAAATCTTTAATCTACTGAACCTTTTCATGTTAGGGGCATCAACAGCAAGCCATCACTTAGCAGGATTTTTTTTTTTATAAGAGTCAAATCATGCTCAAATGAGCTTTTATTACAAAAGTCTACTGCTGACCTCCAAGAACTAAAAATGAGGAGCTGGTGATTACATTTAGCTACCTTTCATTTAAGGATCTCAAACTACTTTACCAATGTGAAAGGTAACTACAGAGATCTCAAAGCACCAAAAAGGTACTCAATTTATCCAATCTTACACAGTAGCTAAGTAAAGAGGTGGAAAGTTCTGATCCTCAGATTTAGAGTATTTCAGAAAATGTACACAGCGAAGTTTGCCATCCCTCGTGAAAAACCACCAAGAATATGCCTGTCTTGGATTGCAAGCTCCCAAAAAAACTGCCATGATATTACTTGTCCTGCACAGCACCCAGCATAGGCACATGCAGATAATCACTCAGTAAATGCCTGGCAAGTAGGACAATGATCTGTGCATCTCAGAACCTTGGCATCTGTGGAGAATCAAGCCCTTTCATCACTCAGACATGAAGTCTTATGGAATCCTTGGCTAACCATCCTGGTAATGATAGAGTTAATTCTCCCCATTCATTGCTCCTTCTGAGGTTCCCCCCTCACCCCATGACCAAGAGTTTCAGTTGACATGAATCATGAAGATGTCCTCTGCAAGACAAAAAACTGCACCCTGGCTGGATACCCATACTTCTCCTTTCACAAAATACACTCTTCCATGCCTGTCAAATATTAAATCATTTCCGTCCCTATTGGTTCTGTTCACATGTGAACCAGTGATCCAGAGCTGAAGGATGCCTGCCTATCAGGTCATTTACTCCATGCTCCTGAAAGTGTTGGGGCAGGTGGGGTAGCTGGTTTCATTTTTCTCTCTCTTTTTTAAGCTAAGTGTTTTAAGTACAGTCAACCTAAATATTTATTTTTGGGGAGCAAAGGCGCTAGAAAAGCTTAAATATTCTGAGCCAGATCAACTGAATTTTAAAATCAAGTGCCCTTTCTTTAACTTGCTTGTTTCCAATAAATTATTTCACAAGCAAACATTGTGAGTGTAAAAGCAAATAACGATGTAAACGAACAATGGGATCTTTCATACAGTCCAATATATCTGGCATGCTCCAAACATCTACTGGGAATTTAGTCACTAAAACAGCACTGACAGGTCACTACAAAGCAGCAGTCTTATTTTACTTAGAGTAAACATGCTTAGGTTGTAGCTATTAAGCTATTTCACTACTATACGGGCTATTTTTAAAAACGCAGGAATGGTTCGATATTATTTCATATGTGAATTACAGCATACCAAATATATTATCCCTTAAAGTCTTATTTCATTTTTCAAACATTCTCACCTTATACAAAATAATATGTAATCCTCTCCCCCAACACATACACACACACACCCTTTCTCACTTCGGGTACAAAAACTGCAAGCATGATCTCTCTTTAATAGAAACCTTACACCATCTCCCAAAACTTATTACAGCTGCCTTCAGTATAAAATGAAACCTTAGAGAATGTTATTTAAAATGTTTTTTAAAAGTCAGTAGGCCTCATGTTTCATTTCTCCACATCAGGCTTTGATTTCCTTTGCAACCTTATTCTCTGCCCTTAAACAAGTCAGAGAATGAGGTCTGAAGCATCTTGGAACTGGGCCTAGTATGCCAACTTCAGCAGAGAAATGTGTTTCGTTTCTCTCAATCTACCTTCCAGTAATGTCTGTTAAACTCTTCCTTCTCTAGGAAACAGGTTCATGATTTGGATAATCAAGATTTTTTTATCCTTGTTCTAGATTCTGAAGATATGGGAAGAAAGATAAATGAAAAATTTCGTGACTCTCCTACTACTTGATAATTCTACTGAGCAATTAAGTTGGGCTGCCTGCTCTCGTGGGTCACTGGATGAGACCTTAATGAGAGCTTCCATGGCTAATTCCAGCACCTAGCATAATGCCCTGAATTCATGGTGCCTAATAAGTGTAATGATGATAATGAGTCATCACTGGTGTTAATAACACCAGTCATTGGATGAAAGGTACTATAGTCGTCAAAAAGGGGGGAAGGGGGTTAAGAGAGAGAGAACTTCAGATGAATAAATCATTCAACATTTACTGAGTTCCAGGCATTGAAGCTACAAAGAAAAAAAAAATGAAATAGTCCCTGCCCTCAAAGATCTTACATTTTATAGGGATCAATTCCTCCTTGACAAAAGATTAAGTCAAGTATGATTGCGGGTTCAATACTAGTTTTTCTATTTAGTAACAAAATTGCTATTTTATATTTTTAAAATTTTAGTTTCAACAAGCTACAAAAATAATTTACTATTAAATTTATTTTTTTAAAGAGGGGCCTGAAGAAACAAAAAAAAATCAGAAATACTAACAATTGACTCACCTACGACTTTCAGTTTAAAAAAAAATTAATATTCAGAGAACAGTTGCAAATGAACTGTAATGAGCATGAAAACAGTGAGTATATATACCTTTAAAATCATGACTCCTCACTCCTGGGAATTCCAAGTAAAGATCAGCAATTAAAAGAAGTCCAAAAGTGGTAGGCAACTATCACTAATTGGAGGGTTGGCTGCATTACTTGGAATGAAGTCAGTCTGTAGCAGACAGATTGAAGATGTTAAAGGCTCACTCTTGAGAATGTGGTTTTTAGGGCATTTTGTTTTAGCTGTTGAGAAATTTCATTTTAAGTGAGGGGAAAGCATCTGAAGAGAAAAGTTAAGTACTGTCACTAAATGCCATCATCAAATTCAAAGGGTGTAGAAAGGGATAACCAGCATCGTCTGTTTCATGCCAATGAGTAATAATGAGAGAGAAAATACCTGAGTGACAAAGGAGACATCTTTATGAACTGACCACTGGAACTGCCTCACATTCCATTCCCACTCTGTACATAATAATATGTTTGCTTATAACAGTTCCCCAACTTTTGCCATAGCATGGTAAAAGGTCACCCAATGTACACCCCAGCAAAGTTGCTTAATGTTTTCAAGGTCAGTAAACACTACACTGCATCCCTGGGACCAGAAGAATAAGGGAGTTCTTAAATTACACCTATAAATTAATCCAGCTCAGGGTAACTAGCTTCCCAGCATACACAGGGCGCCATAGTATTTCTAAAAAGTTAAGCTGTGTTTGTTGAAAAAGAACATTTCAAAAGCTATGTCCCTGTGACAGAGTAATACTTAGGGCCACTAATCACATTGAGTTCCCCACACTGATTTGGAAACAGACAAGCTTAATGCTATCAATCATCCATTCATTTCAATGAGCATGTGTAACATTTCCTGCTTCATCCTCAAATGAAAATCAAAATTTAATTACAGTTCTCTCAAAATGGCAGTTTCTTAGCAACTAAAAGAGATGGAGAGAAAAGAACCTTTCAAGATCGGAGGATAAGTGAAAACAACCTGGATTTTTTTTTTTAAAGGCTCCACCTAGTTTTCTCTAGGTGGGGGTGGCAGTTGTTTTTGTTACTGGAAAAAGGGCACTAACCCAGTTAGAATTAAGCCTGGCCATTAGCAGAAGGGCGAACAAAGCACTTTGAAGTTTTAAGGAGGCCAATAACCTGCTAAATACCTCATGCTAATTACAATTAGTAGAATGAGTTCATTGCCTTTTCAAGGTTCT
The DNA here is from genome assembly GCA_028658325.1 of Potorous gilbertii. NCBI lineage: Eukaryota > Metazoa > Chordata > Mammalia > Diprotodontia > Potoroidae > Potorous > Potorous gilbertii. The sequence continues at coordinate 532,343,559 of CM053769.1, read as the reverse complement.
GCCTCATGCGCTTAAAGTGGACATGAGTCTTTCCAGCCTTTCTACCTAAGTGGAACATACTGGGTTCTGGACAAGAAATCTGGGATGGAGGGGAGGGGGACCAAGAAGAAAAAACAGGAACAGAAAGGGAGCTTCCAAAAGGGTCAAGGCGTGCTATGTCATTATAATAATGAGAAAATGTATCTCTCTCCCTTTCCTTCCTTGCAGAGGTGGGGGACTATGGGTATGGAACCTTGTACATACCATCAGAGTAAATGGATGTCCTGGTTAGTTTTGATGAACTGCTCTCCCACCCCCAAGCTTCTCTAATTCTTTTACAAGGGATGGCTCAGTGAGTTGAGAGAAGAGTGATATATTCAGATAATGTAAAAACAAAAGATACTAATAATTTTTTTCAAAGAAAGATGCATGGGCTAAATAGCCATCACCTGTATGTTTATTTCAGACAAGGTCATCTGGTTCTATTTTTTTTTTGGAAGCAATCAGCAATAAGTGACTTGCTTAAGGTCACACAGCTAGTAAGTAGCTCAGGTTAAATCTGAATTCAGGTTCTCCAGACTCCAGGGCTGGTGTGCTACCTATTGCCCCTTGGTTCTACATGTGAATCATGAATTTCTATGCAACATGTCAGACCATCCAAACACAACCAGAAGAAAACAGTTGTTTCTGCAGAGGAGTTTGGTCATGTGGTCCTCTGTCCCACCAGTTCTGGGTTTTAATTTCTGGTTACCCCCCTTTTTCAATCCTTTGCTCAAATATTATTTCCTCATTCCCCAAAACTTGGTACTTTTCAACATACCCCTTAACATATATATACATTCTCAATGGAGATGACAAAGTCTAAGAGGCCCAAGTTAAAGATTCAGGATTGGTTGCGGGGTGGGGGGTGAGGGGGACAGAAAGGGTATGGGCTGATTTTTTTTCCATGAAAACTGAAGCCTCCAGCCCCAAAGTAACCAAATGACTTCTAGGGGCCGCACCACATGAAATGCTAGAAGGAAAACACCACTAATCCTTTTGTGCTTGTTCAATGATGTGCAAAAGCAAAGTGACATGGTGATGGTGTCTCCAGGAGACTGGAAAGAGCTAAGCAGGTGTAGGCAAAGTGCCTCTCCAAATTATCGTCATAAATGATATTCTTTAGTGGGGGATTAAGTAGCTTCTACCAGTTGTATGTCTGTTTGGTTTGAAGGACTACATGTTATTTACACCACAAAGGGTCAAAATGCCCCAACCCTATCATCTTTTCCCATACTACTTTGTTTTGATATTTTTTTAAATGATATAAAAATGGTAAAAAAAAAAAAAAGATATAAAAAATTTTTAATTATATAAAAATGATATAAAATGCAAAAAAAGAGCTTGTAGAGCTCTTTATGACCCTCAAGTCTTGCCTGGTTTATGCTGAAAGTCATCTTTCTTCTCTTTCATTAAAAAAAGAAATCAATGCAAGGACCACTTGAAACTTCATTCAGCAAAAGCAGGAAATACAGAATTCCTTGAACCTTCCCCACAGGCAAACACTGCCCTCCAGATTCGTTTACTAAACAATGGCTTTCCTCCTCTCTGATGCATTTGCCCACATTCACTCTCCTCTTCTGACATCCTTCAGGTTCAACTCTGATGTAAAACTCAGACGTCACTCTGCCCAACTTCTTCATGAGGAGGGAGCCGCTGGTAAACACAGCTGAGACAAGAATGTCTTGGGAACTCAGGAGGCTACAACTCCCCATGCCACCTGCTTCTGAAATGAAACATTTTTGAGGAAGGTGGGATTATGAAGTTGGCAGAGTTGTTCCATCCAAGGGAGGGAGAGGCAGAGGGCTGAAAAGCCAACACTTACTTGAATCTAAACACACCCCAAGTTACAAGATGAAAAGTGTTTTTTTCTTTAAAACAGTTTGTAAAGAAGAGGCTTAAAAAGCAAACCGCAGCGGCGCCACCGATCATACCCAGCATCGTACGACATGAATGTTTTTTTGTATTCTTTCAATTCTCTGCTTTCAATACAAGGGAATGACTAATATTCTCAGCACAGCCTATTATTACAAACTGCCACCCTCTGCATTTCATCACTTTCCCCACTGTAAAAGCTACTTTGCTTAAGGAAGACTGGAATGTCTGTCACACTAATCTCTCAGATAACTTGTTTTATCCCTGATACAGCATAGGCAGAGGTAAAAGCTTTAAGCACATCTGAGCAAACAAGAAATGCCTCCCTTTGGTGAGAGGTGGGGGAAGGAGGAAGCAGGAAGAACAATGAAAGCTTTTTAAAAAATGATTGAAATGAAAAGGAGAGTAAGGACCTGCAAACCCCTTCCCACTCTCCATCATTTTTTTGTGTGTGGTTTTTTTGTTGTGTTTTTTTTTCCTGAAGCCAAAATTTGAACCTGAAAACAAACCCTGCCTTTCGTTCTAAAGTCACCTTTCTCCCTATGAAATCACCAAGGAAGAATATGGAGTTTGAAACTTTAGGGTCATCTTTGAGTATCCCTCCTCTTCATCTCTAATACGCAGTCAGTAACTTAGTCCTTCTCTAGGAATAGGATTAGAGGTCTGAGGCTGAAGTATTTCTAACTTATTAAATTAAAAGCTTCAGGGATGTCAGAGTTAATAATTCTGCCTTCCATCTTCAGGAATTGTGAGGAGACCAAAGCAGTCTGGGGAAATTTCATTCCATTACAAAGACCTGCTGATTCTACTTCAGCAATTCTCTCTCCGATCCATCCCCTCCCTCTGTCCCCTCTGCCACCAGTCTAAAAGATCCAGTCTCTCCTTACCATTCACTTATAATATTGTGCTAATCTCATAATAAGTTTTCCTATTGCCACTCACCATCCCTCCCTTGCTTAATGATAACTCCTTGAGTGAAAGCATCATTTTTTATCAGAATTTTCAATCTTCCCTAGCCCATAGCATCCAGCTTTCCACAACTTACATGCATAGTGTTTAGTTAAGTGAATTGAAATTCAAGTCTCAAAATATTCACCATGAAATCTAAAGATGAAGACTAAAATGGACCTTCTTTGCTGAACTTTCTGGACCTGACTGAATTATACTGGGCCAGTCAGTCATCCCCCTTATATATACTACATTTAATGAAACACATAGCTGGAGTTTTTATTGATGCTGTTATTGCTAAGGTTGTTTCTGTTCTTTTTTTCGGAAAACACAGCAATTATTAAAGAAACCATATTTACCTCCTTGCCATGTCAAACCTGAGAGTGTCTTCTCAGATTGTGTATAAGGGTACTGAACCACCAGGTGGTAGTGGGAAACAAATTCTGAGAGAGCAGGCATGCCTGAATAAAAGTTATTTATCACTCCCAAAAGATATATGAAGGCAATGTATGCCTTCATGAGGTTCTGGGCTTTGGTGGGAACTTGGGGGCCATGGTGGCAGGAACAAAGTCTGATTTATTGATGCAGCCACATCTCTTGGATACAAAGAATTCCTACAGACTTCAGTGGCAGGGAGAAGTCTGGAGAAGTCTAACACTGAACCATGACTTACTACCAACTTCCCCATTCTCTCTGCACTGAGAAGCAGGGTAGTGAGGGCATTGAGTTTCTTATATGAAAAGAACCTGAATTTATGAGCTAGTTAAAGAATCTTTTTGATTATCACTTGCTTGACCTGTAAAATGGGGAGAATAATGTTTGTGATTCTTAAGTCATGTGTCTATTGAAAAGAAAGTATTTTGAAGATACTGTATATAGTGAGTACCAAAGTGGCACATTGGACCCATTTATCATTCAGACTTCTCTCTATCCCTATATAAGAGCTCAGTTGTTGAAGTCAAAACAATCCTGCATCCTGTACCCTAGCATCTCTTCTGTGGCATCAAAGTAAACAAATTAGAAGATAGCTTGTCATGTCATGTTTTCTGTGAAATACCTACTACACATTTTGCAATGGTCCTAAAAAGAAAAATAATTACATCAAAAGAAACTATAAACAGTAACATGTTTTTACCATGCCTTGTGTTCTAATGGGGGTTGGTTCAATGCCTTCATAGAAACTCTTTTGATTATAAAAATGATAGCATTAACCAAAATATAGAGTATAAGTGTGTCTACAGGACTTGTGACAGAATGCAGATCTTAGGCTAGAAAGAGACAAGGTTTTCTTAGACTAGAAGCCTGAAAGAGAAATATCTGGTTATTCAACAAATTTCACAAACATTTATTAAGTCCTTCATGCTTACATGCCCTTAACTTGAAAACTTGAGGGTCATATACAAAAATAAATACATGACCCATCTCATGAGACATGTACGTCCTATGGTTGGGTAGAGCACTGGACTGGAGTCAGGAAGACCTGAGTTCAAATATCTGGTCTCAGATACTTACTAGCTGTGTGATCTTGAATAATTTCACTTAACTTTTGCCAGCCTCAGTGTTTCCATCCACAAAATTATGGGACTTAATAATAGCATCTACCTCCCAGGCTTGTTCTGAGGATCAAATGAAACACTATTTGTAAAGCATTTTGCAAAACATAAAACACCATGTAACAGTTAGCTATTGTTATTATTCATGGCTGCCATGATTTTACAATCCTGATAAGGAACTTATTCTAGATTTCCTGGATATGACTATCATTCTTTTCTTTATAGTGAACTTTTCACAGTGGGAGACAGGATTCCCCAACAAGGCAACCTCTGTTTTTTTATTTAATCAGTATACATTCTGTGACTCTCTAGTTATTTTTAATATATTTGAAATGCATAACTATAAATGTTCAACAGCTAAAACCACATAATCACGTTCATCATTAGTCAAAAGGAAAACAAAAAGCTATGCCCAGGGGCAGTATGCTATGATGGATGGAAGGACAAGAACCCACTCCTTCATTCCAAGTGACCAAGAAGGAAGGATCCCACTTGTGACAAATTCTATATTCACCCAACCCACCGATTACCTAATAACACTGGGACTCCTTCACTTACTTAAACAAACACAGTTGTGATCCCAGTCAAAAAAGAAATCCAAAGTTCCCACTCGAAAGTTATGATCTGGGGATATCCTGACTTTAGTAACTGCCCTCCATTTTCCCCCTACAGAAGGACCACACTAAAGTCTTTGTTTTCCTAGGTGAGGCTGCACCAGCACACTGCCCCAAGCACTAAACAATTTGCGTAATTTCTTCTCCCTCTGAGGGTGTTGCCAAAAGTCCAGTGCCAGATGTAAAAATCTACAGTCAGGCTTATCAGTGCTCTGAATAAAAAGCTCTTCATTCTTAACCTAACAAATACCTGAGGGCAAGCATCAGTGCAGATTCCTTCATGCTCTCAGGCTTTGTCCTATCATGTCCAGGGCCCTCAGCACTCAGGTAAATATGTCAAGTTCTAGCATATTTATGTCAAGGGCTAGTCAACAGCCACATACTGGTCTGCCAGCCTGCAAGTTGGGGCTGGCAGTAACGCCTCAGTGAACCTCCACCCAGCCATAAATGAGGCACAGCCTAAGGTATCTATTAAGACAATGTCTGTCACTTAATAAATCTCTCTCCAGATGAAAATGAATTTCTAGAAAATTAAACTAATACAGGTTGCAAAAATGACTGGCCTTGACAAACCCACTGACTTTGGGTAAAGAAGATTTTGCTTCCCTCCTTTTTCTTTCCGGCTTATATGGAACTCAAGGACGAGGGGAATTCCTTGAAAAGTCACGTTATCTTTAGCAGAGTGTGGGGAGAGAAGGAAAGGGAAGGAAAGGAGAGAAGAGGACAGGGGAAGGGAGGAGAGGACTGGGGAAGGGAGGAGAGGGAAAGATGGGAAGCCCTTAACTCCAAGTCAAAACCTGCTAGTTGCAACAAGCCTTTGTAATTCACTAATTGCTTCTTGCAGTAATCTATGCTGGTATCAAGGCAGACAGGAGCACCTTTTCTCATGTTTGTGGAGCAATCTAAGCCAGTTTAAAACAGCAGTCAAAATTGAAAACAAAAAAAAGTTGTGGTAGAGTAGAAAGAACATTGGACAGAGCCTCTAGACGTCTGTGCCCTCATCCTGAGCTACTATTATGTAGCTTGTGTTATTTGTTTCCTTAACTATAGCATAAGATGTAGGAATGAGATCTTCTAAATTCCTTGAAGTTTTAAAATGTTATCATCTGTCTTAAGGAGTCAAATCCATCTTGAATTAGCAATAACATGATACAATATAACATAACATGATATAATATAACATAATATAACATGATATGATACATGATAGGATTGATGTAATGTAATATAAGATAAGATAACATAATATAATTAATATAATATAAATTGAAGCTGGAAATCACCAGCAATAGCATGGAGTTTCAAGGATGAGCATACATTTTTCGCTAAGAAAATCCAGGTAACTAGGTGATATAGTAGGACAAAGCCTGGGAGCAAGAAGGAATCGCCACTGAAGTCACTAAGAACTGGTGACCCAAGTTATGGTCCATAGTGTCAAAGAGATTCTAGTCTAGTAAGGGAGAAAATAAAGATGTTCATAGATAACTATAATACAATCCATGAATGTGAAATCCCATTAGATTTGATTAAATCTAACAATTGCTATAAAACTGCCTTGTAAAACTTACATGATCATAGAGTTTTAGGGTACAAATGGGTCCCATCATCCACTGATCCATCCCACTGATTTTTTTTTTAAAGATGAGGAAAATGAGCTCTAAAGAAGTTAAATTACTTGTTCAAGGTATAGCACAATGGACAGTGTGCTGACCAAGGACTCAGGAAGATGAGTTCAAATCCAGCCACCAACACTTACCAGCTGTGTAGTAAGTTTGGCAAGTCACTTGCCCCCTATTTGCCTCAGTTTCCTCATCTGCATAATGGGGATTATAGCATCTACCTCTCAGGGTTTTTTATGAGTTTCAAATGAGAAAATAATTGTAAAGAAAATGGCACAGTGCCTAGAACATAGTAAAGGACTAGATGTTATCTATAATATTAACAAATATTATTGTTATTGCTAAGCTAGAGACAGAGACCAGCAATCTAGAACCTAGGATTCCTGACTCTCCATGTAGCATTTTACTAGACTATACAACACATTGGCTATCTGGCTAAAGAATGATCTGCCACTTCAGACTATAATTATTTCTAAGAACTTCTCAATTATCATAATTTCTAAAATCTGGATTCACAATAATTTCCTTTTATAAGAAAATGGGTGAATAAAGTGATGGTGTCCATTTTAATGAGTCTCGAGTGAGTCTATTAAAAATAATTCTTACAAACTGATCCCTTGTTTTCAACAATGACAGGCTGTTTAATTCCAGGATTGGAGAATGTCACTTAAATTACACAGCTTTTACAGTATATAGTGCTGATGTAAATGCTTTTCCAAGGAAGAATTTCAATAAAAAGATCTCACCCATTCTGATGGCACATGATAACTGAACAGCAAATCTCAGTATCATAGCAACAAAAACAAAACTTAAGGACCATGGCTGAAACCCGGCTGTCAATTTCACTGGGAAAGGGACTTGACTCTCTGTGAAGCAGAGAGGTAGCTGAAAAAACCATCCCAACATGGGGATGTATTAAATTTGGGCTCTATCCACATGGGCAGAGGGACCACTGGTAATTGGCTGTTTGAACTGAATCCTTTGTGTTCCCACTTGCTGAGATACTCAGATGACTGCCTGCCAATTCTGAAAGTCTAGATGAGAATATTTAGCTGACTCAATCCTTATTTTATTAGTGCCTCTCAAAGCAATTACTAAGGTTTTGAGCAAAGATGAGAGTATTTCACACCTCCATCTTTACTGAAAATGTCTTATACTCCAGTGACATTTGGCTTCTACATGTAAAGAAGGTTCAAGGTTTGGAAAATTATTTGAGTTGAGCTTTAATGGATATTCCCAACCAGCATTGTGTCATTATTGGCCCATGTTTAGCTGGGACATCTCCCAAGTTTGTGACATCATCAGACCTTTCTCTACTTTACTCCATAGACTCACAACTCCCTCTACATTACAGCACAGAATTATGCCACAGAATCACATGCTCTTTTCAACAAGACAGATTGCTGCGGATTAACTGAAGTGAACGACCCTCTTATTCAGCAGCCCAAATAAAATACAAATCCTAAAACAAGAAAAACTTCTCAGCCTGTCATGAAATAGTTGCCAGAATTTTATGTAAAAAGATGGAGGAAAAACCCTTTTGAACATTTTACAAAATAATTCAACCTAAAACTTGGCAATGAAGTTTATACAATGGCTGAAGTGAACAGGGTAACGTTAACTGGTAACTCCCACGACTAGCCCTGATTTCAATTAACCAAGGACTGGCAGGTTCATGAGAAAGTACAATTTTAAAGAGTTGCTGTCCAGTGAATATTTGGCTCCTGTGATACAGTTCAATTATTACAAGCCACCTATGAACTTAATTTACATGAGAAATAAACACTTGATTTTCACACCCAGCATATGTTATTAGAATCCAAAATGATATAATTCCCAAATATTCTAATTATTTATTTATTTTCCTTCATTCTTCATGCCAAAAATAAGCTCTAGTCATATGCCCTGGGGTAACCTAATTAAATGCTGGTTGTTCCTCTTTCAGCTTGTCAAAATTAAATATCAAATTAAATATTAAATTTGAGATTAAATATTAAATATCAGTAAGCCAAGTGCTACACAGATCTCTGGGGGAGGGAACCCGTGTTTCAAAAATTTGTTCCCTTATCAATACCCAAGTGGTCAAATTCATGTGAAAACATGTGACATTTCACATTAAGTCTCAGAGCAGCCAAGGGAAAAAAAAACTATAACTAATGGGAGCTAACTCTAGCCTATCCCACCCCCTTTTTTTTAAACTAATACAAACCACAGGTAACACTTCCACATGATGAAACTCAAGTTTGTGTATATGTTGGTTGATATGTGTTGGGGTTGGGGTGGGAGGTCAGAATACACCTGGAGAACATTTTGTATTGATGCATTACCCACTTTGCAAACACAAGCCACATCTGTCTGACCATAGAAACCAACACTATGCACTACAATTTCACTTCAATTCACCAAACAAATGGTAACAGTAGGCTCCCAGACTTTGAGCACTAGGAGGGATTTTCTGGTGTGTCTAAAACTATGTCTTTCAGCTTAGCTTTCCAATTAGTCTCTGATCACAAGGTCCCAGTGTTCTATGAGGTGGGCTTTCCAAATAGCAGGGGGTACACTTTGGATTATTTACTATGGGATCACTCCATGGATAGTTAGGTTTAGTAAATATTTATCAACTGCCTACTGCTGAGCATGGTTAAAAAAACCAAAATCCTCAATTAAGCATAACTCACTAGCCAGAACCCCAAAATAGCCAAACTTTTTTCTTTCTCTGAAGCAAACAGAAGACAAGCTGCTATCTTAATTTTAATTGTAAAACAACCACAAAATCTTAAAG
>CM053769.1:532279727-532333650 GCA_028658325.1 Potorous gilbertii | reverse complement strand
TGCTATCAGGGAAGACTTCTGGCAGTGAGCTCTTTGCTACAGGCCTTCAGCACAGGCAGGCCAACTCCAGTAGGCCCAGAATCCACTGGAGTCCCAACTAGGTCCTCCCTACCCCCTCCAAGCCTTAGGGCATGTTATCTTCATTCCTCATCAGCCAGAGGAACCGGACTGAGAAGCACGGGAATTTAAAGAGTGCTCTCAAGAAGCAAGTTTGCAACATTTTCATATTGAAATTCAAAGGGGGAAAAATTATTTTTGTCTTCTTAACCAAACACAGACACAAAATTTGACAAACTACACCTTTTCAGCTAGCATACAAAACCCAAGACAGAAGCAGCTTTTTCTCTGCTTATTTCCCTATGTCTGCTTCTCTTGGTCACACCAATGGGGTCTCTGGAGAAAAATAAGGTGTAGCTGAGTCAGTCTGAAAGGACCTGTGAGAGTCACTTAACCGGCTCTGTTAGGAGAGTTAAACTCTGTGATAAATCAGTTCACCTCCCTGGGTCTCAGTGTTTTCATCTGTAAAATGCAGAGTCTGGATTCAAAGTCTCTTTAAGCTTTAGATGTCTGATTCTATCTATGATCCTGTGAGGAGGCTGGACTGGATGGTATGTCAGGTTGGATTCCCTCTATACAACTACAGAACTATAACATAAAAGCACCTCGACAAGAAGTCCATGATTTTGTCAATCTCCTAGTTACTTGGTCTACATAACATGAATTATTTTCATGCTTCCAAATATCCAGATGTTTGGCAGTCTATGGACAAAAACATTCAGATGACTATCACTTTTCATCTGGAGGTTTTCTAATGATGTTAGAAGTAACTTACTGTGTCTTAGGCCTGCTCACTTCCCCTCTCCCTTCCTCTGTTTTTTTGAGTCCAAGGCTAACATGGTGTTAGCATAAAACTTGGGAATTCTATAATTTTCTTTCTAACAGTCAGAATGGCAAAAACTAAGATATAATTCACCCCCTATCAGCACTAGAACAAATGAAGTATTACTGAACTGACACTAATCCATGATACTTCATTCATAAATAAGCCATTTTATAGAATGCTCAAGTTAAAACCCTTACAAATCCTATAGAATAGAAATTACCCCCATTTTGAATGTGTTTAAACAACCTGAACTTATAGTGTATAAAGAAGGTTGGGACAAGGAAACTTATCAAAATGTAGATGTGGAAACAAATGCAGGTTAATGCTTAAACAGTAAGACTGATTGTAGCGGGTTTGCTTTTTAGCAGGTATATACAGAGAGCTTGGTTCTGGGGATCCCTGATCCTCACTACTGGCGGAAACACCTCATTCCATCTGACAAATAACCCTGTTGTTGTTTCAAGAGAGACTAGGTAAGGAACTATGGATCAGAAAATCACTCGATACACTAGCCCACTCTACAGAGAGCTACCTTCCTCAGCCTTCAACTCTCTTTCCTAAAAGGCAGAAAGTGTGTGGCATTGACTTCTGAAAATTGTGTGGCACTGACTTCTGCAAAGTGCGTGGCATTGGCTTCTGAAAATTGTGTGGCACTGACTTCTGAAAAGTGTGTGGCATTGACTTCTGAAAAGTGTGTGGCATTGACTTCTGAAAAACTATATAAAGTTGTGCCATGCTAAACAAATGAGTGGAATTTATTTTTCTATTAATTAGTTCACACTCTGATTTTAAGATTGAAACACTATCCTAAAATTTTCAACTCAGCTCCCAGTTAATCCTAGGATGAACTGAGGGGGGAGGGGAAAGAGAAGTTTGTCAAGCCTTATCACTGGCGTTAATAGTGTCATTTGTCTGAAAGGGTAAAATCTGAATGGGAAAACAAAGGAATCTTTTTAACTTCCCTTGTTCCATGATCACAGACAGTTAGATGTATGATGATAACTGAAAGATGGAAAAAGCTAAAGAGAAAGTAGTATGTTAATATGAGTGTGATGACTTTTTTCCCTTAAAGCTCTAGATTTATTATGCACTTTTGAATTCAAAATGAAATTTGATTAGGAAGGTTTTAGAATAGTATTTCAATCACCTCAAAAATTCAGTTCAGATTAATCTGCCCACAAGGCAATAAATAGGACTTAACTGTGATTAATAGAAAAAGGTGGCATAATGACTGGATTTTCCTCTCTAGTGTCTGAAATAAATAGAGGAAAAAATCGTTTCCGGCTGTTTTATATTATTAAGGAATACCTCAAGTATTTTAACAAAGCTTTTTTTCAACCCTGATGTGGAAGGACTGAACACATAAGTCTTACAGTTTAGCTATATATTAAAAACCTTATTTATACATCATAACAGGTTGTGTGTGTGTGTGTGTGTATGTATTTAAGCATAATGAAAAGTTGTATGTTTGGGTGTTTATGAGAATCCTTTTCTCCCCTTTATCTCAGGCATTGCCTAGCAAGACACTGGAAAATAAGGTTTAGTAACTCGGACAATTTCTTGATTTTATGCTGTTACATTATATCACTTAATCACTCTTTTTTTTTTTTTTACAGGAACCTAGAATCAAAGAATATAAGAACTGAAGGAGACATCAGAGGTTGTCTAGTCCAACCACATCTGAATTAAGAATCTACCCTAAAATATCTCAGAGAAGAGGTCAGCCAGTCTCCACTCATATTGGGAATCTAACCACTAGAATTATCTCAAAAAATAAGGCTTTATATTTAAGATTTAAAACTTGCCGAGCTTTGAATGCAATTATTCACCTAGTGTTAGAGCTGAAAAAGTTAGAGATTAAAGAAGACTGTTAGGGAATTAACCAGTTTTGTCTCGTGGATTCTTTTACCTGGAGAAACCTATGACTCCTCAAAATAATAACTTTTTAAAAAAGTCATAATTCAAGAAAACGATCAGTTTCAATTAAAGGTAGTGAAAACAAGGATGTTCAGGGACTTCCCAGGCTAAAGATACTGATCTAGTCCAATGCCCTCATTTTACAAATGAGGAAACTGAGACTCTAAGAGGTGAAACCACCTCTATGTTACACATTGTTGTCTGGGATTGACTAAAATGACCATGGATAGCAGTTCCCCAAGTCAACCCACAGTTTCATCTAAAGTCACATCTTCGTTGGTAGAACATATAATTTTAAACAATTTTGTTTCTTAATCACAGGTAGGTCTATTTCCTTAGTCAATACAACTGAAATACAAAATATGTACATAAGCATCCACTACTTATTTTGAATAAAAGGAGGTTCTTGCCATATTTCTAAACTAGGTTTTGATGGGGTTTGGGTTTTTTTTTTCTCTTAGCTGGTCTTATTTTTCTAACATCTCAAAAGAAGTTGTAAATCGGTGGACGATGGCCAAGTTACCCTGCTCATAAAAAGGTGGAAGGTGCTAGGCACAGCTGTGCTGCTAGTGCTCAACCAGAGTTTATGAAGTAAGCAAATTTATAAAGAAACACTCACAGAAACAACCAATGTTTCTTATGGAAACTTTCTAGAAGTTGCTTTCTGCAAATTTACATTTTGGAAAACCTGACACTTTCCTTCCTCATTAAGAGAAAATGGAAAAGAAAGAGCGACTGTGTGAAGGGAGCAGTTTATATATTACGTGATTATTTTTTCTTTTTAGCTCTATGCTGACATTCAGTCTGCTGATTTGAAAGAGCCCTCAGCCCTCAAGAATGAAAAATCCTAAATTTTTTATGAGTATGACCTCAGGCAAGTCCCTTAACCACTTTAAGCCTCAGTTTCCCTGTCTGTAAAATGAGAAAGTTGCTCTAATGGCCTCTAAGACCTTGTTCAGTTCAGATCCTAAGTAAATTTTTACTTAAGTGACCTTTCTGGAAGAACATGTATTTAAAAGTCAATTTGGATTATGAAAAAAAAATAATGACACCAATAAACAAGCAAAACTAGAGTAGGTCTAGAGGTAGGCAATTACTCAGGATGCAATTCACAAGAAGACCAACAAGTCACTTTTCATTTTTACCTTCTGTCAAATAACATTTTTAATTCTGTTCTCTGTGATGTATAGGCATATGACTCCAGGCAAATCAAATCACATGTAATACAGTGAAAGTTCAAGGCTGCCTATGGACAGTAAACAAACTTTGCCTGGGGTCTATCAGTGCCTTGTCCTGGCCCTGGGTGGTGGTAACATCAGCCATTGGGAGCTCCATCAGAGAAAGGACAGTTGAGGAAATAGAAGCCAGAAGAATGTGTCTTCGCAAAGCAGATGTTTTCTATAAAGGTCTCAATGAATGAGAAAGAACCTTCTCCCCTATCAAGTAACTCAAGTATTACCACTATAGTTACCTCTACTGCTTTAACTATGTTTGTTACTTAGTTTAATAAACTATTAAGAAGAGTTATACTTCAAATAATACAGTTTTCTCAGAAGATGGGAACATTCTTTCTCTGTCACTTTACCTATGGTCCAAAAGCTCTGGACCCTCAGGAACTTCTAATGTCAGGTATCCAAATGTAATTCCACTTGGCCTACAAGACCCAGACAAATACAAAAGAGCCTCTGGTTCCCTCCAGTTAGAAGTGAGCTCCCCTCCCTAGACCATGACACTTCTCTAAGCATTTTGAGTCTATTTTGTGACTATGTCCTATAAGTTTTTCAGAAATAGGAATTGTGTTTTACTCTCCTGGGAATCCTCTTTAGAACCTAGCACAGAATTTTGCACATAGTAGGGATAGGGACTAGATCTGTGATTTCTTTGGTATAAGGAACTCCTAAGAATACTCACTTTACTAATACAGGTTGGCACCTTCTTGGCCACTTACAGTCTTAGGGCTTCCTAGAGCACTCTAGGGTCACACAACCAATATGTATCAGAAGAGAGACTTCAACTCAAATCTTCCTGATTTCAAGATCAGCTCTCTTTTTGCTACACCATGCTGGTTCACAATAGGCATTCGATAAATACCCATAATAAGATCTAGTACTATGTTATAAGAAATTCTTGTTTTATTCCATAAATTTAAAAAAACAAAAAGAATTTAAATACCCACTGAATCAAAATTCCCCAATGTTTGCCAATACTTCCTTCTTAATGACCTTTGGATTCTCCTGGAACAAATATATTTACCCTCTAATAGCATCAGCTACATCCATGGATGCCTGCTCTTGCCTCCATGCCCTCAAATTTAACTTACCCACTGCCTTTAAGCAAAAGAAACTCTCAGAAAAAAACAGCTAAAGAAAAAGTTAAAAAAGAAGTCAACAGGAAGCAGAAATCACCATTGTGATCCTGAAACAAAAAACATTTTTGTTGGAACCATAGCAATGACATCCTTCTCCATCTTGTATGTGCCAATATCTAAACAAAATTCTTTTCTGCAAGGCCTTTTGGGCCAAATCAACCACTACTATCTGGTACCCAGGCAGAGACGCTGATTAGCACACTTATGGTTCAAATGCACTGTGAACATTTCAAACTGGACCACTGTATCCATCTGAAAACACCTCAGAGGAGGGGATCACCAAATTTTAATCACCCCAAAGCAAACCATGTCACCTCACTCTTATTTGATTTCATAAGAATCTCTGAAGATGGAAGATGTGTATCAATTCTGACTTCTCCGATACTTCCTAATAAGATGGAAAAATTTCAGACTCAAATCCTTCCTCCTAACGCACCTACTATTCATAATAGAAGGATTATTCCTGTCTTTCTTAAATTCTGCTCCACGTTTCGGATTTTATAGACTATAAACTACACAGAAAACAGGCTCTCTCAACTTTTGACCTCTCTTTTACTAAACTCCTCATGAGGAACAATGTAAATGGTGACTGTGTAGTCCGGGCTATAAACAAGTAAAATCTCCATTTATTTTTTTTCTTCTACGTCCCAAGAATTTCTGAAAGTTGAATAAATCATTTAAAAAGTTTAATATTTTACCTTGGATTAATGGTCTAGAGAGCTTTCACAAAAATTAATGCTTTTACTTGTTGTCATTTCTTTTTAAGTCAGAGTTACTACTTTGCTAAGGCAACATGGTGAAAGAGAAAGTATGCTAGACTTGGAGCCAGATAGAGCTAAGTTCAAATCTTACCTGACCTTAATCATTGATAAGGGTATGACCTTGGCCAAGTCACTTAACTCCTTGGCACCCTCATCTGCAAAATGTGGACAACACATTTGCAGTTCCTTCCTCCTCTGACTGTTGTGCACAGCAATCATCATGTAGCATTCGCTAATGATTGCATCATCACACAGCTCCTCAGGATCAAATTGTGAAAACCATTTGATGATTGTGGGTATGGAAGTGGGGGACTCAATGGTGTTAGAATTTTGTAAATTATGTAAATTTTACAGCACTATGTGTCATCAATTACCCTTATCCTCATCAAGGAGTATAAACCAGCACCTTTTTGGAGTCCCTGAATCTCCCTGTTCTAATCCACTTTAATGCTTATTTACTCCCAAAAGGGTCCTGAATTTAGTCTGAAATTTGAATCAAATCAATAAAACTATACTCATTACTTCATTAATAATAAAAAATGATAGGAGTCAAACTCATAGATATATATTTTAAGTGTTAGCTGTGGAAAAGCTCAAATAAAAAACAAAGATTAATTACCTTATATCCACCAATTCGATGCTCCTGCTTGAATTCTTTTCCATTCTTTAACCATCTCATACTTGGTACTGGATTTCCTCCAGCAGGACAACGAAATTTCACCGTATTAGCTGCTGGGACAGCATGTAACCGTTTTTCCATCTTCTCTGTATGGGTCCAATATGGTGCTCCTATTGACAAAAATAATCATTAAAAAAAAAGATTTTTCATCAACCATATTGAAAATTCTCTAACAAAAAAAAATCTAACTCACTTATAAATGGCTTAGTATTTATGAAACATTTTAAAATGAAAAGCAATTGTGTGGTATTTACCTTAGGAAAGGATTTCCAAAAGTCTACTCAACACAACAAAAGAGAATCATCCCTAGGTAAGCATTTGATTAAGCATCAAAAAACTTGTTTCCAAACTTTATTTTTGCTTTATTGCCAGAAAGACATTTTGAGTTCTAGTATCAATCAATCAATCAAACAAGCATCACACATGAGCACTGTGCTAAAAGCAGTGGATACAAAGGAAATGAAAAACTCGAACTCACACTTAAGGAATTTATATTCTAATGCAGAAGATACCATGTACTTAAGATTCTTTCAACTTATACAGAGAATAGATACAATGGGGATAAGGTATTAGGAGGTAGGAACTAGTAAACAGATCAGGGAAAAAAGCAATGGTAGCTAGGGGAACTAGGAAAGCGTTCTTGGAGAAGATAGCTTTTGAGTAAAGAAGGAAGCCAGAGATTCTAAGAGCCCTAAGAATATTTTATATGACATATGATTCATGTGTGGTGATATAACACCCAACTGCAACTGAGATCTCTGAAGTTATTTTATATAACAACACCTACTAAATACAAAATCAAAATGTAATCAATTTATTCAACTTTCTGCTAAAGTCATTCCCTAACAGATGAACATCCCATCAATTATTTTTGAAATTTCCCCCCAAAAAAATAGTAGTAGCCTTTTGATTAGACAAACTTGAATATTATTTCAATAAAAATAAAGACATTTAACCCACTGAGTTTCAAGTCCTCCATTTGTACTAATAAGATACAGAATAAAAGTAGAGGGTTTTATTCTAACACCATTGAGGCCCCCACTTCCATACCCACAATCATCAAATGGTTTTCACAATTTTATCCTGAGGAGCTGTGTGATGATACAATCATTAGCAAATGCTACATGATGCTGCTTTTAATATTATCTTATGTTGTTCTTTAACTTCCATATAGTTACTTAACTTTTTAATCTTTTTATATCTTGTCTCATGAATAGATATGGGTTCCTTGAAAGTATGGGCTGAGACATACTTCCCTGTACCCCACAGACCCTTCCCTTATTTGCTGCTCTCTTCCTATGTCCCCTTCCTCCCACATTCATATTAAAGAAGCAATAAATGTTTGTTATTGCTACTGAGAAGAACAGGAATGATGTGCACATGACCACAATTAGTAAGTGGGAGTCAGCTAAAATCCGATATTAAATACACAGGGTCTTACTCAACAGCAATGATGGAAGGAGGTGAACAGCTCCTCTCTAAATTATGTGTTGTTCTATATGGATGGTTGTGCAATGTACCTGAGCATTCTCATCATTCCTCATCCTGAAGATTATGAAGCTGGAATCTTCAACATTCGAAACACACCTCCTTCACCATAGCTCTTGAAATATAGTATAAATGGGAAGCTTTTATGTAGGTTACTTATTTATATAGGTTATATATTTTCTTTTGATCTGTTGATGTATATACATTTGGAACATTATGTGTCTCACCAGTTATTTATTTGGCTTTATGTACACAAAAGCAAATGACAGTTGAACTGATTTTTTTCCAAAGAAAACCTTTTGACTGGGTTTCAGATGTCCTTTGCTACTGCATATCTCAAAGGCTGATCAAAGGGTACTTAATTACTATTTATCACTAGGGCCCAGGGGCCTCAAGAGTACAATGAAGCACTACCATTTTAGGAACTCTATTTTTCTGTTTATAAATCCTTCTTCTTCTCTTGACCAACAAAGGCATCAATATTTAGAGGACAGTACGAAATGGATAATTTTTACAAATCCACTGGGCTAAAAGAATGAATGGTCTCCATGCTATCATTTATGTATATACAGAATCCTATTCCTTGCATTAATGAAATTCACACAGGAGTTCTCTCACCTGACTTCAGTTACTACTGAGCTGGGTTTGCTTACTAATAACATGCTTAGGTAGCACCCTGCACAAAATGTTCTGGAATCTTCAGTAAAAAATGACTAAATATAGGATTTAACAAACGAAACCAATCTACTTCCTACTCATCATGCAAACTATCTTCTTGGTGTGTAAATCAATTGTGCATGATCATTGTAAATTGTGCTCTGACCATACTGGCAAGGGATGTCTATATAGACCCTAGCAATGCATACCTTTGTGTTGGCACCCAAGGGATGATTTAAGGACCAGGTTGAAAGAATTCCTTTGGAACTCCTGGCAGGAAGCCATTGCCCTAGAGTAAAATTTCAAATACCATCTAAACTGTACCCATAAAATCTGTTCATGCAAAACAGACATTTATATGTATCCATTGCATATGTGAAACATACTCCACTTACAACTTTAAAGGCAGTAATATTTCTTGGGATGGTGGAAGAGTGGGGCACAGAACAAAATATGATCAAGGAAGTAGAAATAGTAATCAAAATGTTAACTTCCCCCCACAACCTGGAATTGATGACTCAATTTAAAGTTATAGCAAGCTAAAACATTTGAGTTTCCCTAGGATAACAGATTGAGCATAGGTAGGGGCCTTGCAAGATGAGCTAGATCAAAACCCTTATTTTATAGAGGGGAAAACTAGGATTCACCCCCAGCTCACACAGGTAAACTAGCAGGTCCAGGAAATACGTTTTATTTAAAAGAGAGGAACCCTATAGGACAGGACCACAGCAATCACATCAGGGACATTAACTATAAACTCTTCCTTTTCCCTACCAAAGCCAAACACTACATCTTTCCTTCCACACATGACTCTAAAGCACCATGGAAATGGAACATCAAATCCTGAATTCTTAGTGAGGTGAGTGCCTCCCCAAATCACAGTGGCAGAACCACAGTGCATTCATTTACACAGATTTAAACCCACGATGGTCAGATTCTTACCCACTCAACAGAAATCACCCTAAACATGATCCTCCCACAAGGAACATGCAAATCTACAAAAACTGTGTTTTTCTTATGAGGTTTTCCCTCAGATGTCAAAGCTCACTGGCTTTTGAGAAGTAAGATACCAAAAGAAAGGAAGCATTTGATTATTTTGCAATGCCTTCTTCCTGAAATAAATCAGATTAATGTGGAATTTTTAGTACTCGAAGGATCCAGAAAAATAATTGTACATTAAGCTTAACCCTGGTTTCTGTTCCTTCATTAGCAGCCTAATGCTCCACTATAAACTCTTTCATTCTTCAAATATTTATAGCAATTCTTATAGTCAGTCCACACAAAAATCCAGGGGGCCCCCATCGAATTAAAGTACAGCTGGCAAGAAACAGAACAGATTTTTTAACTAGTTCCTTCTTCTATCTAAAGAAAATGATTCATAACTAAGTCATGGGCACAGTGTAAAGTGACTTTTTTTTGCTTTATGAAAAAGTAAGTTGGTTTAAAAGTCAGAGAATTATAAAAGCATCAATTATTTTCAATGATAGGTTAAAAAAGAAACTTTCCACATAGTAGGTTCTCAAATATTGACTGATTGATAACCCTATTGAAAATGAAAATATACCAAGAAAATGGCAGTTTGTTTGAAATGAATCATATAAACATCTTTTACAGTTCTGCTTTCCCCAGGTTAACAGTACTATAGTGAGGAAAAGGCATTCTGAATTCATTTAATGGGAGAAAATAGAGTATAAATTTATATCAGTGAACTATGATTTCATCAGTGTAGAAATCCCCTCCTCCAATACAGACTCAGTAAGTCATTTTTTAAGGTTCTTCAGAGACATTAAATATCTTGCCCACGAGCTGATCAGCGTCAGAGGCGACTCCAAATCTGGTGTTCTCTCCACCTTGTACTCCACTTCCCCATACGTTTGACAGGAATAAGGCCTGGACTTGTAATTTCATTAATATAAGGAAAGTAAAGATAGGCAGATAGGTACCCCCCCACATGCCAAGAGTTGACCAGAGCCTTTGAGATTGTAATGGATTTGCCCACAGTCACACAGCCAATGTGTGTCAGAGGTGAAATTTTGAACTTGGGACTTCCTGGTCCCAAAGCTATTTCCATCTCCACTAAGCCATGCCTCCTCTCATATGATATGAAACTTAAAATGAATGATGATAAGGCATCTGGTAGATCAAAACCATATCCTCTTAACCATTAAAACAATAATGAACAAGTTAAAGAAATAGTATACATAATAGCAATTAATGTCCTTATGTATCTATGTAAGCCAGTTCACTGATACTTTTTGCATCAACAAGGATGTGTGAATTAGGTATTTGTTTCTAGGTTCCATAGTAAAAATCCTCCTAAACCTCAGCTTCTTAAATGTACATATTTTATATTTATACCATAGGCCAAAACAGCCCTTGAAACATAACAATTATATATAATAAAAATCTGACATTACATGGTTGGCCTATGATGGTAAGGGTTGGTTCAGTCATCTAGCACCAGTATTATATATGGTTTTTCCTGACCTATAAAGTGAAACATGCACTTACATCTAATAAGTGTATGGGCTGTTGTGACTGCCTCTACAGTATACTTTTACACCTTCTTGGGCAATCCTGCATTTTAGTATTTATATTCTACCCTAAGGACACTCAGACTGTCTACTAGACTCAGCAGAAAGGGGGGAGGGGAAAGACCTAGTATTTTATAGCCAAAATGAAAATGTTAAGGCTGGGAAGGGCCAAAGGGATTGTCTATTCCAACGCCCACATTTTACAGATGAAGTCCAGAAGGGCTACAGTGAGGTCCCACAAGTCTAGTTAGTCACAGACCTGGGACTAGGAAAATCACTAATGGGGGCAGCAGAATGGAACGGACAGACCATTGAATATGGGCACATATCCCAGCTCTGCTAACTGAGGGTGCTTGGGCAAGTCACTGAACCTCAAATTCCAGCACATAGCATGATGTGGGACATAGCAGGAGAGTAATAAAAACCTGTTGATTGATTGATTGGTTTCTACTATAAAACAAAGAGGTCAGACTGAATGATGTTTAATGTCTCTTCCAGCTTGAAATTCTATGCTCTCCTGACTCTCTGACCAATGCTCTTCCAACATTCCACACTGCCCTTTGAACTCTCCCAGAGTAATTAAGTCAAAACTTACAGATTTATGTCTGCTATAAGTCGGTGCCTGCCAACTCTTTTTCTCCAATTGATGCAAAACAAAAATAAAAACAAAAAACCACAAATCTCTGCTTCTGGATCAAGTTCTCAAACTCCCAGGACTATCACCAATGCTTCTGTGTTTGGCAAAATTCAAAATTAAGTCATTTTTAAATTGCGCTAACCAGTACATGAAAACCCTTTTGTACTTAAGGAAAGTTCATTCTTAGTGCGTTAATCACACACTTTCAAGATATATCAGTTATCTTCATATGTTTACAGGTCACCATACAGTAAGAGAAAGAGGAAGGAAGCACACAGCACAGCCCAGCGCAAATACCTTGCTGACCAGGGAGGCACATGATTAAAGATGCATTCAAACTAATCAGCCAGGTTTTGTCCCTGTGAAGTATAATAAACCAACTTGCCCCACTAATTCCCCCTAGGGACTTATCAATGTCTGCCTCCACAGGGGGAAAATCTACAAATTATCTCTGCTGTGTGATTAGTAGAGAAGACTTCAAAAAGAAAACTACCTCCCATTTGTTTACTTCAACTGCATCAGTGGGCTTTCTCATGAAACAGCAAAACAAAATTTTAATTATGCAACAAATTTCAAATAAATAATAGTGTACCATATTTTTAAAAGAAAAAGTTGGGTGAATATCACCAAGAAATTCACAATTACAAATCTGGATATATTTTCCTACCAAGTTAATATCCCAGTTGGAAAAAAGTTGTCTAAACAATCAATCCATTAACCAATGAAACACTACTGGGATCTCAGTAAAGGGTTTGGAGCTATTTTATTCATGAACAAAAAATAAAACAAACCCTTTCCCTGGCCTTTCTTGACTAGTGATAGCTAAAGTGACCTAGAAGTAAGTTAAAGATGAAAACCTGATGTGTTTTCTTGCCCTCAGTGGTACCCTAAAAAGCTCAAAAGTTTGATATTTCAGTACTTGCAGCATCATTCCTTGGCAGTTAGCCAACTTTAGCTGCTGTTAATTATGTCCTTTAAAATTAAGACTCTTTGGAAATACTAATAACTTAAACAAAAACTGGAAGTAATTTTAAAAAATCACTTTCAGATAACTAGGTGAAATAAACAAGGAAGAATGTTTCTTTGTTTGCTGATGAGTAACCTATTAAGACACCTAGCTCATGATAAAAGAAGAACATGGGGTTTTTTTTGAGTCATCCTTTCAAAAACTAAAAAATGAACCCTGAACTTTCCAATCTTTTTAACTAGATACATTTCAGAAATCAGTGAATGAAGTTGCAAGTTTGAGTCCAAAAGAATCTGTTCCACTAAAAAGCATATACAGTAATCATGACTTCCTGGCAGGAAAGATGGTAATGACATCACAGAGAAAGAGAGAGAACACTAGGAAAGGTATGAAATCATAAACTATTGAACAGCTACAAAAAGACCTAAGAATGCCCCTAACATTTGGGGCTACAACACTGATTTAAAAATAAATTGGGCAATCAATGAAACCTGTTCCACATTATGAACACAAATCGAACATCGTTATTTCTGCAAAAGAGGACAGACTTGCTATCTTTGCGCCATCAGTCATAAATATCTCCTCTGTTCAATTATAGTTTTCTGTAGGAATTGTTTAAATCATTCAAGACTGTTGAATTTGTATACATAGTCAAAATCCCAACAAGAATTTGACCTTTGTTATGGGAGAGAGGAATTTCCATTAAAAGTACTGCTCCAATGTCTCATCATGGCACACAAATGATGCTTGACTCCTGAGGACTGTGCCAAAGGAATAGAGATTCTAACAGGTCCTCTGAAACAAGAAAAGCTTCATAAATAGGCCCAGTGGTGGACTGTAAGTCTATCACTCAAAGTGCAGCTTAAATTTATAGAGGTTCAGCACCATATGACCTAGTGACAAATTTTTTGGCCATGATAGTTTTCAGAGAAATTTCCTAAATCTCTAAGCCCACACCAACAAAATCACAGATCCCTGAACATAAACATGCCAGTGGAGTCGAACTCAATGACCGAGACCTTTTATTATTAAGGAATTGTCTTAATTAGCAACCATTACTTCTGAAACTGATTGTATAAATGTCTCATCATGGAGTAAAGATAATTCAGGGTCTTCGAAGACCATGCCAGCTTAACTTAAGCTCCGGAAGGTCCTATGAAAGCAGTAAATCCTCAAGTACATGCCTGGAAATGAATTATCATCCAAGGATCAGGCTAGTTACAAAGTTCATCACTAGACTCTCTAGAGAGAGATGAATTTTTTGGCCACAGGAGCTCCAAAAGATCATGGACATTCTACTGAGGTCCCTAGAATTTGGTAGAGATCTGCACTTGTGGAGGGAGCTGCCACAGGGGTGGAGAATATGCAGCCTCCAGGCCATAGGTGGCCCTCTAGGTCCTCAAGTATGGCCGGCCCTTCGACTGAACCCAAACTGGACTCCAGGCCCCAGGTTCCCCTCCCCTGTCCCACAACATTGAAATCAACTCACAAGTCATAAACATTTTTACGTTAGAAATTATTTCATTTTTTTCCCTTGTCTCTCCAATACCCAGTAAGTGCTTAACAAATGCTTATTGACTAATCTGAGCAATTTTTGAATAAGTATTTGGTAAGCATGCTTTTTAAATTGTTTTGAAGACACATGTAAAGATTCTTTTAATAACACTCTTTTCTTCAGTAATTATACAGCTATCACCATATTTGGACCCTGATATCACAATCTCCAATGCAACAAGTGTGCTCCTTAAAGATGCATTATTGTCTCTGAAAGAAACTGAGACTTTGAAATAAAATTCTACTAGGCAGGCATTTCTTATACTCAGTCACCTTCTCTAATAACTAAACATCAAAACAACTTTAAATGCCCCTAACGTGATAATGAAGGGGAAAACATTACATAATATTCAAGCCTGAAGGTAAACTGTTCTGAGTTTCCTACAAGAAGGATTCCTATATCAATCCCAAATCTTCACGATGAACAATGGTTTCACTGGCTCATTTCATTTATGCAGGAAAAGGGGGATAAAATAAAACAGGATATATTTTCAAACAATCCAAAAATTTTCAAGGAATCAATCTGGCTGCATGGGTATAACCTGGTGATCAAAAATGCATGGAGTCAGACCTTTTCTGTGGTGCTCCTGCTTAGTCGGTCAATGCAATGGTCACTTAAGGTGCTGAAAATCTGTTTTAATGGCAACATCCTTTTGTCAGTCTTGTCAATTATCCTGGCTATCACATTCCTTTGTCAGTGTAACCTACAGCTGCTCAGTCTCAAACACTTCAGGCTGCACCTGTGAATCAGGCTGCTTAATCACACCAGCAGATGGTAGAGGCCAAACAGTCAGCTAAAAACTTATATCATCTTAAATAGCACCTCAAGTGCAAAACATGAGCAGTTACATACACCGGTGTCTAACTCACAGCTACCTAACACCAAGCAAGTCCATTTCACATACAAGTCCAGTAGTAACTTCCAATAACATCCTGTTCATAGGGGAAAAAAATAGTTCGATAAATACTGTGATGTAGGCGCCTCTATTTATCTACTCACTAGGTCTTTTAGCATCAACCACATGGTGACAACTGATGGTCATAATGATGACCTTAGGGAACTAAAAAAAAAAAATAGGGACATGTCTCATAAATTGATCACAGTTTGGTTCCATGTTTTCGATATAATATTAATGTTAATTGTACTTAATTATATCCTAACTTTTTTTTAAATCCTTATAATTCTGAATAGTATATGTAAAAATGTCCTATCAAGCTAAATATGATTAATCAGAACTCCTTATCCCCTTTAGATAGGGGATATAACTATATACAGGGATAGCCCCTATATATAGGGGATATAACAAAGAGTTTGATGTATTTTATTTTAATTTTAAGAATCTAGCATGCAACTAAGTGCAAAGGTTTCAATGAGTTCTGATTTAATGTTGTATTTTTTGCCTTTATATAAAAAATAAAGAGAATAATTATCTTTTGTGATTTTCTGTATCTTTTGCAAAACTATAGTTGAAGGTACTCTTGACTGTACCATAGGTTTGATTACTACAGGTCTTTTACATAAGGAGTTACCCAAAAAAGTTCCTGCACGAGGTCAATTCTAGAGAAAAGTTTGTATTTACAAGAATAAAAAACAAAAAAAGAATAAAACTTTGTTTTGCCAAAATTTAAAAAAAAAATCACATACTCTTTTTTTTTTGGTGTTAATTATACAAAAGCTTAAACCCAAACTTAGTCTAATTTTGAAAATCGACTTATCTTGAGTGCCTGGTTAACATCTATTCCCTCAGATTTCTTTAGATGATCCCTATCTCTGTTGTGTTTTTATCCTTAACTACCTCATTTTGTTGTGTTTAACCATAAACTATCTTGTAGGAAAATGGAGTAAAACTACTAAAAAAAAAACCCAAAATAATTAAATTATTATGTTCCTAATATTTCTAAATTATTAGGTCCAAAGTAAGCAAGGAAAAACCTAGTGAACAGTCAAGTTTTTAAAATATTCTCATGTTGTCATGAAAAAAATCAAATATTATCTATTTGTCTCCCCCAGAAGTTGATCTATTTACATATACTTTTCAACAATTTTTTAACAGAAATTTGTTAGTAACCCTATTTGTTCATTCTAGCTTTTCAAAAACAATCATGTAGGCAAGATCAATTAAAGACTGTGATGTACTACAATGCTTCTTATACTGTGGGCCATGACCCCATATGGGATCATGAATGAAAAGTTTAAGAAGCCATAGTGTTCAGGATAGGGAACAGGCCTAGGAGTAAGGAAATCCTGGACTCAAGTGCTCCTCCTGACATGAACTGGAAGTGTCATCCTGGGTGAGTAATTTAACCTTCAATTCCCCAAGCAACCACAGAAAACTTAAAAGTATAAAGTAGGTGCAGATACACCCATTAGTAGAGGGAGAAGGAGTTGATTCACCACCATTAGTTCCCTATACCAATGAAATACAAGTCAAGTCAAAACTTAAAGAAAAAAACCAATAACCAGAAAGGTCAACTGTAGCTCAGTATTTTCACGTCTTCTTTTGCTTTCTTGCTTAGTGAGGCTTCAAATATGCCAAGTCATAGAAAAGAAGGAATCAAAGCAGAAAGACGAGGGGTTTCCATAGGAAGGAAAGTAGCTACTCACACCAAAAAAAAGGACAAATGAGAGAGAAAGGTAGACAGAACACTCAGTTTATTTTCAAGTTTGAAAGTCAAGAAAACAGACATACAGTGGGAAAAGGACACTGTGGAGGTTAACAGTTGGCGTCAAGAAAGGTTAGAATCATGCGTTTCCCACGTGACTCTACAGTCACCTCCAGAGGTTTCTTGTTACTTACTCATGTTATGGTTATCATTGACAAAATCCTCAGAGCCTTCATTGTCATCTTCATCATCTCCTGAGGCAATTGCATCTGTAGTCAAAAGAACATGTTTACCTATACATTTCTGTAGAGTAACATGTCATGATTTTCTACATTTTAGATTTTGAGGGTCAAAGGAAACACAACTCAAAAAAAATCTAATAATGAGGGGTGGTCTGGGGTTTAAATTTTCTATTTGTGTATTATTTAGTCTACATTATGACCTTCAGTTTCCTTTCAATTCAAAAACTTTTCACCATTTATAAAATGAGGATATTAATATTTGGATTAACTCTCTTATAGGTTTGTTTGAAGAACTTTGCAAACCTAAAAATTCTATAAAAGTGTGAATTATTATTTTAAGAGATTAATCAAAAACAGATTTTAAGAATCAAATAGTATTAAAAAAATCAAATAGTATTAAAAAAAGTATAAAAAATTAAAAATAGTATTAAAAAATAAAAAATAAAAAAAAGGTGAATTTATGAATAGTATAAAATTGAAGCATTTTTTCTAATGTGACTTTTAAAGGGTTACTTTCTTAGAAAAGTATTAAGGTAATAATCCCTAATAAAATACTATTCCACTTGCAACCCTCCAATCACTTAACAATAAGAAAATAATATTTATCATGATTTTATTTCAAAATTCTCATTTTATTTACAGACTTTTGTGCTTCTCTTGTGCACATATATTATATTCTGTAGTAAGCAGTTTGAAAACATCTCCCACACTAAATTATAAAATCTTTGAGGACAGGGCCGTGTTCACCTTTGTATTTCTCTCATAGTTCAACAAAGTCCTTTATCCATGGTAGGTGATTTTCAATGTTTTTGAGTTGAATTGAACTGAACTAGATTTTGCAGAAGGAAAGCTAGCTAGAGGCCAGGAATCTCTAAAGTAGATAAATTTCTAAACTATACTTTACAAACCATGAATGGCAATTACCTAAACACACACACATATATGTGTTTCTGTCTGTATATATGTGTGTGCGTGTGCACATATACATTATATAAAATATATGTGCATACATATTTACACATATATTTATGTATGGATATAGATATACATATATACATATTTCCTCAAGACAATCCACTTTCACATGAATGCCGTTATGTATGTATGTCTACATAGATAAGCATATATGTGTATACACCTACATAGACATATATCAATATGTATGTGTGTATATACACATACAGTGCTATATATGTATACATAATATATATATGTATATATATATTATATATACACATGCCTGTATACATACACACATAATGGCATTCATGTGAAAATATATGGTCCTGAGGAAATTATTTATTGTGTGAACAGTTTTTAAAGAATTTCCTCTTTGGAAAAAGCTGCCCATAGAGGCTTAGATATTTCATATAGAATTCCCATTATCTAGCCTTCTTTGAGCATGGAAATGTTTGTGCTGCTGGTGATTTTTATAATAAAAAATTATTTAATTAATTTTTTAAATGTTCTCCTATTCTCCAAACACTGATCAGGAGCCTACTAGATTGAAGATACTGTGCTTATCACAGCAAAATATTTCCAAGCAGGATTAACAAAAATCTGCCAAGCTGTATACAATGGCTTCCAATTACCAAAGATTTCACGGAGATCTGACTTTGCTCCTTCTCCAGTGAAATTTGACAGCAAAGTTGCTTATGGGTGTGTTTTTAAAACATCATCTAGGGTCAACTCACCTGTAACATTGACCATGAAGTACAAGGTTTCACTGTCTACAGTCCTAGCAGCTGTGCAAGCATAGAGGCCGGAATCTCTAGGGATGGCACCTTTAATCTGCAAGTATTCCCCAAATAGAACTGTTCTATTGTTGGGCCCCAATTGTACCCCATCCTTAGTCCAACTGATCAAGATGGCGTCTTTCAACAGGCAGCGTAATTCAAGGGGCTCTCCTGGCAGAACAGCATATACATCTGGCTGAGAGATTTGGTATTTGGTTGGCGGCTCTGCAAAAGTGGGAGAAAGGAGACAGAAAGAAGAAGGAGGGAAAGGAGAGAATTTCCAACAAAGGTCAGTGGAGGCCCATTTCATCCCAAGAGTTGTGATTATTGTCTTGCAAATTCCCACTGGCTGTCAATCAGCCTGCCTCTCCCAGCATCCCACAGGAGTCAAAGTTAGAAAATAGTCTATCACATAGTAGATTTAATATTTAAAGTATGAACCCAAAGAAAGAACCCAGCAGAAGCAGCTCTTCCTACAGTGCCCTCATGGCCTAGTGACAGCTTTAAAAAAAAAAATTAATAAAAAGACACTAGATGAACATCGTAGTGGGTATGTAATCCAAAAGTCCCTAATACATTATATGATACCTGGGAAAAGGTGATTATTGGTAGTTATCGCTAAAAACTTTCAATTTTACAAATAAATTCTTATACATGTTGACTGAGAAGCAATGGGAGGGTTGGATTTTAAATCAGAAAATTTCAATTCAAATTATGATTCTGCCAGACATGTGGACAGAGTCCTGAACCTCGAGTCAAGAAGACCTGAGTTCAAAAGCAGCCTCAGACCTCAAAAGCCGTGGGACTCTGGGCAAATCACTTAACCTTGGTTTTCTCATCTATAAAACAGGGAAAAAATAACACCCAATACAATGAGGTCACCTTTGTGTGGAGCTTTGCAGCCCTAAAGCACTCTACACGCCAGTGATTGTATTATTACAGCTACCCCATGTCACCTGGAGAAAGTCATTTAATTTCTCTGGGTCTTGGTTTTCTCATTTGTAAATGTAAGGGGCTGAACAATCTCATCTCCCTTCTAGCTTGAAATCCACGAACTAATCATTAATGATGAGCCTAACCTGGGAAAAAGCAATGGGAAAGCATATTATATGGAATGAGCTTTGACGAGTGCCCAGTATGAATACCATGAATTGTGCCACGTATCCCATGACAGGAAAAAAAAAACAATCACAGCTTTGAGAATGGATGCAAATTTGTGCAGGCATCACAAGGCGATTGCTGTTTCCAAATCCTCAATGAAAGCACAACACTATTTGAAAAGATTCAAATACACTCTCATCATAGAGTTAGTTTTACTCCTAAAGGGATACAGCTGGTTCATACATGTCTCTTTATAAATCATCGCCATCATCATACACTTACTTACTGACCTCTTGACACATGTCTATACACTGTTAGGTTATGGGAATGTATAATGTATATGTGGTACATGGAGAAGATCTCTAGACTTGAAATCAGAATTCATCTAGCTCTTGGCTCAGTTACTTCCTCCCCATGTGACACTGGGCACATAGCAAACTCTCGGGGTCATGGTTTCCTCATTTGTAAAATAAGATGGTTGGATGGCGTGACATTGAGGATCCCCTTCGAACTCCTGATCCTATGAGAACCTTTGTCTTCAAGGGGGTTTATAAACAAATGGTGGAGACAGAAAATTATAGTTTAAAAGAGAAGAAGCAACATAGGATTACATCTATGTCAAATGAAATTTGAGTTCTGGATGATCCATTCATCTAGTGTCTTAAACTTGTGGAGGGTTAAGTGTACTCCAGAAGGCTGCTTATAAATAAAATACTGGTTATATTATCTCAAAGTCTACTCAAAGAAATTCATTTAACTCATAATATACCAAAGTAGAATGCTAATGGTAATAGAGGGTGCAGCCGTGAGAAAAAAAGAAAAATGTTTTTCCCCTTTTCTGGTCCCTGAAGTAATTGAAGTCTATCTTTGGCCCACTCCTGAAGGTCCATTTCAATACTCTTCTCCTTCTTACCCTAACCTAAGATCAGAGTATACAGGATATTAATTCTCTTATTTTAATTTGATTCAATTCCACAAACAATTATGAAGAGCCTACTATGTGCATTATTAAACCTGGCTTTACACTTATTTCTCCACTTCCTGGGCCACCATTTCTTTGTTGTCTGTCTCCCTCCTAATATGTTTCAAACCTTCCCAGATCCAATATCTATGTTGCACACTGTCAATTCCTTAATGTTTCCCATGCCAATCTAGAAGGGGGATAAAAAAGTAGAATCTACACACAGAAACTTATGACTATGAGGTTCAATGGGCATGTTCATCAGGCAAGACTTAGTAAACTGTGATGGGAATGAAAGTATATTCCAAGGCATTTGACTGGATTTGAGCTCAGAAATACTAGAAATGTCTACTTTTTTCTTCTAGGGAGGGAGGGAATCTTAAAGCAAGCCTGAAAACAGATCACACTAGAATGAAAACCAGCCAATCAAGGCAGACTCAGAAAAGTTCTATTGGAAGAAAAGCAATCAGACAAATATAAGGAGAAAAAGCCGGAGGACCGACACAAATGGTAAACATAGCCATTGGTTCTGAAGCACTTTAATGTACTCAACTGTAGACTCAGAACTACAAGGCCCAAGGACCATCCTAGAGAGTTCTGTGAAACTTATTCCAACGAAAGCAGAAATCATTTCACAATAATGTAATGACTATAAAGACACCTCCATGCAAGCCCTGCTCCGATGCTTCACTGGGATATGGGGCAATACAGGTACAAGTTCTGACAGGTCCTGCAAAACCAGAAAGGCATTGAATAAGGTACCAGTGAAAATCTGTATGCCTGTCATCCACAGACCCGCCGAGTTGAGTCAAGTTCAGAGAGGGTGGTGATGTTTAAAGTCACAGTAATTCTTGAAGACTTTACACAAAGGAGCTCTGATCTCCATTGCTGGAGAGAGTAACAACTATAACTAAACCAGAGGTATCTAAATAACAGTAAATGTGAAAAAAAAAAAAAAAACCAATTCTAGAAAAAAAAGGGAAAGGAACCACACAACTTGGGCAGATGAAGTTACAGAGATCAAGATCTCTCTTCTCTCGATACACAAGTTGCAAAAAGCACACCATCCCTATAGATTTGGTTAAAAGTTCTGAGAATTAAAAAAACAATCAAAGAATGCCCAGTTGTGACACAAAAGGAAGGTTATTTTCGAAAGATGGCAACTATTGATGGAGGCTTTGTCCTTCTTTAATGAAGTTAACTCTTATTTTAAAATCTACTAGAACTCCATGGCTATACCTCAAGAAATTACAGGAACTGGTATTCCCAAACATGTGAAAACAAAGGTCCCATATCACCCAAAAAGTGCCCTCCGCTGTCCCTTCTGGAGGGTACATGAATGAAAATCCTCTTCCCTGAGAGGAAGTTCTGTTTCTTTCACACGACAATTAGAATGATCTGTCAATCAATCAACAAGCAATTACTAAATGTCAGGCACTAGGCTGAGTTTTGATAACACAAAGACAAAAATGAAATTGTGTCTGCCCTCAATATTCTATCAATAATAGAAAGTATAAAGTAGGTGCTTAATAAATGCTTATTGATTAATTAAAACTACCTGTCACTATCCTGATTGTGTAATATAAAGTAGATGCTTAATAAATACTTATTTATGATTAGAACTACCTGGGTCACTAATCTAATTTTTCAGTCACAAAAGTCTAGTTTTTATATAATCCTGTACTGTACAGATGATTAAGATTACCTTATCCTTGAAAGTAATGTTTATTTAATATAATATATAAGTAAAATTGATACAGCCAAAGGTCAAAGCTGCAATTTTCTTTCTGTACATAATATTAAACTACAAAGTATCTCCACAAGATGATAAAATAACTACCCCCAAATTAATTCCTCATGAGTTCGAAGTCCATGAAATGAAGACTCTATTAATACATATTTAAAGCCTGTTACAACTCCATATGAAGAATTATAAGAAATGTCTTCACTTCAGGTCAGTAACCTCTCTGACCCTCAAAATGCCTAACAATGCTTTCAATAACATTCAGAGTCAACAGCAGGGTTTATAGCACAGGTGGAGAGGGAAATAAAAAAGAAAAGGAAGTGGATGGTGGTGAGGGTTAAGGGAGGGAGTAGGGTAGACAAGGATGAAAGGAAAGGAAAATGGAGATGAGATACAAAGAGAAGAAAAAGGAGAAAGAGATGCTTATTTTAGGGACTGGTCAGAGTGCCAATGACAACCGTCCCAGATGCCAGTCAAGTGGCGCATCGCCACAAGCTGCCTCCCCACACAGAAAACACATCAAAGACCTCTATGGTCAGACTGCCAACGCTGCACCAGGAGAGACTGAGATGGAATCGAAACATCTGGCTTTTTGGAAAAGACTTTCTCAGCACTGCTCCTACCCTTGAGACAGTTTTTTCCCCTGGGGTTCATCATTCCTCCATTTCTCTTAAACATTTACATGGCTTCAAGGATCTTCATTCACATTCCCTGCAACAATCTGGACCCTTAAATCTTCTCTCATCATTGTTACTTTTCACCATTTTCTTTAGAGACCAACATAGTTCCTACTTCCCTGAGAATATTAATGTGATCTCTGTGATACCTGTAAGTTTCTTCCCTGACTTAGACATATATTTCTCTGACATAACTAGACCAGAATGCTATTTCTGAGTCCACCAGGCCCCTCTTTGTAAAATATGACAGTTTACATAGGGCAAAGTGTTCCCTGTGAAACTTCAACAATACCTTTTATAGTCATATTAACATTTCCTGGATTTATTTTTTCTGCTGCTATAGTATACTTTTAACCTTTCAAAAGTAGAAAAAGTCTACAAGGAGCCTACAGTCTAACAATGCTTCCCTCATTTGTTCATGCCAACACATAATGGGTGGATTGATACATGAGACAGGTGTTATATTATGTACCAAATGTTATTTCAGAAGCCTCCCACAGATGGAAAATATGTCTGCATAAAGAAATAAAAATTCAAAAACCAAGAGAACTGGAACGAACATTTCAGTATTTGACATTCATTTTCAATGTTACCGGAAAGTGCTGAATAAATAAAGTGACAAATTCAACTTTACGGGGGACAGGTGACATACGGTTTTTCCTAACGGATCCCATTACTCTGTCTTGATGTAGTGAGATTTGGTTGGGTGGATTTAAAACAGCATCAACTCAGCTAAAAGCTCTAGATACTAAAACAAATCAAGAAGTATTAGTAAAGTTGGTCATATTTTTGCTAATTACTGGACAGATTGATGATTCTGACTTTTGTGTCAAGTAACAATGTCCTCATATCTTCATACAGAATATTCATTCTCTCTTACCCTGAAACATTTCCCATGTTTTCATTATAGAATAGACTGTCCAGCAATGGAAGAAAAGACAGAAATCCCTGAGTCCAGCTACCTCTTCAAAGTAGTAAGGCTTGGTAAGATTCCATAAGTTCCTGGAGGTCACACAGTAAGTCAGTAATAGAGTCAAGATGAAAACTCAGGTCTTGTGTTTCCAACTTGGGGGCCCTTTTCATTACCCCATTTCCACCCTTCTATGCTTTCACACCACAAATAAAACAGACAAATATCACATTTGCCCTAAACCCCTGAATAAGCGAACAAGATGAAATAAAATCCTCCAATATGAATCGAGTCTTACTTCTAAGTCTGGAAGAGAAAAGCTATGGTTTTCATACATATCCAGGGAATTCTTTACTAATATTATCAGGAGGATGTCTTGAGACAACTGAAATGGCTAAAGAGCATTTGGAAACAGTAAGCTATTTCAGGTAACACTGTGTTGCCAGACTAGACTATAGCAGCACTTCAGACTGTCACTTTTTATAATGTTTGCCCATAAACTTTTCCAATGTGGTTTTTGAAATAGTGCCCAAAAGCAAACAGAGAACAGATGGGAAACCAAAGTATTGTCCTGTCCAATCGTTTCACAGAGAACGGACTACAGATTTTAACTGTTTAAAAAAAAAGTTTCTGCCAATGTGAAAACAACATTACATTCCAAAATGAAGTCCATTCCAGCACTTTCCCCAGGAAAGCATGTTTTATACTTCTAAAAGTTACAGCTGAGAAATGTATCACCTCTTCAGGTGGAGGTAGGTATGTCGTATCAGAATCCATTACGTAACAGAGTAGTCGTGCACTCAACCCTTTGTAATCTGACTGCTCACCCATCAAAAAGCAAATGCAGCAACTCCCTGTTCAGATTCCTGAGATAGAAGAGAAAATGCCACCCTGCCACATGCACACATGCGGCAAGGCCTGCGTGTTCTGCTACTATAAAACCTGGTTTGCTACAAAATGAGATGTCTACTTGCTGGCAACAGTCTCAGGTTCCCATGAGAGCTTTTAAGCATTCTGGACAAGATCAGCACAGGTTCCTGGGACTTTTCTCTGTGCACTCTTGGCTCCTTGGATGGATGAATTACACCAGACATGCAGCCACCTTGAGCAAGGGGAATAAATATTTGGAAATACCCAAAGTCTTACTGAAAGAACCAGGAATTTGATGTGAGATGTCAAGTTAAAGGGATGACCTTCAAAAATATGGCAAAGGATAGCTGATTTTGCATATTTCTGTTTTTGACTGTAATCTAATCTTCCCCATTGTATCCTCTGGCTCATTTCAATAGGTGGGTGGCAGAGGAGAAATTTTCACTGACCAATATTTAGTTTTTAGCATAAACTAAAATAATAGAGGACAATGCATTTTCACAATGTTTCTATACCAAAAATTCCTGAAATCATTTACAAGCATACACTGACAATCCACAGACAGAGATAGTCACCTGGAGAGGAACAAAGCAGGTTTTTGGCAGCGTTAGGACATGTAGAAATGCAAAGCACACAGGCAGCTTCCAACTGGTACAACAGACTCTTGGTCTTGGAATAAGAACATGACAGCTCAAAGAGCTCCTTTTGTCTTTGTCTCCCCAGCACTTAGTGCCTGAGCCACAGTAGGTGATTAACAAATGGTTGATTGATTGATTGATTTGATATTATTCCTAATGTACAGCATTAAAAGCAAACATTCTGCTGCCTAACACCATACAAAATGACACAGGATAAAAAGCTGTTCCAGTTGCAGTTACGCAATTTCTACTCAAAAGTTCTCAAACCTCTATAAAAGTTCCCCCTTGACAACATGTGACTTGTCATATAATAGAAATCCAAACATCAGTCACAGAACTGGAGAGTCAGAAGGGTCCTCGGAGACCATCTGGTCTAACCCATAAATGAAAGAGTCCCTAATATAACATACCTGATGACAAGTGGCTGACCAGACTCTACATGAAGGCCTTGAAGAAGAAGGGGAAAAGGTGACCCACAACCACTTGGATCATCCATTGTACTTTGAGTCAGCTCTTTTATTTTTTCCCCATCAAGTCTAAATTTATTTCTGTAATTTCCACTCCTGGTTGCTCTAGAGTCCAACAGAACAAGTCCACTATATGACCACACAGCCTTCTCCTCACTACACTAAACATCCACAGTTCCTTCAACCAAGGAGTTCCTTTGAATGAGAATCTTTTCGAGAAGCAACATGCTATAGTAGAACCGCTAGGCTTGGACCTAGCAAGGTTCAGATCCCAGTTCCACCATTTTCCCCAGCTGTGTTACTTTTGGCAAGTCACCACATTTCTAAGCCTCTGTCTCCCTATGTTTAAAGAGAAAAAAAGGTATAATAATATTTGTACTAATTACCTTACCAGGGTTCTTATAAACATAAGTTGTTATTATAACTACACACTGTGCTCAAACAACACTGACACAGATACACAAAAACATGGGAGTGAATAATTCCTCAACTCAACATTAGAGTCAACCGATGGATGTCACAAAGAGCAACCAAATCAGTCAAAGGAGGTAAGAAAACTAACAGGCCGAGAGACTCTTTTTCAGTTTGCGGTATCTTATAAAGACAACCTGAGACTTTAAAGGATTCCAGCGTCATAATATATAAAAATGATAATAAAGAATTCTAAAAATCACACAGCCCACAATGCTCCAGAATAGGAATCCCTATTCCATCTGTGAAAATTGGTCATTTGGCCCTTCTACTTCGAGACAACTCCTTCCTTTGGGAAGTTTTTCTTCACCTCAAGTTGAAATAATTAAGGCAGACCTCGTTCATGGGGAGATGATATCTTTTGTTTCAGCAAAGCAACATGTGCCTTGAGCTACCTTTTTTTTAAAAAAGGCCATTTTAGATATTTTCATAATGTCATTTGAGTTACTATCTACCAATAGCACTTGGTCAGTAGAGTGGAAAGAGCAAAGGACTTAGAGTCAGGAAGATCTGAATTCGGATCCTGCCTCAGACACTCTCTAGCTGTGACCCTGAGTAAGTCATTTACTGACTGTCTACCTCAGTTTCCTCATCTGTCAATAGGGATTATAATAAAACTACCTCATAATGTCGTTGTGAGGATCAAATGAGTTAAAATATGTTAAAGTGCTTCACCGAAAACAAGGCGCTTCATAAATATAACTTTTATTTATTATGAATAACACAACAGTGAACAACACTCCCTAGCTGAAGATGATATATATATATATATATATATATATATATATATATGTGATATATATGTCTGTATTATATATGTATGTATGTGTGCATATATGCATGAATGGATGGATGGATGGATGGATGGACAGATGGACATACTGTTGCCCAAGAGAAATGCAAAATGCATTTATCGGAAATTATAATTTATAAAACTGTCCTCATGCCTTAAAAAATAGGATTCAATTTCTCAAAAGTTATCCTGCATACTTTGGCCTCAACTTCATTTTTTGTCTTTTCATCTGGAAAACTGGAATAATTTATTATGAATCAATATTTATCAAAAGGAACACAGTAAATAGGAAAGGATTTATCCCAAATTGTGGTGGTTCAGAAAAACCCAGATTGTTTGTGCTTCAGTTGTTTTGCATAAGGCTGCATCTGCAATCACACAGATATTCTTTTCTGAAATATTCTGTACCTAAAAACTTCTAAGTCATACATCAAGACTATGTCCAATACCTGACATCTATGCCTGTGACACCAGAAATGGGAAGCCAGTCACAGACAACTAAGTGAACCCTACTCCACTTCCTTATAAAACCCATAGTTCCAGATGCATTACTAAGGTAGACAGGAGAGGTAGCCAGTGATCTAAGTATCTCACTCATCAATTCAGGTAAAAGAAGTGATCAAAACCTATCAGAACCTGAGACTACCAAACGTGAGGGCAATGTTGGTTAGTATCATCAGTGGTCCCGGGTCTTTCTCAGGGTCCCTTCCCTCATTTCTCCTCTGGCATAAAAAACCAATAACTTTGAGACTTGGGGATCCCTTCACCTGAGACCTAGAAGCATTCTGTGCCTAAACTCCTCTACCTTTCTCCCTGTTGCCTTACGCCCTGGCCTTGTCTTAAATCAAGTCTAGAGCTTCCTCTTCTATGTTAACACATGCTAATGACAGCTTGTTTCTTTAAGTATTTACTGGCCTGCCTAACTAACTCTTGTAAAAACCTCCATAAGTCCCAAGACTACTGCAACAGGCCAGGACATTAATCCTAAAATACCAGCTTTTTAGGTCCAAGTCTAGCTTTCACTCACAAGCAAAATTTTCACTCAACCCATATGATGCAGGCATTGTTACACAGATATTCACACAAAATCCGTAGGTATTGGCAGCTTTGCTTGAGTAAGAAGTTCAGAATTGAACTCTGTTCAAAAAACATTAACCCAAGAGACAGACCATTAGATTATACTGGCCAGGAAGTAGAAACTCGTACAACAAGTTATGTCAAATCAGCCAGAATTCATCTTCCTCCAGTGTACAATGAGGAGTTTTGTGTACACAGCATGGTGCGATCCATGTGTTACACTGTAAACCTAGTCATTTAGAGCCTCCTTCAGGAAAATATACTTGCCAGTAATATCAGAGGAAGGTAGTATTTCTTACCATCTTAAGACATGGTGACATTTTCCTAACTTCAGGGCCCTTAAGGAAGGTCATTTTTAGGGGAAATGTGATGCTATTAAGCTGATATTGTCACAGGAGAAAAGAAGTATAATTATGAAGTTTCAGAGGTCTGGGTTTGTATGCTGGCTCTGCTACTTCCCATAGAGAAGACACATACACACACACACACACACACACACATATATCTATATGTCTACAACTATCTATATACATATTTGTGTGTATATATATATACACACATGTACACCTATATGTATCTATACACATATGTATCTATACCTAAATGTCTATATCTATCTACATACATGTGTGTATATATACACACATATGTACACACATGTATATATCTATATATCTACAACTATCTATATACATATTTGTGTATCTATCTATATATATACATGTATACACACATGTATATATACACATATGTATATATACTTATATGTCTATATATCTACACACATGTATGTGTATACACATACACACACACACACACACACACACACACACACCTCTCTGGGTCTCAGTTTCCTGATCTTTAAAATCAAGTTAGATGAGTTCTGAGAGTCCTTCTAGCTCCTAACCTATGATCCTATGACCTTTAGCTATCGAGACTGGGGTTGTGTATTACATAGTAGGGTTCAATAACAAAATGTTCATAGGATGAATTCACACAACTTGCATTGATCCTCTATTGACACAATCCATGCATACTTTGTTGCTTTGTAAAGGTGTTGCCATATTAAACAAATACTTGTCCTTCGTATGTCTCTTTGCAGAACACACACAGCATTTTCACAAACACTGCCTCTTTTGATCCTAACAACTCTGTGAAGTAGCTAAGTGAGGCATTAACACCTCCATTTTACAGATGAAGACTGAAGTTCAAGCAGAAAGGTCAAGGGTATTGCCTACAATTATCAAGGTAGTAAGTAAAAGAGTGGGAACTGGAATGGAGGTGTTGGGTCTCCAGATAAATGGCCCTGGTCACAACACCACACCACACTATCCCCACAAAAAAATTCACCAGGGTTTTTCAATGGTATCAAAATCACAAAAAAACCATATTCCTGCAACTATTAGGTAAAATCCTTGATGGCTACACATTTTGATAAGTATCCAAATTAGACATGGAGGTTTTGTGTTTTGTTTTGGTTCTGTTTGTTTGCAGACTTCAGTAATCCATTAAAATTCTGTTTTGGGAAAATGAATAATTTTTCCCATTTTTTTGGGTCAGACCTGTGGTTTCATTGGCATGGAGAACTCCATCCATTAAAGCAGATCGGAAAGGGGGCTAAGCCAATTGTCTAGAGTGACAGACAAAACAGGTCACAAGTGACTTTGAATCTGGGTCTTCTAGACTTTAAGGTCAGTTCTTATCCGTTCTATCAGTCTTAAAAAAAAAAAAGACACCTGGTGCCATATGGAAGAGTGAGCTCTAGAGGTGACAATAGAAACAATCTAGGCTCAAAGTTTGGTTTCATCATTTACGAATGATCAACCCTATCCCCTTTCAATTTCCTTTTATTTGTTTTCCCTCTTTAGAATACAAGTGCCTTGAGGATAGCAAGTGTCTTACTTTCCGCTTGCATTTGCATTCCATGTAAATAAGCACCTAGTAAGTGCTTTCTGATGACTGACTTACCAGAGCTTTGTGATCTCAGACAAATCCAAAACTCTGAATTTCATCTGTAACAGGGGAAAGAAATATTTAATACTGTCTAACTTGCAAGGTTGTTGTGAGAATCAAACAGGAAAATATATGTAAAGTGCTTAAGGACTGTAAAGAAATGTATAATTATAAGCTATCAAGGTAATTATTTCTAAAGAGTAGTGAACTTAAAACTTAGAAGACCTGTTTCAAAACCTGCCTGAAACACTTACGAGCTATGTGACCAAGGGCAATTCATCAGCCTCATTTTTTTCATCTGTTATATGGGGGTAATGATACACTACCTCACTCAAATGGTTGTGAGGAAGGTGTTTTGTACGCTTTAAAACATTATAGAAATGTGGGCTATTTTTATAGGGCTACATAAATTCTCCTAGCAGACACATAATAATAACGGTGACCAAAGAAACACTAACGTATCTCCCGACCCACCATTATGTACTATTTTCTTTAATAATTCACCAAAATTCGTATATCATCCAATAAAAACAGATGACTACATTTGAGAGGGATACGAAGGAAATTCATCATCTTGATGTCATGGTCCTCTTCGAGAATGAAGGACAAACACACACACACACATACACACACACACACACACACACACACACACACACACACACACACACACACGAAACATGGCTCCTGCCATCTTCACTTCATAAATTCTAAACTGTTTTTTCAATTTTTCAATTCTTCCCAGTGTTGTTTGGAAGATCCGATGAGATGACAATGCCTGGCACACAGTAGGTATTTTAGAAATGCTTAGGTATCTCCCACTCTTTTTGGAAGGATACAGTATTCCAGCATGTATCCCCACCAAATATGGATGGAATAGCTTTTCACTCCCAGTCTAGGGCTGTATCCAATAGTTCAGGGGTATTCTTAACCTAGGGTACATGAACTTTTTAAAAAGTATTTTGATAGTCCATATATCATATATATATATATACACTATAGTATATATATATATATCATATAATCAATATAATTGGTTTCCTCTGTAAACTCTTGTATTTCATTTTACACATACATTTAACAATAATATATCAAGAAGGAATTCATATGTCTCACCACCTTGCCAAAGGGGTCTAGAAACCTAAAAAAGTTAAGAAGCCCCATAAAAGCTAAATTCTAACTTCCACACATGTGCTGAAGTACCTCAAAGAACTCATCACTCACCAAAGCTTCCTCCCTCCTTCTCTGTTGTTCATAACTGGTAAGGTATCTTTCTCACCTGTCTATTCTCATCTGTCCTCTTCATAAAATTTCATCCATTCTGCCACCTTTGGGTCCCTAGTGTTCAACTGATACCACTGCTGGTCATTCTATCCCTATGTGGGGACAAGCAGGGCTGAGAAAGGGAGCGATTTGTCTAACTATTATCCCTTACATTAAACTCTCTGGTGACCTGCTTCCAAGATGTCCACTCTTTCACTTTAATTATGTTCCAATGTATTCTAAGAGAATTTTTTCCCTACTATGCTAAGAATAGTCTATTCACCTTTTACCAAATCACAATGGGGAGGCAGAGAAGACACTTCTGGCATATCACTCTATCTTATTCATTTCTACCAGGACCTCACTAAAATAACCTTTCTCAGTAAGTGTCTATCTATACCATGGATCTGTCTCAAAATGATCTCCCTGGATGGAGTCTAAGGTAGCTAGGCCTCTTTCTAAATTTAGCTGAAGGTCATAAAGTATTCCATCAGTCAGTTAACATGCATTTATTAAACTCTTGCTATGTTCCAGCCTCTATACTAAGCACTGGATAATATTAGCATTTATATTGCACTTTATGGTTTGCAAACTTTCTAGATTGAGGCATCTCAACTTGCTCTCACAACAACCCTGTAAGTAGATGCAATTATCATCCCCATTTTACAGATGAGGAAATTGAGGTCAAAAGTGGTCCAAAGTCACAAAGCCAATGTCTGAGGCAAAAATCAAACACAGGTCTTTCAGATCCTAAGTCTAGCACTCTACCTTCATTGCAAGAAAATCTGTCAAAGAAACTCCCAGATATTGAGATGCTAGCTGCATTCCAGAGTCTTCTTCTGAATGGCTCAGTCTTGCCTTTTGACAGTTATGTTAGATATGTTTCACAGGGGATGCTGATGGCACTTCTACCCGATCCATTCACCTCATGCTCTGTGACAGGAAAAGAATTTTGTAAACTGGCAAGTGTTTTCTGCATAGGAACTGTGATCAGACAGACAGACAGACACAGACAGACAGGCAGACAGACAGACAGACAGACAGATAGATAGATAGATAGATAGATAGATAGATAGATAGATAAATAGATATTTAACTGGACCTAAGACTTTATCAGCATCCTCTCCTAGGGGATGACTTCCTTTACCAATGCAAATTAGCAATTTAGCTACAATTTACAGGTCTTAGAGTTGATTGGGACCCTGAAGGGTCAAATGTCTTTTCTTTAAGTATGTATCATACATGTATATACATACGTATCTATATAGATTTGTGTATATATGTGTGTAGACAGATAAGACAATAAATGGATGGATGGATGCATGGATGGAAGATAGATAAGTGGACAGATGGATGGATGGATGGATGCCTGAGGAACTGAGGAGTTAATGATTTGCCAGCAGCCATAAAGCTCCTTGCATGGGTCTTTCTTCTGTTCAGACTTTGTGATTTCACTGGCATAGAAGAATGCCCTGAAGGAAAAGATCACATGAGGTCTTTAATTGTCTTAGCACAGTTGCCTGGAGGTACCAAGAGGGTAAGTGATGTGCCCAGGATCTGGTCACTAATTCCATGAGAGGCCCTAAATCTTGTCTTCCAAAGGTAGCATAGCACTGTAGATGGAGAGTAAGGGCCACTTGGGGTCAAGTCAGGCCTCTGAGTGTACTGGTTGTGACTTGGGGCCAGTCACTCACCCCATCAGTGCTCCTAGACAGCTTGCTAAGAGAATTGAAGATTTGGGATGTTCAGACGAGTTTCCTCCCAGAGCGTTCTTTGGCCACTAAAATCACAGGCCAGGATACAGAGGCGCATACTAGCTTTAAGATCATGGGCAAGTCTCTCTTAACCTCCCAGTGTCCCTGAACAACTCTGTAATAATACTCCTAAGTTATATGACCAGCTGGTGCTCCGCAAGGGAGGACGGAGGAAATTCCTTAATTCTGAGCTCCTTACAACGATGAAACCACGACTCATTCAAAAACTAAAACCTATGAAAACTTGCACATATGTAACACGGGCGTCATGAAAATGATCGATAAGTTCCTGTGCTGAAGATGAACAGGAATCCCACAGCTACCAAAAGATGAAGGAAGCCCTGAGGTACTACTTCCTCCTCTTTTTACCAGACATCTTTTGGGGGTCTTATTCAGCAAGTTTGTATAAAGAGCTTGGGCCTTTCTCTCAGCATGACTCCCCAGCTCCAACACTCATTTTGATGTTACAGATGCATCCTTGTGTCCTGGGAC
Organism: Potorous gilbertii; assembly: GCA_028658325.1. Classification (NCBI taxonomy): domain Eukaryota; kingdom Metazoa; phylum Chordata; class Mammalia; order Diprotodontia; family Potoroidae; genus Potorous; species Potorous gilbertii. The sequence continues at coordinate 532,299,452 of CM053769.1, read as the reverse complement.
AGGTCCCAAGGAGCAGCATCTCAGCAATTTGCAAATGGAGGGTGAGCAGCTGGATGCCTGAAAACAGATGGCCTGACTCATTTGAATAGGTTTGATGTTGTCTAGTGTTCAAAGCTAAGCAAGTTTGGGCTTGGTTAGCACTTGAATGGTTGGAGGCCTGTGCTTCTCTAGGACACAGATCACTACACGGGATGATTTTGCACTAAACAGTTAGATTTGAATGACCTATATATTTGAGGCTTCCCTAAAACTGTCTTCTATTGGATAAGGAAAAGGGGGGCTGCTACTTAGGAGGGAGAGGTGATAGACTGGTTTTTATACATTAGAAGGTGAGTAATAGAGGTAGTTTGGGGCCATCCTTTTACAAAAAGAAAAAGAAACTCCTCCTTTCTCTTCCCTCCCCTACATAGGAATCCTATAGTAGAGAATTTAAACCCAAATTAATTCAGGAAATTCTAAATTAAGATATCCACTATGACATTGAACCTTTCTTCCAAGGACACTCCTCTAAATACTACAGGAGTAGGAGCTGATAAGAGATAATCTGAAATAAACAAAGCCTTTGATGAGTCTATGGCTGTATATAGAGTCCCTTTTCCCAAAACCCTCACTAACTTCTGAGAAGAGGCAACTTGGTATCATAATATCACCCCCTACTTTTACTTACCTTTGCTTCCCATTGCAGAGGCTTCCCATGCATTTGACTGGTTTTGTTATTTTGGTTTTGTTTTGCAGCACTGGGACACTGTCAAAGCAGACAACCTAAGCTAAAACACCGAGTTCAAGTGTGACTTCTGCCTGACTAACTGGGCTATAGTGGTTGAGTCACTTACACACTCTTTGAATCTCAGTTTCGCCTTCCCTAAAATGAGAAAAGAATCCTTACACTACCTGCTTCCCTGAACTGTTATAAAGAAAGCATTTTGGGAATTTGAAGGGGCTATCTAAATGTGGATTACAAATTCAATATTCAGGAAATCATTGCCTTGTTTATGGATTTGTCCTCATATTGGCTGTTTCTTTGATAGCTGGCACCCTCCATCAATCTGTCAAATAGAGGCAGTGATGTGGAAGAATTTGGTAAAGGGAAAAATTGAAATTTACTGTAAACTACAAGGGGAAACTGAGATTACCTGGACATCTTATTTCTCCATACTATCCTGTCCCTTCCTTTCACAAAGTATTAAGTATTCAAATTCCTTCTCATGGTAAGAAGTTTCTTTCCTAAATATCTACCACCATTCAACCAGGAAATCAATTATTTACTAGGCATTCTGGACTCTTCTCTACCATCAACTATCAAACCCAATAGTACTCAAAAGTCGATATGACTTTCTAATTTTGTAGGTTAGAACAGCTGTGTCAAACAAATAGAAATAAGGCCATCAAAACTGTACATAAGGATCTCTGTGGGCTGCATATTGACTTAGAAAAACAACTCTGTGTGTGTGAGTTCATTCTATTGTGTTTTTATTTTCTTTGTTAAATATTTACCAATTACATTTCCATCTGATTCTGACCCTACTTGGGAATGGCAGTATATGGGTACATGTATGATACCTCTGGTTTTAGAGGAAGCGAGAACAATATTTCTGTTTTAAAAGGTACCCAGATGCCCATCTCCTATAGTAAAAAAAGAAACTATATGCAACAAGACTAAAAGGTTGCTCTTCAGAAAAGACTCAGAGATCTCCAAACTGGCTAGCAGTGGCTCCCACTGAGCAACTAATATGCTACAAAGAAAGGAATACTTGATGACCACTTCAAAAGCCCCTTGCGTCTAAGAGCCTTTTTTAAACAGATACTGCCATGATCCTTCTTTCTCTGAAAGATTGCTTCCTACCTATGTGATAAAAGCAAGAGCCATTATCTTTTCTTCTCCCATATGTTTATATGGATATATACTTATATGTGAATATGTAGAATTTATGTAGACATATATGGAAAGTTCTTTTACAAAGCTCTTGTTTTAAAAAAATTTTGGTCTAAACTTTTGATTTCATCAGTATATGAAACACTTGATCTGGAAACACTCAACACCCATGAAACTTATCTGTGACTTACAGAGTGTTAGGGAGTTTTCTGGGGCACTGGTCTCAAGGTCATGCAGAGAGTGTGAATTGGAAGAATTTGAATCTACTTCTTCCCAAGGTCAGCCCTTGAATTCATTACACTACACTTTCTTTCTCAAAACTGTTAGAAAAAAATTTTTTTTTAATTTATCTATGGCTGTACAGGAAAGTTGGAACATCAGTATTTCTCTCCTATAATTCTCTATGCTTTTCTCCAAATCCTGAGCATTTCCCTCTAAAAGATGATATGACTAGGTATTTTAAATTCACAGTATATGCAAAACAAAACAAAGAGATTCAATTCACTTCAGAGTCTAGCTAGAGAAAAAAGAGATCACACTTGAAAAATACTAACAAATTTAACATCATTTCATCTTAGAATTGGTTGTTTTCCCTCCTCTCTTCCCTTTTCCTTAACAGGATACTCTCTAACTCATTTACCAAAGACATTTTTTCCCTCGTTCAGGTGTCATGTCTGCCCCTTATTATTAGAACTTTTTCCCCATGTTGTTTCTAGCTTCCTGCTTCTCTCAGTGACCATTAGAAGCAGTATACATTTCTTTGTTCCTCTGAGCTTCATTGCTATTTGGTTGTCTACATCAAGTGATAAATAGGCAGGTCATTCCTTACTCCTTCCCATATTATGCCTGTTAACTTGATATGGCATGTGCTATCCATTCTCACCTTAAAAATCAGATATGCTTCTGAAAAAAATCTGAGAGAAAATCCCTACTTTAATTACAATTAAATGGCTCTATGCTTTTTTGTGGTTAAAAAAAATGGAAAGAAAATAGGTGCCCACCAGTTGGGAAATGGCTGAATAGGTTATGGTATATGCATGCAATGGAATGTCATTGAACCCTAAGAAACAATGAATATGACAAATTTAGAAAAACATGGAAAGACTTGTATGAACTGATGAAAAGGAAGTAGAGCCAAAAGAACAACATATATGACATCACCAAAAATAGCAAAAAGAAAAACAATCTTGAAACATAACAGAACCCTAATCATCACAGAGACCAGTCTTGAACTCTCTGCTATGACAGAGAGGTGATAAGCTACAGGTAGAGAAAGATGCCTACCTTGTCAGAAAGACAATATATTGGTTTCTTTTCTTTAAGTTTATTTCTTGGGTATAAAGGCACGTTTAATGACATGGTGGGGAAAGGAATTATTGGGAAGTAAACAAGGTGGAACAAAAAAAAATTCATAAAACATTTATTTAAAAATAAAATCTAGACAAACCTTTTCACCTAGTAATCCCACTATCAGAATATATTTCAAGGAAATGTACAAAGATGTATACAGAAAATCTGAAAACAACTTCAATGTCCAACAACTATGTCATGGCTAAATAGATTTTGTGGTAAAACCACAATATAAAAAATAACAAAAGCAAAAAGTATACTAAGTATAAGATGGTGTATGTGAAATCGTGCATGATGTTAAAGTTAACACAAGGCAGAGTAGTATAGCAGAAGGGATTCTATATTGGAAATCAGAAGATTTGGGTTCAAATGCTTTGTTCTATCTACTACCTTCTGAGTAACCCTGGCAAGATTCTTAAACACTTAGGGTCACAGTCTCCTCATCTTTAAAACGAGATTAAACTAAATGACCTCTAAGGTCATTACTCTCTAAGTCATACATCACTCTCAAGGTCATACTGCTCTTAATATATGGTGCTCTGAATTAGGAGAACTACATATAAAGTAACAACTTTGATCAACATGTACACATATTTTGTCTAAACACAAGTTGCTCCTGAATACAATATGTGTGTGTATGTGTGTGTGTCTCATAGAATGAGTCCAGAATAGGCCCTTATCTTTTTAGTTCAAAGACTAAATAACCGACACTAGATATTATCTAGGCAAGGACCCCAGAATCCCCAAGAGAGGCTCCAGATCCAAACCAAGAATCTTCCAGAAAATCTTTACAGCACAAACTTTTTTGACAGGGCAGAGCATCACACGTATCTCAAAGAAAAGCATTACATAATCAACCCTGACTTTGACTGGTTTATCCAACCAAGAAGATGGGCAACCCAATTAATTCTCTCAGGCCGCCATGCACAAAATGTCCAGATCTAATATTCACCATCACCACCAGCTCCATAATCTAGTAACACCCAAGTCAAATGCTTCCACTAGCTAGAACATTTGCAGAACTGTATGGCAGTCATGGCCCAGAAGTAACCATGAGCGAATATGTGATTGATTACCACAACATGTTACTCAAAGTTCAAACCCCAACTTCAGGGTAAAAGCAAGTAAAGTATACTATACTTCCCACCAATTTTGTAACTTTTTCCCCCATAATTTTCCACAGGCCCTAATGACAGTCCCTTGGAAGCCTGAAACTGAAAAGCCTTTTCTTGCCAAAATATATTTTTCTTAATGACGTATGTGCCCTGGTTTGTTATTGCATGGCTGCAAAAGCTGACTTTTTTTAACAGAAAAAACATTAAAACATTTAGACTGAAAACAGCAAGATATACACATTTCTAAACTTCGCAAAGGGAACCAAGATGGTGGAAAGTATAGGTCAAACCCTGTAGGCACAGTGCCCTATACATAGCAGACACTTAATAATCACTTAGTGAAATGAATCAAGCTTTGAAACAATTCTGGTATTCAAAATTAAATGTAAATGTGTCCTATGAAGGGACATTTTCTTTTATACTGTGTTGAGCATTAGATTATTCTGTCAAAGATTCTTTCAAAATGTCCACTGTGACTTATTTTTGGATAGAAAGTCATAAAACATCAAGTGCCATTTAAGACCATAATTTTTTTAATTATACCCAAGAAAAAGTGTTATTGATGCAGGAGTCCAGGTAAGGATTGTGAGCTATATGTCTTTTTCAGATTTTACTGATTCGAAACTTGAAACATTTACAACATCTAGTATAGATTGCAACTACCATGTGTCAACCAAGAATGTGATGTTCATTTTGCTGAAAATCTGGAAGACTTCGAAGGATAGGAAGAATTCCACTACTAAGACAGAAATACTCCTTTGGGACTATCCCACTGTCAACTTCCAATTTAAAGCAGAATGGTTTTCAAAGGGTCTAAATTTTTAAATAGCCAATTCCAAGGATCTTTATAATCATCTTGTAACCACACACACACACACACACACACACACACACACACACACACACACACACAGAGTTGGCTTTTTCATATAAATTTCCAGATATTTCTAAAAACAATTAGAATTTATCATGTATGGAAAAATTCAATAGTAGACTATTATGTGTAAAAAATCAAGCCACATGTAATTTAGATGGAGAGTGAGGGCCAGAAAATATTCATGAAAATTTATGCAGGATTTGTTTTTGCAGTTACATTATGGGTCTGAGTTGCGCTCTTTTAAGGGGAGGTGCTACATAAATCATACAAATATGTATGCCCTATAACCTCATTCCTGAGCCTATCAGAATTTTCATTATAAGCTGTTTTTCAATTTCCTCATAAAAAGTGTCACCATAAGCTGAAATTCTATATATATGATCTCTGTTCAGAAAAAAAACTTGGAATTTACTACTCTCTAGTTGTGCAAGAGATAAACAGAGCTGCAACAATCTGACATTGATTCAGAAGGACCAAAAAGAAAGAAAAGGCAATTTTAATATATACAGGATAGTCCAATGAATCTCAATTGTGGAATAACTGTTTATAATTTTCCAAAAATGGAAGAAATGGCAACTGTTGATGACTTAGTTTGAAAACCTGCTAAGATACCAGTTTTTTCCTCTACTCCCAAATTTAATTTTTTTCACTTTATGCATAAATATTCAACTTGATCATAAAGACTAAAAGAACAACACTAATCTACTTTCTCAAAACTCTGATGAGTTAATAAATAAATAATTTAAGAGCTGGGAGATCACATGAAGATAACAATGTGTTGTCACATTCTACCTCTGAGTCTATTCCTTTTGGTGGCTGCCATTTTGCGTCTTCTCTGTGATTGGATAATCTTTGAAAAAAATGAGGCTAATTTAAATACTTAATATTTCTCTGACCTTGGGTATGTCACTTTTCTGGGACCCAGTTTCCTTGTCAATAAAATGCAGTGGGAAAGGAGTAGGAATAGATGGTCTCTCAGGTCTCCTCTAGATCTAAATCTATAATTATCAGCTATGTTCTAAGCACTGACAACTATAGTTGAGAAGGGTGAGAAGAGAAAATAGTTCCAAACTTGTATTTTCATAGAACTCAGATGTAGGCATTCTCTGGATTTAAACCACCACCACCCCCAAACACCACAATATCACTAAACAGGTGAAACTGATGCCTCTTCCAGAATTCTACTCTTTGCTAACAGTCTGGAAATGCATGGCTACATGACCTCCTCTCTTCATCCCTCACCTGCTATCAAAGGATGCTATAGTATCCTGATCCCATCCCTCAGGTCAGTAGGATGGAGAAATTGACCTCAGATTCCATAAGAAACTTGACATCAAGAGCAACAAGGTCACACAAGGCCTGGTAGAAATATGGGCTGGTTTCCCAGTTGTTCCCAAAGGAATATCTGTTAGCAAGCAATAGGAGGAAGTCACCCCTACAGAAAGGAAAGATGGCGGCCACCAGATCTCACGGTGATTATCGCTCAGCTAACCAAAATAGAACTCAAGATAATCTTAGGTCAAAAGTCCTACATGTGAACTGTTCCTTAAATTAGGAACCTTGATTGCACATCTTGTGCACACTCCTCACAAAGATGTCTCATGATAAGTTTGAAGAATGAAAAACACTTCCAATCTTCTTGCTCAGCAGAACATCAGAGACACAGTAGGGAATCAGATATGTAGAGGACAAATCCAGTGGCTATGTGTTCGGGAAACTCATGAGTTTAAATGAAGAGACAATGAAAAAGAAGCGGGGGAGGGGAAGGCTGTCTCTAAATCTCAAGAGGCAAAAAAGAATGCCAAATGTAGGGCGAAAACTCACCTTTTGAAACAAAGATCCAGCATACTTATATGTCATAACATGAAACTGAAAAAGTTAGTAGCATTTGAAGAAGGAAAGTGAAACATAAATCTGAGAACGGGGGAAAAGAAGCCATTTCTGAACCCCGAGCTAAAGACAGCCATCTATGCAGATACAAATAGGTAATGCATGCAATAGCTAGCTCAAGGAACACAGAGAGACCATAGATTTGGTTTTATGAATCTCAAAGTAAATGTCCCAGGTCATTAATTAAAGATTGATAAACAGTTTAGAGAGAACCTTACAACGATGGCCTACCAACATTAAGGATGGCTAGTGGCTTCTTCACCATGGATTGTCCTTACAAAGTAAAAATTTTTTAAAAATCATCTCTAAGTTGAATGACGATTCCCTGTATTTTATTTGAAAATGTGAAAGGCAAAGAAAACCTTTCCTAAGGAAACTGAGCTGCTGGTTTTCTTATGTCCTTTTAATTACTCATTAAGTCTGACCCTGGCATCTCCTTACCCTGGGCTGCAAAGGCATTTAGATTTTGACTTCTAGCAAGGTTGTAAAGGCATGGAATCTGTCATAGAAAGTTCAAGGTTGGATTATCCAATCCAACCCTTTCCATTTTACAAACTCTTAAGGACGCCAAATGTCTGAGGAGATTAGGACAACCAGACCACAGACTTTTAAAGTTGTAAGAGGATTGAGAGGTGATAGACATGGAGTAGTGAAAGGACAAAGGATTGGGTCTCAGATCTGGGTTCAAATCCACACTATACTCCCTACTGGTGGCATGACCTTGCACAAGTCATTTCATTTACTTGAGTCTCAGTTTCCTTATCTGTAAAATAAGGGCCTGGGAGTTGAGGTGAAAAAGACAGGTGGTGGCAACTAACATGGTAATTCTACCCAAATCAGAGAAATTAAAGCATTCTGTTTTGCCAGATTTGCTTTCAAGATGTAGTATTAAACACAGGTCTGTGTATGAGTTGTGAAATATTTTACATACTAATAAAGAATGTGTACTTCTTTGTGTGTTCAGCTTCATAAGCCTGTATGGGCAAGAATAAGTCTTTGTTAGTAGACTCTCAAGTTACAGTCAAAACTTTCGCACCAACACTAATGGAGAATAGTAAAAATACAGATCATATAAAACAAATAATTTTTAAATGATTTTTATCATGAGGATACGTATGGTTATTTTTAAATCTACATTAAAATATGAGTGTATCTGACACTTCAGGAATTTACAAGGTCTCCTGGCTTAGGGCAAAATGTGATAGATGGAGGGTTGAAATTCTGCCTTTGATTGATGACTCAGAATTTTACTCTGAGTGACCAGGCACAAGTCATTTACCTTCTTTGAGTCTCAGTTTTCCCTTCTGTAAAAAGGGGGAGAGGAAGAGATTCCACTAGATGACCCCTAACATCCTTTTCATCTCTAAATCTATAATGCTATCATCCTAAGATCTGTAATATGACAAAATGTTTGCATTACCTACTTTATTGGGTTGTTTATGAGGACAGTACTTAGGATGGGACACAAATGTTAGATATTATTATTGCAACACTTGATACAACACAAGGAAGCCATACTCTGGGGACCTGACTTGGCTTCCTCCAAGCTTCTGAAACTCCAGCCTGGTGAAGGCTTCGCCACCTTGTCCAACACAACTCAAGTTAAGTTAACCCTCTAGCAGTAGTGTCTTTTTTCAGGTTCATACTTTCTCCCGGGTGGGAAAGTAATTAAGTGTTTTGGTTTAAAAAGGGACTTTTATTCCAGCTCCAGCTGGGTTAGAATAAACAAAGATCCTGTTAATGTCAACAATGACTTAATTAAGCAAAGTAGGTGACAATGTCAATAACAACTTGAAAGTTAGATCTGCCTCCTCCCAGGGGTAATATCAAGAGTTGACTGTACTTTAAATAATCAGAATATTTATTAATCAACAACCTACTGGAGCCAATAACTTTGCACTTGGTTCCTTAAGACAATAAATTCTCGTTTCAAAGGTAAGTTGTATTTTTTGACAAAATTAAAGCCGTCTGGAGGTCTGTCATTAATAAACTATTTTTATGAGACTGGAATATAAATACTGCTTGTTTTTGTATTTTAAAAAAAAAAAGAGGGAGAGATAGTGTTAAGACACTGGGATAGAATTACACTATATAGTGAAATGATAGAGTAAAGGGTCATTCATCTTCCTGTAGGGTTAGAATGACTTTTCACAAACATGAGGACCCTTTTAGAAATTTTTCCATCTGGACACTTTTTTCTCTAGCCTAATTCCCACAAAACATTATTAAACTGAACTTCTTAGTTAGTTAACCACCAAGAAACTCCAAAGATAGAATTTCCTATGAGAAAAAAGCAAGAGAGTGAGTTGGCTGGGCTACTGAATATAGTCAGAGGGCCTGAGTTCAAATCCTGCCACTGTTTCCTATGTGACCTTTGGCTGAGTAAATAATTATCTCAATCTTCATATTCCTGTCCTGCAAAATGATAACATTGGCCCGGTGAAGTCCTTGCCAGCTATAAATGCTATGATAGGTATAGGTTTGACTTGTTATTTAATAAAACTAAACACAATTCACAAAAACAAGTACTTTATCTCAATTCTTTTAACACCTTGCTCTAACAAGTCTCAATGATTATACAGCAGGGAACTTAAAAGTAGATCATAAGAAAGCAACCAACCAGCTAGTAAATCTGGTTGTTAAGACTAATGAGTATTCATTTTTAAACTATATTCTTGTATATAATTAGATTCTCTAGTTAACAATCTCTGACCAAAACACTCTTTCAAAGGAAAATCATGTCTTAGTAGAATATGATTGTGTAGTGGCACCTGGGCTAATACTATGGCAGCAGTAAACATGGCTGATTGAAAAATAAAGCATCGCTTGGTTAATATCCAAAACTTCTCCAAAGGATATCATTGGCATGTACTTCCATATAGAATATCTACCAACAGAAATGGAAATGGGTATTATGTGCTTATTAAGATCAAATATTTGACTGAAGTACCTAGCATCACATAATTTTTGTAAAGTGGATAGAGCCTTAAAAGATCATTTAGCTGAATTTTATTGACAGATAAAGAAACTGAGTTTAAGAGAGGATGGTATTTGTCATCATTTGTCAAATATTTAATGGTATTTAATGAATGGTAAAACCAGAAGTAGAACCCAACTCTCTCATGATCTCCCACATAGTGATGACCAGAAATTTTACCCAAAGAACCATCCCGGAGAACTGTTTCTCTACCCACACATAGACCATGCTCTACTTTGCCTCTCTATATAAATAAATCCAAAGACCACAGTTCAAATTCCAACACTACCATTTACTGTCTATATAACTCTGAGCAAGTGCTTCTTTAGGACTCAGTTTCCTCACCTCACAAATGAGCAAGATGACCCTTAAGGTCCCCTCAACTCTAAATCTATGATTCTAAGATCCTATGATCTTTCTCATATAATTAATAGAATTTTAAAATAAATCTTCCCTGATCATCTAATGTTGAAATAAATTTGCTACCACACTGTAACAAAAGCAGTATAAATTCAGATGAAAAAAGGCTACTTTCTTTGTAAAAAAAAAAAATACACAATTTACTGAAGTTATTTTTTTCTTTAATACGCAGCACCCAACTTGTGTTATGACATATAATCAAGGTAAAACTAGCAATTAGGAAATATCCATTTTCACTCATGGCAAGATTAACTTTTAAAAATACAGACACATCCATCAAAAATCAAGGACTTTTCTGAAAATGGCTTCAAATAAATATTTTTATGATACACTTCATTTCATAAAATGAAGTTTCTGTTGTATTACATATGTAACAAAAACACCAAGAAGAAAAATTGTAACTTTTTGATCTTAGTTGCAAACCCACACCATTCTCCCTTCTCAGGGATATCTATGAAAGCCTTTATTATGCCATCAGACCTATTAATTATAAAGTCTTCATTCCCTTTCTTTAACAAAAGTTCAGCATTCTGACTTACGCAATCGCTTCAGGTTAAGTGTCTCAGTGCAGGAAAAGATTTGACCTTGTTTTCAATAACTGTCACATTTCTAGTGTTCCTCTTTGAAATCCTTGTGTCACCTGATGCAAGAATTCGAATCTTTCCTCTTCTCTCCACCCCCATCACAAACCAGCACCATTTGTTTTTCTAACTGACGCTGAGGATGTTTGTGCTGCCTTCCCTGCTCCAGTCTATCCTCCATGTAATCACATTCCTGATCATTTAACCCTCTAACTCTGACACTTCCCCATAACAGCTGACCTGAAGTTGGGGATCACTCATGATGGAGGTGTGCTCCTGAAAGGCACCAGGTGGGCAATCAACAAACAGGTTCATTAAGTGGTGATGAGAGTCTGGCTTTTCCTTTTTTATTCTCAGATTACCACTTGAAAAATAACTCTGCTACCAATATTCTTTCGTGATGACAGATTTCAGTCTTACGTTGACTAAAAGACTTGGCTAATGTGATTTCCGAAGAGACTACCAGAGGACCCAGTTCTGTATATCTAAATACATTCAACCTCAGTACTGAGGTTTATTGTTCTACCTTGTTTTAAAATGAAATTTTAAAAGTTGAGACAATTTTGGTAAATGTATGAGTAAGAATAAGGTGCGATTTACTTCAGAACTAGCCAAAAACCAAAGCCAAGCTTTTGTGATCTAGACTCAGGAAAAGTCCATTGACTTAAAATTCAAAAAGACTGCTAGATGTCTAACTTCTCCATTCTGAAGTTCAGAAGGGAACGGCATTTTTAAAATGCCAATAATGCAGGGGTTTGGTGATTTCCCTGGACAGTTCCCTTTGTTAGGAAGCAGTAACTCTTTGTACTTTACTCAGGTATATCTCACAAGCTGGACTGCTGCGGCAGTGTATGTATATAATGACTATAGCATTCATTCTTCACAGCTTTCCAAGGAACTAGGAGAGGAATAGCTGAGTAAACTGTTTGCTGGTTTCTCCATTCACAATAAAGAGCTGCAGAATACTAGAAACTGTGAAGATGTATCGTCCTGCTTGTGTCTCCCCAGTAAACACCTCTCCTGCTTTAAAGCTGCTCCCTACTCTAATCATAAACCTGAAAGACCATTCTAAAATTCGAAGTGGAATTTCAGTTACGATATGCAGGTAGCAGTTAATCACAAAAATAAAATTTCAAAGATGCATGACATTTCTACGAACAGAAATGGAACAAAATTTGGGATCCAAAAAGTGTAAGGAAATAACTTACCTTCAGGTTCTAAGGTGGTGTCCTCAACTAAATTGAATGATGGTCTGGCCAGGGAAAAGGTTGCCATGGTGACCAAGACCAGGCATATGAATCGACCCCAGCTGACCATCTTCACTGTGACAATCCCGGGTCCTTTTCCATAGTTCCATGTGGACATTAATCCCATCTGAACACCTCTAAACAAGCATGGACCACAAGCAATCCCTTCAGCCTTCGAAAGGCTCAGAAATGTGGCTGCTATTGTGACTGCTGCTGCTGTTGCTGCTACTGCTGCTTCTGCAGAAGGAAAGAGATTTGGTGTGTCAGTGAAATCATCCTGAATGCCAACTGAAAAATCTTACCTTAACTCAGAGTGGGAGGGTTTCTCCAATATGAAAAAACTGAGTTACCATTCACTATCTATGAATTATTTCTATCCCCATTTCAGATCCCCCAGTATTTTTAGAATCCAGTTCTAAAAAAAAAAGATAGGAATTTATGCCAATTATTAAAAAATTAAGATTATTTCCCAAAACAACTGAAATAAAAGAGCATCTATGGGTACCCTAAAAGAGAAAAAACAACCAGAGAGGTATTTCAAATATTCAGCATATATTCTTTTTATCATTTGGAAAATAGGATCCCTCTCCATCACTCTTCTCTTCCCTGGAGCAAGAGAAACAATCCTGACCTTAGTTTCAAGGGCAGTACAAGTAGCAGCTACAAAAGAAAGTTAAAAATACTCCAGCTGGCATAATAGGACTTGTTAACTACTCTTCCTTCAACTTTGTGCTTGGTAACAATGGAAAAGTGAAGAACATTGGTTACAGACAAACATTTCTGCTGGGCAAGCAACCAGCCTAGAAAATCTGAATGCCCTTCAATTTGTACCAAAGAAAAGGGAAAGGTAAGAAAGCAAGCAGCATAGAAACAAATGTTTGGAAGCCTCAGAGAAAACAATTTCTACCAGTTTTCCACTGGTCACAAATCAGTTTCAAATGCAGATGTTTCATTCACCTTTTCTCCAAATTGGTCATTTAGCTACAAGAACGAGGGAAAGAGCCAACCTGAGCTTTTTATCACCAGGAGTCAATCAATGCCCACTACCACAAATAACATTAGTTCACATTTATTTAATGCTTGGGGTGTTGCAAAGTACTTTCATTCCTTATTTTATTTGATTCTCATCACCCAATCTGTAAGGTAGGTACCTTTATTATCATAAAATCATAGATTGAGAACTGGAAGAGAACTTAACGTTCATTGATTCCAACTGCCTCATTTTACAGATAAAGAAACTGAGGCACATAGAAGTAAAGCAACTTGACCAAGGTCAATCAGATAAAGTTGTCCAAGGTCACTCAGACAGTGTCTCAGAGATTATCTTTGAACTCAGATCTCCTGATACCCAATCTAATACTCCGTCTGCTTCTCACTGAAAATAGCCTAACCCAGTAGAAACCACCTTTGACCTGGATCAAACAGATTAACAGACCAACATAATCTAAATACATAAATAAGAGAGAAGTCAAGCCTGGAAAGTAAACAAACAGAAAACCCTAAATCATTTCTGTATCTCTGAGACAAGGATCCTGATCTAGATTTGACCAATAACCCAAGGTTAGCAACTAGTTGCTGAAACTTCAAAAGTGACTGCTGTAAACATGAACTCAATTTGTTATTTTGTTATTTCCTCAGGCCTCTATTAACTCTTCTCCTGTGGGAAATTTAGGGAAGAGTAAAATATTAACAAATTACTTTTCATCTTAGCAACCTTCTCACATATTCATCCTGGAGACAAACTATATTGCATAGGAGACAGAACATAGCACTGGATTTGCTTGACCTCTATATACCTCAGTTTCTTCATCTGTAAAATGAAGCACTTGGATTCAATGGATCTAAACTCTCTTCCAGAATCTATGGTTCTATCTGTGACAATCTATGATCCTATGACAATAACAGCACTGACCTGACAGGGTGGGTGATGAGTAGGAGAACTGATTTCCTAAAAGCCTCTATACCACTCCCCCATTTCTTGCTAATTGTAAGAGTGAATTAGAGCAAATCATTAAAGTCACTGAGCCTCAGTTTTCTTCATGAGTAAAATGTACAGAATTATGTCTGCCCTACCTACCTCTCAGGGTTGTCATAAAGAACAAATGTACAAGAAAGTTCTTTGTAAACTATAAAGTGTCATGTAAACATAAGGGAACATTATCGTTATTCTTTAAAGGGAAAAGTTGACAGTCTTAGAGAATCTGACTCCCAAAGGAGAGTGGAGGACTATTCATAACTTCAGATTTCACAAATTGTGAATCTCTTGGGATATATACTGTGTACTTTTTTTTTTTGCATTCTATGAATGATGACCCTCAAAATAAGGTTCCAAAACTACAGAGCTTTTCCCCAAATTTCTAATCAACTTGATTGTTATGAAATTATATTTCAACACTGCATGAGCTTTCACATAATATCCTAAATTGCTCCCACTGACCTTAACTAAAAACATTGCCACTGTAAAGATAATGGCCACAAAGAGTTTTCAGGAAGATGCAACACTCTTTCAGAAGGGGAAATCTAAAGAACCACAGGTCTTGGAGGGGGGGCACTTTCTATGTTAATTATAGACTCTACTCCCCCCAAAACATATATGTATGTATAACAAATGTCTAGATGCATGCACATATAGGTATTTTATATAGAGGTAAGCAGATACATACATGTAAAACCATACAGACATATGAATACAGAACCCTGTTTTCAATTCAGTCCCATTTTTTAAAATTTCCTTTTTTTTTAATCCCTGGTGTTTTCTATGGTATGATTTTCAGAGTCCTCAGATTATAATTGCATCTATTTCTAAAGCATCTACACTCATCTAAAGTGGAAGATGAATGAACCTGTTTACTGATGACCACAAATATCCTCCAAGTGGATTGAAAAAAACAAAAACTTCCCGATCCTTCTGGAGTATGCTGTTTACAACATTCTGACAATCTTTCACTACAAACAGGAGAGTTCTGACAAACTCCTTCAGAACTCCAATTAAAAGATTATTTCTTTCATGCAGTTATCTGGACAGAAGATCTTCGGAGTTGACAAAATGTGTCTAGTGTCCCTCAGACCTAATGGCATGCTAGAAACAGAAACCTAAAGCACAGGTCCATGGATGCCATCATCTTCTGTGACCAATCCTGTACCTAGACGATTCCAGATTAAACACTCATCAAAGAAACATTCCCTCATTTTAGAGTGGCCAGGGCCTATGACAACATTCAATGAAATCAAGTTCTTTCCTAGTGTTCCCTGCCAGAGTTTCCAACGTATGGCAAGACCTCCTACACTGGATAATTATGTACCTCTATTTCAATGTTTGGAACACAGCCCCAGCATGTTTCTGGCCTCCACAATCCCAGCTTCCTGACTACAATACCATAATCCCTCCTGGAGTCTCAGACTCAGTGAAAGCCGCACGTAGTGTTTATTTTTCCCCTTGAAAGGGAACTCTGTCTCTCGACTCAGCCTGTACGTGGGGAGGTGCTGTCAGCTTCCAATGATTGATCGTTCTCCTGGCCACCCCTCATCAAGTCAATTTTCACCTCGTCACATACCTGCCCAAATTACTTTGCCAAACAGACAGGCAGGAGAAAGCAGCTTGGGATACAGGAGAGCTGACCCTAGTCCATCCAAGCCACATCTGAACTTTAGAAAACAAACACCTTAAAAAAAAAAAACACCCATACGCATAAACTTAGTGAAGGACTAGTGTTAATAAAGGTTAGCTTTAAATGTCCTTTTTTCTCTCTCTATGACACTGTTGATTTAATTATGTTCAGTTCTCCTGGGAGAGAGTTCTCCTTTGTAGATACTACGTCAAGAAAGTCAATAGAAACTAACGTAGTGATGTACCCAATCGGGAGACCCAAATCGGACAGACTTCCTTCACCATCTACAGAAAAACCTTGAGATATAAGCCATTCAGCTTCGCCTAAGAGATTACCAGGGAGCCGGGTGCTAACAAAGTGCAGCAGCTAACGTAAAAATAAAATTCCTCCACGCATTTAAATCTCAAAACAAAAAGTCCCAGACTTGGTACTACGGTCCCTACATGTTAATTCCTGAAGGCGTAATGAGAATTTGTAGGCAGCCCGAGTCTTTTTTCTCTCTCAATTTCATTGTTGGATTTCTTTCATTTGCCTGCCTGGAATATCCTGTTTTTCTCCAAATCTTTCACCACTGAAGAGGTTGGGGGGGGGGGGGGGAAGGAATCTGCATATTAATTGACATTCCTGGGAGAGCTGGAGGGGCTACTGATTGCTTTCTATTCAAACTAAACAGGCTTTTCAGATGAAAATGAGTAAAGGCTAGTAGAAGATTTACAGGGATTTGGTACAAAGCAGACAATGGGGTTTTAAATGTTGATAGCTTTTCACACCAAACACATAATGGGTCACTGTGTGAAAAGATAGCTTTTGCTTGAAATATACATTTTATTCATTTGAGAAAGGGAAATTTATGGGCTACCCCAAAAAAGAGTTTGTAGGAAAACACCGGGAGGGTCTCGGAAGGCTCCCGCCCCCCTTGGGCTCTGGGGCTCTAAGTTACTTTTGTGTCTAATTTTCCCAGAGCGTCTTAAACTCACTGCTGCTGCTCCCCACAGGCACCCCAGGCTTTTTGCGAGTGTGCTCAAACTCCATGTGCAGGGTGAGCGTGTCCCTCTCCGGGAAGAGGATTAGCACGCAAGTTTTCACGTTTGCCATTTCAACACACTCTCCTCCCCTTCTTTGAGCTAACGCAAGCCAGAGAACGCAAGCCAGAGAACGCAAGAATAAATGAGTGGAGTCCTCCAGTCCGTTCCCATCTCTGCAGAGGGAAAGCGTTCATCCTAGTAAGTCTAGCTCCCGTTCCGTCCTCCCCATCGCCCTCTCCGCAGACATCGTCCAAGGGAGTGGTGTTGTGGAGGTTTCCCGGGAAATCCGGGCAACTCTAAGGGAAAGTCTACGAATCCCCTCCATCCCAACGACAGAGACATTCTCGGGCACTCGAACTAAAGCAGATGAAAAGAATTAGCTGGCTAATAACTGGGGAGGTGGGGCGGGGAGGGGGCGGAGGGAGTAAGCGATTCCTTTAGCCGGGGCACAAACACCGGGTGGGGGGGCACGGTCATCTCGATTGATCCTGGATGGAGATCTCACGTGCTGGAGCCACTGAACTAAAAGGATCCAGCGTTGCGAAAGCGCCGCCTCTGCCGTGGACCAGCGCTCCCGCCAGCAAGCCTTTTTGGGGGGGAGGGGGAGGAGGTGTCTGGGTGCATCCTCGCTGCCTCTCCAGCCTCCGCGCTAAGTCTGAATCTAAAGCGCGACTCCAGCAGGAAGGGGGAATTGGGGGGAAAGCCAGGCTGCCGTTTTGACAGGGGAGGCTTGGGGAGAAGGGAAAGAGGGGAGCCAGGAAAAGGAGCTAGTCACCCAACCCCGAGCCAGCCCGGTCTCAGCCGGTCCCGACTCCTCGCAAGTGAGCACAGAGCGGGCAAGCAGCCTCCGGTGGGGCTCCCCAGCCCCAACCCACGACCAGACTTCTTCTCCGGGCCGCCGCAGCTTCTCTCCCTCCGCTCTCCACCTTCCCATTCGTGTCGGGTCGGGTCTCACTTGCGTAGCCCCAGGACAATTACCTTAATGGCAAAGCTCCGAGAAAAGGCGATCTGCCTTTTTTTGCCCCAGCAGCAGGCGCGTACGTACGGGATGAATCAAAGTGACGAACCCCGGGTCCCCTTGGGGGAAAATCAAGGGGGGAAACCACCAGAAGAAAACAACTGTCCCTCAGTTACTCCCGGCTCGAGGTACTCAAAACTTGGATGCAAAACCCAGGTTATGGAAGAGTGCAAACATGACTCCTGGGATCCGCAGACAGGCTTCAGATTGAAGAAATGGGAGAAAAGGAAAAAGAAAGAAATCAGCCTTTAAGTTTCATCAACAGAACTTTTTTTCCACTTCTGCACAGTGAAAGCTTGTCCAACACCTCCAGCCTTGGAAAAGCAAAGAGTAGTTTCCAGCCGAAAACATCGCTCTCTAAAAAGAGACGCCTCGGATCCAGGTAGGCTTCACGCAGAACTCCCCGCTGGAACCTGGAAAGCTTTGTCAAGTCGAGGATCGCCTTTGCTGCTGCACAGACGCTCGGACACCCAGACGCGCACTCCCTTCTCTCTTTCTCTCTCTTTCTCTCACTCTCTCCTCTCCTCCCTTCTCCTCATCAGGTCACTCCCCGCCTCTGTTGAAACCTGAGCCATTTCCTGGACAGCTCTACCCCGCTCTTCCAATCAGAATCCTCGCCTGCAAATGTTTAACCGTGTGCTCTCCGAGGGGATGCTCGAAGAACGCCGGAGCTCCGGGAGGGTAGGACTCAGTGTTCTCTTTGACAACGCCTCCAAGTGGTACAAATTCACTCACAGACTAGAAGAAGGGAGCCCGGATAAAATAGGGACGGAAAATAAAACATTATCTTGTATTCCTAATGACTGGCTACAGTCCCTTCTCTTCCTCTACCCGCCCCCCCCCAACTCCTCAATGCCAATCTAGCGATTGCCAGTTAGAGTTAGAGGTTTGTTTTGCTTTTAAAGTCAGCACTTGGTGATTCTGACGTGAGCACTATAGGGAATGTTTTTTTGTAAATGCCCTTAATGGTTTGCTATATTATTATTGTGGGGGTGGGAGGAGGATCAGTGCAACTGAAAAAGTGATGGCTATAAAAAGGGAGAATTTTTTTCCAGGAAAACTGCATTTTTAATCTTATAAGGAATGGCTTGGAATCAATTAAAAGAAATAACCTCTAACAATAAAATTGTCTCCACATACATCTTTACCTCCTCTCATTCTAATCTCCAAGATTATTTAAGGAAGTAAAATTTTAATTAAGTTCCCTGTTCAGGCCATGTCACTAATTTAGCTACGTGAACTTGGGCAAGTCAAATGACTTGGACTAAGAGGCTGGACTAGAATGGTCTGTAAGCACCCTCCCATCTCTAAGTTTCTATGATTCATTCATTTTGCGCTTCTCTGGCTCATTTGGCTTAATTCAGCAGCAGCCTTTGCTAATGGGATACTTTACTTTTTTACTGACTCTGAGGGGAGGGGGGAGGTCTTGTTTCTTCCCTAATTCCCATCCAATTCATTTACTGTGTTTTGCTTCAAAATCTATTTTTTAGAGAAGATACTTCAGAACTGCTTAAAATATTTCATAAGCTTAAAAATAGTGTACAGTATGCATCATTTATTAGAATGGAGGAAATTACTTTTCTTTATGATGCATCATATACTGCTTCTGTTTGAAAAAACCATTACTTATATGTAATTTTAAATGCGAATGTAAAATTGTTTCTGTCAATATGCTGTATCATGTTGGGAAGAGAGCAATAGAATGGCTGAAGTCCTTTCACTCTCCTCCTCCTTCTTCTTCTTC
>CM053769.1:532261478-532279227 GCA_028658325.1 Potorous gilbertii | reverse complement strand
CATCCCGGGCAAGACGAGAAATTCTGCAGAGGTGCAAGGGGGCCAGCTGCAGCCAGATGCCTGCTCCGACTTCGGCTCTTGGTTTGCCTTGGGGGCCTGACGGAGACTCCGACGCACCTTCCTGGCTCCATGCTGGACATCTGCGCCTGGATAGCCTGCCAGTGCTTCAAACCCAACGCGGCCAGCCAGCCCTCTCCTTCCTCCTCTCTCCTCCACAACCAGCTTCGATGCAAGATTTCCTTATTCTTTCAAATAGTTCCACCATATTGATTTATGACTTCTCCTTTCACCTTCCCATCCCATCTTAACAGTCTCAAGACTGATTCTGAAATATTTTCTGCATCTGATCATTTTTTTTCTAATCTCATAGCTACCTTCTCTAATATAGGTCCTTATTATTTCTAGTTAGACATTGGTCTACCTTCAGCTCCTCCCACACGGCATTTTATTTTCTTAATGTCTTTTTCGTGTCACAGACCCCTTTGGCTATATGGTGCACTTCTCAAAATAATCTTTCTTACCTAATAGAAGGAAATTCTACAATGAAGATCTGGTGAAAATTTTTATTTTCCCATCCAAGTTTACAGATGCCCTGAAATCAACCACAGATCCCTTTGGGAGTCTGTAGACCCTAGGTTAAGAACTTCTGCTTTGGCGACAATACTAGCCTTGGAGTCAGGAGACCTGAGGACTGATCCCAGCTCTGATATTTAATAACTAAGTGATTTGGGAAATTTTTAAAAATAAGAATGATACCCTACTTAACTCAAAGACCTTATTATAATTCATTTTTTAACTTACAAGAAAGAGACACATGGGGCTGGAGGGAGGAAGGGGGAGAAAGAACAAAGTGAGAAGTGCACAGCTGGAACAAAAGAAAACTTTCAAGAAAGCAAAGATGGACAGCTCTTAACACAACGTGTAGTGTTTTATTATATAGGCTTTCTTGAAATGGAAATTTATTGCCATATATTTTTAATTCTTTCTTCCTTTCTGCTCTGCGTGTGACATGCTCTTTTTTCTTCTCTTATTTTGTATTTAAGTTTCAACATTAAGTTTATATTTTCCTTTTTCTTTTCTTATTGTGTATTTGTTTTAGTAATAAAAAAGAAAGAAAGAGACATATTTTAGGCTTAGAGAATTTTCCTAGTTATAATTACTGCTATTGAAACAAAGGTGACACAAGCATGTGTCCTGGCTCCTAGAAAACCTTTGTTATACGAGTCCAACCAGGAACTGGCCAATTCAGTCAGGATTGCAGACTAAGAGCAGAGGGCCCACCACCTAGTCCTAGGGGAGATATTCTTTTCTGTTTAGGAATAAACAAATTGCTTAGATGGGTACTGAGTATACCAGTCCAGACTAAGATTTTACTTTATGCTTCTATGAATATACCAGGCAAAAGTTAAAACAGATTAAAATGTAATTTCCCGTGGGGAGATGGGGTGAGAGACAGGAAAGAGGCCAGTGGTTACACATTTTGGATTCCTCAGTCTTTCTGGCTGCTTTTGTCAACTAAAGTCTCCACTCTCCTACCCACCTACCCCTCCATCCCCTCCAAGGATCCAAGTCTGACCAGACTACCTCAGGACTATTGTTGGGGATGAGCTTTGTATATAGATAGATAGATAGATAGATAGATAGATAGATAGATAGATATAGATACCTTAAAGTGCTATATAAATGTAAGCTGTTACTATTATTTATTATTATGCATTTTATTACTCCCTTGCATAAAAAATGTAGTTTCCTCTCCCCCTCAAATAAAGTACAAAAATCTTGTCCTCACTTTAGAGCCCCCATTTTTCCTTCCACCTTATTCCTACAGGATTTCTCTTTACGTTACAAAACATTGTGTCAGAGTGGAGAGCACACAGGCTTTGAAGTCAGAAAGAACATGATGAAATTTCTGCTTTAAACATTTACTAGCTGTTTGAGCACCTCTATGAACTGCAGTTTCATCTGAAAAATGGGAGTGATCATGGTACCTATCTCACAGATCCATGGTAAGATCAAGGGAAATAATGTATGCCAAGTGCTTTTGCAGACCTCGTAGCATGATATCAGTGTGAGCGATGGTTATTACACATGACCTATCCTCCAGTCAATCAGGACTCCCTGGTTTATCCTTGCTCATCTCGGTAGTCTTGCTCATAAGATCTCCATCACCTAGAAAGCTTCCATCTCTCTCTCCTCCTCCCCCCCCCACATACAAACACACGAACACACCCCTGCCAAACAAAGCCCTGGCTATCCTTCAAATGCCGGCTTCTTCTAGGAGGCCTTTCCTGAACAGCACAACCGGAAAAGCATTTTTAGAATTCCTTCTTCCTTCAAGGCTCAGATCACACATCATCTTTTCCATGAAGACTTCCAAGATCCTCCCAACTGACAACTAGGGACACCCTTCCCTAAACAACCTGGTACTGATCTTGTGTTTTTACATATAGATATATATACATATGAAATTATGTATATATACACAAAATATGTATTCATACATTTTTATTATGTAATTTTATAATATTTTATTGTATGTATAATTTATTATATATTTCATAAGTATATTATTTAGCATTATTGTTTATTATAACTTACATAATAGTTACATATCATATCTATAACACAAATATGTGTTATATATAACAATTATATAACACAATTGTTTTGTGTATATTATATATATCGCATATATATACATATACACTTATACATATGTGTAGATATACATACATGTATACATATGTATTTTATAAATACATCTACAAATACACTACATATATTTAACATTTGTGGAGTTGTTTCAGTAATGTCTAACTCTTTGTGACTCCATTGGGGTTTTCTTGACAAAGGTATTGGAATAGTTTGCCATTTCCTTCTCCAGCTTATTTTACAGATGAGGAAACTGAGGCACACAGGGTGAAGTGACTTGCCCAGGGTCACACAGATGGTAAATGTCTGAGAACAGGTTTGAACTCAGGAAGAGTTCTGATTCTAAGTCCAGTGCTCTTCTAACTGTGCCACCTAGCTGCCCCACATATATATCTGCATTATACATATATATTCACACACATATGTTGCCTGGAAGTGAGATATCGTAAAAAGGAAAATGACTCTGGAATCATATGACCTGGGTTCGAATTCCACTCCTGATACTTACCACTCACATGACTTTGAGACAAATCACTTAACCTCTTTGGGCCTCAGTTTCTCTATCTGCAAAAATGAGGGTATTGAACTAGACATTCTTCCATGCTCTGGATCCATAACTCTAAGATGTGCATTCTGGTCTTGTCTATGCCACTAACTGGCCATAGAATTTTGGATAAATCACTTCTCTTCTTTGGGCCTCAGTTTACCACTTTGCAAAATGAAGGTGTTGGGTAGAACAGCCACTTATGTCCTTTCCAACTCTCTCTTCCTACATCCTGAAGATCTCTTTTAGCTTTTACATTCTGGAGATCTAGGAAATATTTGCTGAATGAATCAGTTGCTGCCCTCTCCACATCTACCACAGAAGGAGGTAGCCTCTTTCCACACTTCCTTTCATTTCATAATGCCTACAATCAAACATGACCTACCAGGCAACCCTTTACCCACCTGCCAAGACCCTTGATTGTCTGTTAGAATTAGGACACAGTCAGAAGTGGAATTTGTATTTCTATCCAAAGAAGTTTGTCAAGGGTTTAGCAGAGAACACAAAGGCAGCCTGTGCAAAGCACCCTGGAGCAGAAGTAAAGAAAGAAAGAGCTCTGGCTCTCAAGCCAGGGGACCTGAGTTCAAATCAACATTTGCTTCCTATATAGCTGACAAGTGACTTCACCTCCATGGGCCTCAATTGCCACATCTGTAAAATGGAACAGCTGGTTTCTGAGGTCCCTTTCAGCTCTAGATCTTTGACCTTATGATCTGTGTCTCTCTTCTCCTTTGGACTAGGCATCAACAACACCATTATCAACAAGCCTTTATTAAGCACTTACTGTGTACCAAGCACCATGCTGATAGCTAGACAATGTTTAAAATTTCTCCCAACTCTAACATTCTATGCTTTTTCGATGTCATGGAATCGCAGACGCTATAAAGTCCACTATACACAGTTTCTCTAGGCACTAGTTTCTCCTTCCACAACATCAAGGTAGAAAGACAACATGTCATAGTGGATGAAGAGAGAATCTCGCCCTCAGGAAGATGAAGGCTCAAGTCTCACCTCTGACACGTACAAGTTTTATGACTCTGCAAACTGCTCAAACTCTCAGTGTCCCAGGAAATTCTCTCTTTTCGGGGGTGGAAGGGAGGGAGCTAATTTTACTTTTACTCAGAGTCATAAAATGGCACACTAATCATCAAGATATTGTAAAACTCTACCCAAATGCAATCATATTCAAAGAGCACAATCCTGATGGCCGGTTATATTCCCCACAGTGGAGCTCTTCCTGTTTCAATCACAGTCATCTTCTCTAGGTGAGAGTCTCACCGGGTCAAAAACAGCAAATATCTCTCTGCCTACAATTCATTTTATTATCAAAAGGTAGAAGCCAGTTCTCAGGCAATTCTCAAAATTCAATGACCGTACCAACTTTGATGAAAGGCCTTTCTCTACTATGAGTTCCCCCTATGAAGGTTGAATTTAAAAATAATCAGGACATTCAATGAAGTAACTGCTAAAATTCCTTCTACCTCTAAAATTCTATTATTTTCTGAAGTTTTTTAGTTGTGATGGATAGACTCTATCTATTTTCTTCTGAACAATCTTTAGTGATAGAGAGTTCCCCACATTCCTGAAAGCCCATTTGGTCATTCTGATGGGCAAGAAAGTCTTCCTTAGGGGTGACTGAAATCTTTCCAACAAGCTATACGCCATTAGTTATGTGTGTCTGCGTGCACACACGCATGCAAACCTCTTATTTTAATGGTATACTGAATTCCAATTCATTGAGTTAGAAACTCAGTCTACAGATTAGCAATATATAGCATATATCTGTAATAGAGAATAGCCTAGGGCACCCGAGAGAGGTTCAGTGACTTGCCCACAATCACACAGGTATACATCAGAACCAGGATGTGAACCTAGTTGCTTCTGCCCTTGCAGGTTCTCCAGGGGCTACGCTCCCTTTCTCTTAGCTGACTTCAGTTCAGATTTTTGTGACAAATAAGACAAATATTAAACATCTTTATTGACTCACCTCTTAGCTATATCCATTATATGTTCAAGACTTTATATAACCCAGCTCATCTGAATGTTTCCCTCACTACTCCTCTTGTCCCCAATGCCCCACACATGGCATGCTCAGGTTGTTCCACCTGTCTAGAATGCCCTCCTCAATCCTCTCCTTTAGTAGACTTATATAAGCCTGCTTGACTTGTGCAAATCTTTTCCACTCTCTGAGTCTTGATTTCCTTGGCTATCAAATGAAGGTATTAGCCTAGATGATCTCCAAAGCTCTTTCTAATCCTAAATGCCATCAGCCAAATCCTACCAACCCTTAAAGCTCAACTTTCTTGATAACTTGAGTTGGATCTGCTTCCACTCTTAGGATGCAAGGCCAGGCTCTGCCAATTAAAAATTGGTGAGCAGAGAGTGGCCATAATATCTAAAGTACGCAAGACAAATCCTCCTTGACACTCTGGAGCATGAACTTTCCTGTTAGGAAATTCACTTAGAGAACTGAACCATGCCAGAAGGAAATGAAGATAAAATATGGTGCTGCAGCAGCATTGAGAAGGTTCAAAGGAGAAATAATTCATGGGCAAAAAACTGCACACATTCTGCCTGTCCTAGTCTAATACTAATCCATCTTCATAAACATAATCTATCCCCAGAAACAATAATAGCTAGTTTCAGTTGCTGTTTTTTATTTCTCGCCCATGTTGTCTAATGCTCTGAGTATCGGCTAATTAACATCATCTTGTGTTTATTAGCATTCTTTTGGCCAGCTTTAAAACGCAGAGGATAAGGGGACTGATAAATCCACTAAGTGGCCCAGTGCTCTTCACTAGGATTTTAAGTACCCCTGCAAACAAGAAATCAGAACACATATGAAGCAAGGAGCAATCCCTCTGCCCTGGTGAGTTATCACTAGAAAGAGTGGACGCCTCAGAGATAATTCGTCTAGAATAATCTCCAAACAACTTAGCATGCTGACCTCTTCTTAGCATCAGTGGACTAAGGGGAGCCATCTCCGGAAATGTAATCAAGTAGACTGCCCCAGCAGATGGGAGCAGAAGAGCCAGGAGAGGAGCCAGCTGCTCCTTCTAAATGAAGACGAATGGATGGTCCCATTATAGACAGAAAGGTTGCTGGTATAGGTCCAGGCCATAAGAGAGTCCATCTCAAGGGAAGCTTTCCCTTTCCTAACGGTCCCATCATTACCTTTAATGATGAAGGATACACACACAACCCATGACATAGTTCTTGTTAAATGTCGATTCACCCAGAGCTTCTCAAAACCAGCCTGGGAAAGAATTTGCCAGAAAACTAAATTACCTTCAGTTTCAGGGAGGGTGGTCCTTCTAGGTCAGAGCTGAATGAACCAGCTCCACTATGAGGGGAAGCAGTGTGCAGCTGTTTGTCCGATACATATCTTGTGGATAAATAAACTAAATTTTCCAGTGCTGCCAATCTCTAAACATTTAGAAATATACATTCACTCAGAAACTTAAAAAAATAAACACAGGCAGTATTGGACTGAATTTTCCTATAACATAAAACTGGGGTCATAAGATTCTAACCTTTCAAATAATTAATTAATCTAGTTTTTTGTTCCTCTCAAGCAGGCCTAGATGCAAAAATCCTGGGATGATGAATTGCTCCATTTGGGAACCTGGTAGAAGCAAGTAGATGAATGTTTTTCAATAGATGGATAAATAGATAGATAGATAGAAAGATAAATTCCAACTTTGACCCATAACTGCTCTCCATTAAAAACCAGGAAAACTCAATGAAGCCTGAAATAATCCAAGGAAATTGTAACTATAGTGCTAGTTACAGTTCAAGATTGAAAATTTGGGCTCAGGTTTCTGTTTTTATTTCATAGTAACTCTAAAATCATTTTATAGTTATAATGGACTGTTAAAAATCTTCATTTAATTCAACAGTTATGTACAAGGGGCTCCTCTCAGCACCGGGGCAGAATAAAATGCCTGAAAACGTTCTCTGCCCTTGCGGACATTAAAATCTAGTAAGGAAACGAAGTAAATAAATAACTGTAATGCAGCACAGAGAATATGAGATGTGTCCAAAGAAAGGTACAAAGTGCTACTAAGATTGAGATGAAGGTGAATTCTCACATACAGTTTTCAGGAGGAGGGGTGCCTCAGAAAAATGTTTCATTACTTGTACTTTGATGGGTGGAGTAAGATTGTCATAGGTAGAAGTTTTGTGTTTTTTTTCAGGGTAACACCTAAGGGATTTGGAATTCCAGGAGAATAATGTGTTTAGGAAATAACTAATAATCAAGTTTGGTGGAAAGCAGGATATGTATGGGGCACTAATGGGAGATGAGGAGGAAAAGGTAGACTGGACCAGAGACCTTTCAATGCCAGCATGTAGAGTTTGGGTTTCATTCAGTAGGCAATGAAGAGCTACTGATGGTTTTTTGAGGTGGGGAGTGACATGAACAGGGCTGTGTTTTAAAATATTAATCTGAAAATGGTGGATAGGACAGATCGAATGGGAGCTAAAGTTCAACTGGGAGACCAGTTAGTTACTGCATTTCGTAGATTATTTATGTCCATGTTAGTCTGCCTAGATATGGCTTGTGGGGGAGGCATGATCTAGTCTCTTCCATTTACCACTTCTCCAAGGAAGACTTTGATTCCTGCCAGGAGCAAAAGTAGGAAGTTAGAGTCAAAGGCTGGCCACTGTACTTTCCATAGAGACAAGTAATGAATCTCACCAATGAGAAAAGTCTTGTGTATGTGGATTTTGAGCCACATGTCATAGTGATCATTTGAGGTGACAGGGAAGATGGTAATGCTGTTGACAAAAAGTAAGAAAGTCAGAAAGAGGATCTGGCTTGAAGGAGAAGAAAATGACCTCTCTCAGTCTCCTTCACTGATTCACCTCTACTTTCCCATCTCGTAGGTAACAATTTCCTCTCCTCTCCTCTTCTTTAATCTCATCTCCTCTGCTCTCCTCCCTCTCCTTATTATCCTGATCCCTCCCCTCTCCTCAATGCTCCTCCCCATATTGTCTCCCTAGGCAATATTAAAGAATTTCATCAATTCCATCATACATCTTCCTATGAATTTCTCCCAAATATATGTAACATGCTCCCTCTGCTTCTTTGTGTGTGCGTCTGTCTCTCTGTCTGTCTGTCTGTCTGTCACTCTCTCTCCTCTCTCATTCATGATCACCAGTCTCATATCACCAAATATCTGCTGGATGTTCCCATTTGGACACTCCAGATGCACTTGAAACTTAATGTCTAAAATAGAATTCGTCACCTATCCTCCAGAATTTGCCACTTTTCCTGTCTTATTTTTATTGGTAAGCACCATCATTTTCCTCCATCATTCAGCTTGAAACCTTAGAGTCATCTCTGATTCTTCTTCCACACTCACCCCCATGACCCACATGGAATCAGTTGCCAATGTCTGCTGATTCTCTGAAAAAAAGACCTCAGATAACTTCTTCTTAAATAACTTCTCCTTTCCAGCATCATAGGGAGTCAGGAGATAAATTATAATGAGGATGGGGAAAAGATGGTATAAACAGATGAAATAAAATTTAAAAAGAAAGAGAACAGGGTCAAAACAGACTGAAAGCTGAGGACCTCTCCTTTGGCCCCAGAAATCAGCAAGGATGGAGAAAAATGAGCTATCTTCATAGCATCGTAAATCCAGAGCTGGAGGAATCTTCAGAGATGATCTAGTGTCAGGGGTGGGAAACCTGTGGACTCAAAGCCTCATGGAGATTTGTTTTGTGAAGTTTGGTTTTAGTCAAAGGGCACACTTGAGGACTTAGAGGGCCACATGCAGCCTCGAGGCCACAGGTTCCCCACCTACCCCTGAATCCCAACCTTCTCATTCTGCAGATTAGAAAACTTGAACTTGAGACGGTCAAGGTGACACAGATCGTGTTGTATTGGAATCCAGGTCCTCTGACTCCTCTTTGTGATGGGGTGAATGGAACATTTATGATAGAATCAGGATCTCAGAAGGTAAGAGTTTAATGATCATGTGACACACCATCCTACCCCAAGCCAGAGTCTCCTCTATATTATCCTTGATCCTTGGGGTGGGAGGAAGAAGGGAGGAGAGAATCACTACTTCAAAAAGCAGCTCATTTGATTTTGGCTCAGCTCCAACTTGTAAAAAGTTCTTTCTTATATTTAACCAAAATTTGCCTCCCTATAAGTCCTACAAATGGGTTCCAGTTCTGCCTTCTAGAGGAAACTAAGTCTCTTCCCTGTTCCCAGAAACACCAAGGTGGTACAGTAGATAGAGAAGTGGATTTGGAGTCAGGAAAAACTGAGTTCAAATCCTGCCTCTGGACAAGTGGCTTAACCCTTGCCTCAGTTTCCTCATCTGTAAAATTAAGGTAATAATATCCCCCACCTCCCCATGATACTGTGAGGATCAAATGAGATATTTGTAAAGACCCTGACACATAGTAGGTTGTTGTTGTGTGTTCATCCTTCGCTTTCGAAGAGGACCATGACATCAGAGAAATGATGACATGACTTGCACTTGACTTTGTTTTGAGTGAGGGAGGGCTGTACAAGATCACCTGTCTCACTTTCTCCTCCTTGACACATAGTAGGTATTTAATATAGGGCAGCTAAGTCGCTCAGTGGATGGAGTGTGGGGCTCTGAGTTCAAATCCAACCTCAGACATTTACAAACTGTGTGACTCTGAGCAAGTCCCTTAACTCTGCTTGCCTCAGTTTCCTCATCTGTAAAATGAGCTGGAGAAGGAAATGGCAAATCACTCCATTATCTTTCTCAATAAAACCCCAAATGGGGTCATAATGAATTGGATATGACTGAGACAATTGAACAACAACAAAAAGTACTTAATAAATGTTTCTTCCACGTAACAGTCCTTTTCACACGTACCCCACTTTATTGTGATGGGGCTAGATGGCCTCTAAGGCCCCTTCCAACTCCGCCATTCTGGGAATGTTTGTGTTTGTTATCTCTGCAAGCTGGGAATCCCTAAGAAGGGCACCCGAACATCATAAAATCTAAATCTGTAACAGGATTTAGAACCAGCAGTCCTGATTCTAAATTCTAGCCTTGCCATCTCTGACTTCTATGACCTTGGGCAAGCCACCAAGATCTCTGTAGTCCTCAGTTTCATTGTCTGTAAAATGAGGCATTTGAATTAGGAGCGCTAAGTGTTCTCTGCACATTCTAAAATCTTGTGATCTCTAAGATGACTTCCAGGTCTAACAGTCTCAGATTCTGTGCTTCTAAGATCAGTTCAATCAGTTAGTCTGGGGAATGGCAGGGAGGGGAGAGGAAGGAGGAAAAGGGAAAAGGGGTGTGTGTGCATATGTATAGATCTATATACATATATGTATATATACATACATACATATATATGTATGTGTGGGTGAGAGAGAGATTGGAGGAGAGAAGGAGAGAGATAGAGAAGAGAAAGAGAAGGGGAGAGAGAGAGAAGAAAAGAGAGAGACAAAGAGACCAGAGAGCAAGATGGGGGAGAAAAGGAGAGAGAAAGAGAAGGGGTAAGAGAGAGGGAGAGAGAGAGAGAGAAGGAGAGAGGGACAGACAGAGAGGCAACAGAGAGAGATAAGGGGAGAAGGAAAGAGAAACAGAGGGAGAAAATGGCTTCAACTGAATCACCGTAATGGAGAGTTAGAAGGGTGCTCAGCAGCCATATAGGAAAGAAATCCCCACTAGAAGATACTGGATGAGCGATTGTCCAGCTTCAGCTCAGAGCTCTCCAAGCTGGGAAGTCATTCTACTCTGGAACACCGCTAGTGTTCCTGGCATCCAGCCTAAAAAGGACCACCTATTGCTCCCAGGCTCTCCCTCTGGAGTCAAACAGAATAAATCTAATCCCTCCTCCATATGACAAGCTTAAGCTTAAAGACAGTATTTGTGCCCCGTGCTATCACCTGCTCCAGACTACCCATTCCCAGGTCCTTCAGCCATTCCTCATGTACCACAGGTTCAAGGCCCTTCAATATTCTGGTTGCCCTCCTCTGGACAGTCTCCAATTTTGTTGTTGTTTGTGCTTCCCCTTTCTAGGAAAAGCAGAAATCATAACAAATGTGCAGAGAACAATTTCTTAGTCACCAGGCTATTCCAGACCACCTTAAAGCAAAAGCCATCATTCTCATGTAACCCAGTTATTTTTGACATAGCACAGATCTCTTCCATTTGTAACCCCTACTGGGGTTAATAGTGTAAGGAGAATCTCTCACTCTAAATATATTTTCCAAATTAAGTTTTTGAAAAGTTTTCCCAAATCACAATACTTTTTAAAGGACTGAATAGTATACAGCAAGGGACATATGTAAGGTAACGGAAACATAACAATGAATTACTCCAGACAATTTCCTCTACAGTTATCAAAATGGTGCATTTAATCTGTGAAAATTTATTTAAAAAAAAAATCAGTCGTGCTTAGTTAGCTTTTCTAAGTCAGTGATTTTTGAACTTTGAGATAAAAATGACATTTTTATCTGAAAAACTAATAGATAATGATAGTAGTTATATAGTGGTTTACGGTTTGCAAAGTATTTTAAATGCTATCTCCTTCAGCCCCCAGAATAGGTCTACCAGGTGGGGGCTATCATTATCTCCATTTTACAGATGAGGAAACTGAAGCTGGATGACATTAAGGGACTTGCCCAGGGTCACACAGCTAAGATGTATCTGAGGTAACATTTGAAGTCAGGTTGTCATGACTCTAAATCCAAAGTGCTCTTCAGTGTGCACCTAGAGATCATGCTATTCTATCCTCATAGCAACCCTGGGAGGTAGGGACTCTTGTTATTCCCATTTTACAGATGAGAAAACTGAGACTGACAAAGATTAAATGACTTTGACAGGGTAACAGAGCTGAGACAGAATTGAAACCCAGGTCTTCCGGACCGAGGTCCACCGCTCTAACCATTGGGCCACCAAGCTGCACTGTGGTACCTCATAAATTAGGAATCAGTTACATAAAGGCTAAAAAAAGTATAGCATCCTGACATTAGTTGGCACACACTCTTTGTAACAGGGAGGTGCAAGGTGACTCTAAACAATGTTGGGTGCAGCATTATGTACTGGGAGGGTCACTGGTTATAGAATCAAAAGCCTTGGGCTCCAGCCCAGCTCTACCACTCACCATCAACCTAATGATGTTGGAAGAGCATTGTGATCTTAAGACCTCATAAAATAATAATGTAAAAGCAGGAAGCTGCTTCAGGCATCATCTAGTCCAAAAAACTCATTTTCCATAGAAGGAAGCTAATGCCTAGAGAGAATAGGTAACTTGACCAAGATGATATACTGGTTAGTGGAAGAGCTTGGACTTGGATTACTTGTCCCCTAGTCTACTGCTTTTCCTACTACCCAAAGAATTTTCCTCTTATTTCAACTAGGAAGGCCGGAAGTTGTACACAACAGTCTTGAAAGTCCCTTCTGGTATGACAGACTTGGGTTTTATAAATTAGTAAAAACATCACATTTGTTTTCTTCATGAAACAATAAAGATGGATGAGGACTTGCCCTTTTCAGAGACTCTCTATGCCCCAGAGTGTTGGGAGACTCTCAAGAAGGAAATTCTGCACACAAAGAGAAATAATTCCAATGAGGAAGAAAAATGAGAGCTTGCCTCAGAGGCCAATGTAGAATACACAGGAAACTGATGATTTTTAAAACACAAGTGTAAAAGATAGTAGCAAGGACAGATAACAAAAGATAAAGTCAAAAGCCCAGCACTGTACTCTATGAATAGGGGCAGGAGCAGAAAGGTTAATGAGGAAAGTCATGGACAATAAAGATGGATTTCTTAAAGCTATAGTACTGAAAGGAGAAGTCCCAGAGTTAGACCCGATGTTCCAGGAAGATGGGATGATGATAACTGGTAAAAGGAAGAGAATAGAGCCTCTCAATTCTTATTCAACTTACATTTTTTTCTTGACAAGGATGATGCTCTTCATACTAAAAAGGACAATAGGAAAATGACTAATAAGGCCCTGATGCTCCAAAATAATCGATAGAGTGTAAGAGAGTTCCTACCTACCTTGATGAGTTCAAATCAGTTGGCCCAGATGAACACCTCGTAGGGTACCAAAAGAACTGACAGCTGTAATTATTGTGCCACTGTCATGGACCCTTGAATAATCATGATGAACTAATAGCAAAGGGAAGATAGGAGAATTTTCAAAAACAGGAGAAGAGAAAAGAATCTGGCAGCTATAAACTCATGAGTTTGACTTCAATTCCTGGCAAAATTCTAGAATGTAGCACGAAAGAGACTGCTAGTGAGCAACTAGAAAAGGAAACACTGAACAGAGAGAAAATAACTTCATCAACCACAGGTCATGACAAGATCATATCAGTTCCTTTAAAGAATTAATGTTATCAGGGTTTCTAAAATGGTGGATTAAGGAATAGTGGAAAAACTAGAGAGGTGCCCTAGATAATCGGATAATGAAATGATTCAGAACTGGTTGAATAATTTGACCCAAGGAATAGTAATTCATGGTTTGATATCAACTTGAAGAAGTCTTCCAATGGAGTACCTTAAGAATCTATGTTTTGCTTGATATCAATGACTCATAAAGACATGGATAATATATTTCTATAATTTGTAGATGTCATAAGGTGAGGAAGAAAAGTTAAAACTGGATTAGAGAGCTGGGATTAAAAAAGAGTTAGAAGCTAAAACACTTTCGTTGTTAGTCATTTTTTTCAGTCATGTCTAAACTTCATGATACCATTTGGGGTTTTCTTGGCAAAGATATCAGAGTGATTTGCCATTTCCTTCTCCTTCTCATTCTTCAGATGAGGAAACTGAGGCAAACAAGGTTAAATGACTTGCTTAGGGTCACACAGTTAGTGTCTAAAGCTGAACTGGAATTCAAGAAGATGAGACTTCCTGACTTCAGCTCTAGCACCCCATCCACCTTGCCCTAAGCTAAAATACTGGAGTAGATCTAATAAAATGGATTTTAATAGGGACAAATAGAGAGTCTTATATTTGGGTTAAAAAAATGAACTTCACAAATACAAGATGGATAGAGAGTGACTAGATAGGAGATCAACTTTTTAAAAAGCTAGGCATTTAAATAGACTCAAGCTCATGAATATGACATGGCACCCAAGAAAATGAATGCATTCTTAGGCTGCTTTAAGAAAAGCAAAAATTCCAGGAGCAACAAGGTAATAGTTTCACTGTATTCTATCCTGCAAAATAAAGCAAAATCTGAAATGTTCTGTTTGGGGTGCCACATTTCAGAAACGGCAATGATACATTTTTGAAATCCTTCAGAGGAGGGGAACCAAACTGGTAAAACACCTTGAATTCATGCCCACAAGCATGGGCTGAAATTGATGAGGATATTTTGCCTAGAAAAGATGAGATGGAGTGGAAAAGATACTTTTCTAAGAAAGGCTGGAAGAGAATTTGGCTATGTTCTGCTTATCCCTGGGGGCAGAACTAGGAGTAGTGAGTAGAAGGAGACAGGTAAGGAAACTGTAAGGAGACAGGTTTAGACTTGACTTAAGGAAAAATCTCCTAACAATTTGAACTATTCCAAAGAGGAATATTGGCTTTCACCACACTTTAAGCAAAGGCCCAATGACCACTACACTGTCCAGGTGACTATTCGGGGACATGTCAACTCTTTGGACTCAACAATCCTTAACAAACTTGAATTTTCTGTGATTTGATGACTTCTCTGTTAGGGTTACATATAATCAAAGAGACTCATGTTAAAAACACTAGGTAATTAGAAAATAGTATGGATATTCTATGCTGAGGGCAGGAGAGAACCTCTAACCTTTCACAGGTCAGGTACACACAAGCTTAAGTAACTGGAGGAAACAAAAGCCATATTTGTAAGAACTATCACCTTGCAGATAGCTATCCCCAAGAGGTGATAAGTGTCTCCTAACTTCCACCTACCTCCACCTAACATGGCATTGTATTTCTATCCCTTTTATGCACTTAACATGTATTATTTCATATTATACTTGTGTGAATGTGTCCATGAGGCAGTCTGTCATAATATACAGCATTCTGTACAGAGAATCTGGAAATCTTGAGTTCATATTCTGCCTCTGACACTAATTAAATGCTCCAGGAAGGGGGAGGGGGTAGTATGCTTGGGGGCACAGAGGGTTTCATGGAGTCCAAACCAAGAAGAGTGGCTGATGGAAAATTTTGCATCTCTTCCAGTACTAGCACCATGCTCTACAATGTGTCATTGTTTAATCATTTTCAGTCACGTCCATTTTTGGAATTTCTTGCCAAAGATACTGGAGATAAAAACATAATGTACAAAGGCACTGTAGAGGACTTAGAGCTTGGTTAGATATCTAAGACACCAAGGTCTTCCAGGACATCCCAGGCCATTGCCAATGGTCTTGACTTTATCTTGCACTGGACTTGGATTTACTCTGGAAGAGAGAGTGAGGCTGATGACTTTGCCCAACTCTGCCTCACAAACCATGGCCCTCAGAATGTCACTGGTCTTCTTCAAAAACAAAGGATAAGCAACAATTTACTTGTGTTCCCATTTCTTTATCTTTCTCTATTATTAACTAGATGAAGTTAATTAGACCCTATGATTGAGAGTCTCCTGCCCCCAAAGAATAGTTACTAGACACATGGTGTCTGGCACCAAGGCCCTGTGGATATGCTTGCTCATCTTGTTTCCCTGGGTTGGCACAATGTATGAGACTCAGTGTCTAAGGCCAGAAAATGATTCCTAAGAAGACAAAAGATTAGAAAAGATATATTTGAGCATACATGGCACCAAAGAAGGGTGGGAAAGGAAGAGAGTAAGAAAGTAGAAGTTTTAGAGCCCACAGAGAAGAGCAGGAGGAAGTTTCCTTCCTGAATAGCTAGAAGTCCTGGTTCCCTGTTTCTACATGGCACAGCTGCATTTGCTCATCCTGCTGCATCTGGCATTTCACCATCAGCCAGGGACCTTCAAAACACCATACCCTTCACTACAGCACCCTACAAATGAATACCAAGTTTGTGTCTACAATGATATCAAAATTGCTAGCTGCATGACCCTGGGCAATCACCTGACCTCTCAAGACCCACAAAATGAAAGCATTAAACATGATTGCTGAGATGCATTCCAGTTCCAAATCTAATATCCTAAGATCCCTCCTTACTCAATCAAACATGCTATTCTAATGAAAAATTCAATCCCAACCAGTTATTAATTGTAGGGTCAACGAATCATATGTATGATAAATGATGGAAACAGAAGCCAAAGTGACATCTCATTCCCCTTCCCTGATCACCTCAAGCCTATTTTATGCCTACTCCCTTTATCTTGTAATGCATCAGCCTTTGCTTCCTGTGTTCTATGAATGAATGGAGAATTTATTAAGCACTTATTATTTTCAAAGCACAAGTGCTATGGATACAAACTGAAAAGTAAGACAGTCTTTGTTCCCTAGGAGATTTTATTTTTTTAAAAATGTTTATTTATTTATTTTTAGCTTTCAACACTGATTTCCACAAAATTTTGAGTTCCAAATTTTCTCTCCACCTCTCTCCTCCCCCTACCCCATAACACCTTGCATTCTGATTACCCCTTCCCTCAATATGGCCTCCTTTCTTTCACATCCCTCCCTTCCCTTATGCCCATCTTCTCTCTTTTCTTGTAGGGCAAGATAGATTTCTATACCCCATTACCTGTATTTCTTGTTTTCCAGTTGTATGCAAAAACAATTCTCAACATTCATTCCTAATACTTTGAATTCCAACTTCTCTCCCTTCCTCCCTCTCCACCCATCTCCACTGAGAAGACAAGCAATTCAATATAGGCTATATATGTGTAGTTTTGCAAATGACTTACATAATAGTCATGTTGTATAAGACTAACTACATTTCCCTCCATCCTATCCTGCCCCCATTTATTCTATTCTCTCTTTTGACCTTGTTCCTCCCCAAAAGTGGTTACTTCTAATTACTCCCTTCTCTCATTTGCACTCCCTTCTATCATCCCCCACCCCACTTGTTCCCTTCTTCCCTATTTTCTGGTAGTGTAAGATAGATTTTCATACCAAATTGAGTGAGCACATGTTATTCCCTCCTTAAGCCAAATGTGATAAGAGTAAGTTTCCCTTTTTCCCTCTCACCTCCTCCTTTTTCTCCTCCACTGAAAAAGCTTTTTCTTACCTCTTTTATGAGTGATAATTTGCCC
Organism: Potorous gilbertii; assembly: GCA_028658325.1. NCBI lineage: Eukaryota > Metazoa > Chordata > Mammalia > Diprotodontia > Potoroidae > Potorous > Potorous gilbertii. Next base: position 532,261,873 of record CM053769.1, on the reverse strand, counting down.
CATTCCATTTCTCCCTTTCTCCTCCCAATATATTCCTTTCTCACCCCTTAATTTTACTTCTTATTCAACTCTGTGCTCTCTGTCTATATGTGGGGGTGGGGGGGTATATAATCCCTCCAACTACTCAAATACTGAGAAAAGTCTCAAGAGTTACAAATATTATCTTTCCATGTAGGGATGTAAACAGTTCAATTTTATAAAGTCCTTTATGATTTCTCTTTCCTATTTACCTTTTCATGCTTCTCTTGATTCTTGTGTTTGAAAGTCAAATTTTCTATTCAGTTCTTGTCTTTTCATCAAGAATGCTTGAAAGTCCTCTATATCATTGAATGACCTTTTTTTTTCCCCTGAAGTATTATACTCAGTTTTGCTGAGTAGGTGATTCTTGGTTTTAA
>CM053769.1:532239185-532260978 GCA_028658325.1 Potorous gilbertii | reverse complement strand
GATTTCTCTTTCCTATTTACCTTTTCATGCTTCTCTTGATTCTTGTGTTTGAAAGTCAAATTTTCTATTCAGTTCTTGTCTTTTCATCAAGAATGCTTGAAAGTCCTCTATATCATTGAATGACCTTTTTTTTTCCCCTGAAGTATTATACTCAGTTTTGCTGAGTAGGTGATTCTTGGTTTTAATCCTAGTTCCTTTGACTTCTGGAATATCATATTCCAAGCCCTCTGATCCCTTAATGTAGAAGCTGCTAGATCTTGTGTTATCCTGATTGTATTTCCACAATACTCAAATTGTTTCTTTCTGGTTGCTTGCAATATTTTTACCTTGACCTAGGAACTCTGGAATTTGGCTACAATATTCCTAGGAGTTTCTCTTTTTGGTTCTCCTTCAGGAGGTGATCGGTGGATTCCTTGAATACTTATTTTGCCCTCTGGTTCTAGAATATCAGGGCAGTTTTCCTTGATAATTTCATGAAAGATGATGTCTAGGCTCTTTATGAACATGACTTTCACGTAGTCTCATAATTTTTAAATTGTCTTTCCTGAATTTATTTTCCAGGTTAGTTGTTTTTCCAATGAGATGTTTCACATTATCTTCTATTTTTTAATTCTTTTGGTTTTGTTTTGTAATTTCTTGGTTTCTCATAAAGTTATTAGCTCTCATCTGCTCCATTCTAATTTTTACAGAACTATTTTCTTCAGTGAGCTTTTGAACTTCCTTTTCCATTTGGCTAATTCTGCTTTTTAAATTATTCTTCTCCTCATTGGACTTCTTTTGCCAATTGAGCTAGCCTATTTTTAAAGGTATTATTTTCTTCAGCATTTTTTTGGGTCTCCTTTAGTAAACTGTTGACTCACTTTTCATGATTTTCTTGCATTGCTCTCATTTCTCTTCCCAATTTTCCCTCCACCTCTCTTACTTGATTCTAAAAATCCTTTTTGAGCTCTTCCATGACATATTTATTTGGGAGATTTTGGACACAGAAGCCTTGACTTCCTCCAATATTATGCTTTGCTCTTCCTCATCCAAAACAATGGAACAAAATACCTGTTCACCAAGAAAGTGACCTTCTATAGTTTTATTTCTTCTCCTTTTTTTTTTCTTTTGAGCATTTTCCCAGCCAGTTATTTGACTTTTCAGTCCTTTGTCAAGAGGAGGGTATACTCTGGGGACCTGTAAGTTCTCAGTTCCTCCAAGGTGGCACAATCAAGGGAGAGGAGTTTACTCCTCTCCTGGTCTGCACACTGGTCTGGGAGCAACCAAAACCTTTTCTGCCCAGAATCTGCAATTAGAATTTCCTCACCACAGTCGCCTCCAGTTCCACCTCACCAGAGCTCCTCCTCTCCCCAGGGCTTAGCTCAGGGTGGGATTTAGATCAGTGGCTCAATTCCCCCAGGGACTTTAGGCAGAGGTCTCCCAGGGCTGCCACTCAGGCTGAGATTCTGATCAGCTGCTCAATTCCCCCAGAGGCTCTAAGCAGAGGGCTCCAAAAGTGGAAGCTGCTGTTGTAGTGCATGCTGCTGGCAGTTCAGATCATGCTCCCCTCTCCTGCGTGAAGGAGCCCTCCCACTGACTTTTGAAGCTGTCTGTGGTGTTTGTGGGTTGAGCAATCTGGGAACTGCTGCTGCTGGTGGCTCCCTGAAGCCTGTTACAGGCCCTGTCCCCGCTAAGCTGTGTTCCACGCTGGCTGTGCTCCACCTAGGAAAGTTTGAAGAAAGATGGCATTGTGGTCCAGACAGGAAAAGTAGATAGTTGTAGGTATTACAATATGGAAGAAGCAATAGAACCCTTGAGTGGGAAAGGGACATGAAGAAAGGAGAGGGAGGGAGAAATGGAGAGAGAGAAGGAAGGAAGGAAGGGAGGGAGGAAGGGAAGTGAATGAAAACTCATTTGTTAAGGAGATAGACTGCCATATTTATGTAAGTAAGGTCAATTTGATAGGTTTGTGTAGAGTATGGAAGAGGGAATAATGTATGAGCTTACTGAGTAGGGGAATAACATGATCACTTCTGCACTTTAGAAAATCACTTTGGAAACTATGTGAAGGGTGGTTTGGAGAGGGAAGAGGAATGCCAGGAAAGTCATTTAGACATCTCTTGCTAACATCCAGGTGAGAGATAATGATAGTTTGAATTAGGATGGTGACTCCATAGTAGAGGTCAGATAAAGAAGAAGTTGTAAATAAACATAGAAACAAAAAGATTTGGTAACTGAATAGATATATAGGGAGAGGGAGAGAAAAGAATCAAGATTGACTCCCTGATTTTATTCATTCAAAGGTGACAGGAAGGATGGTGGCAAACTATACAGAAAGAAGGAAATCTGGAAGAAATGAGGTAGCTGATGGCTAAGAAGCTAAGTGACTTTATCAAGCTTGCATAGCCTATTAGTGGCAGAGCTTCTGATGTCCTTTGAATCAAGTCTATAGCCTCCAAATACAGCGCTCTTTTCCCAACCCAGAGCTGAGGCAGGTGAACTTCCTGGCTCTGTGCTTCAAGCTGCTCAGAGGGTTCATTTAGTTTTATTTCTCATCCAGTGTTGAGCATCTCAGGGAAATTACAGGCTACAAAATGAAAAATACTCATCAGGTTGAAACATGTCCTTTGCCTGCAACACACCTATTTAATGGGTGATTATCCTTAGTTAAAGTTTTAGAAATCAAATTATTTCATTCTTCCCAAAGAAGAAATGAAGAAGAGTGGTTTCTAGGCTGAGGATCTCTTGATAGCCCTTTTTACATGTCACCAACAAATCATAGGCTCTGGAATATTCTAACATGTGGCATGGGCATATGCCTAATTAATTATGCTTTTGGCATAATTAATTTTGTTTGGAAATTCCCCAAAGCCAGATAAATATCACAGAGTCATAGGCATCATAGATCTAGAGTTGAAAGGGACTCCAGAGGCCAACTAGTCTGACTCCATCACTTTACAGATGGGGAAACTGAGGCCCAAGGATATTAAGCATCAGAGGATGCATTTGAATACATAGCCTCTGACTGGACACTGATCTTTCCCTTGCACTAGGGGAATCGATGAGTGTCTGTGTTTCTGATGTCTCTGATATGATGACTGTGTTTTGTTTCTCACAACAGTTTCTCCCTGTTCTTTTTGGCACTGACCACTTTGCTGCTAATCAGTATGGCTTCATGTCATCAATAATGACCTCATTTAATTACCTTTCTCAGAAAGTTTTGCTATTTTGTGCCCCATTCGAAAGGCCTGAATCTAGTTTCCTTTTCTTTTTTTCTTTTGAAAAGATTTTTGTTGATGTGCTTTGTTTTTACGTTACATTTACAAATTATTCCTACTTCTTGGGAGGTCTCTCAACAAATTAAAATAGTAAAATAAGACTAATTACACAGCGATCTCATCTGAAAATGCAGGTAATTTTCCACGTCTGTAGCACACACCCTTCTCTATTTTTGAAAATTAACAGAAAGCTATTTTCTCTCCCATCCATGTTTCTCTCTCTCTCTCTCTCTCTCTCTCTCTCTCTCTCTCTCTCTCACACACACACACACACACACACACACGCGTGCGCACAATCCATTGGGGGGAAAAATTTCTTGTTAACAAATACACAAAGGCAAGCAAAATAAATTCCCTCAGTGGCTGCAAACAAAAATATATGTGCCATTCTACACCCTAAATCTGTCACTTTTCTGCAATGGGCAGCATATTTCATCATGGTCCTTTGGAATCATGGTCAGAGTTCTTACTGTTCTTTGCAAGTTGTTTATTTTTACAATGTTGTCACTGTATAGAAACTGTTCTGGTTCTGCTTTTGTCATTCTTCATCAGTTTAAATAAAGAGAAGGCAGTGAGGCTTGCTGCAAAGTATCCTGGACCAGACACCTGAAAGACAGGTTCGAATCCCACCTTTGACAATGACCATCTACATGACTAGAGGTCGTTACTTAACTCTGACTCTCTGAGACTGGATCTTGTCATCTGTAAAACAGTGATAATCATACCTGCAGGACCTACCTCAACGGGTCATTGTGAGGAACAAATGAGATATTGGATGTAAAGCCCTTTGGGAGCCTAAAATCAGCTACAGTGTTATTGTCTTAGTGAACAGAGTGGAGATGGGGTTTCCATCTCAAGAAGCACATATTCCTTATGCTTTCCTATCTCCACACCTCCTTTCACCTTGTGAAGTCATCCCACTCTTTCTTTACTTACTGAATTCCAACCTGTATAGCCTGTAAAGGTCAAATCCAATGTCATCTCCACTATGGTGATTTCTCTCTGCCTCAGTAACTTCTTTCCCGCCCATCCATCCATCCATCTGTCCATCCACCCATCCACCCATCCATCCACCCATCCATCCATCCATCCATCCATCCACCCATCCATCCATCCATCCATCCACCCATCCATCCACCCATCCATCCTTCCTTATATCTCATAAAACATTTTGTATTTATTTAATGTAATTATTCCAAATTACATTGTATCATGCTTATTTGCATGTCCTAACACCCTACTACAGTGTTGTAATGTTAATGAGAGTTAAAGATCTTCCCCACCGATTAATACTTCTCAGGTGGAGCCCATTAAGGGAAAGTTGATTAGGGGAGGCTTGCTTTGTAGGAAGGCCCACATTAAGCTTGATGCCCTCTGACTCTGAAAATTGTATATATACTCTGAAGTGAGGTTTTGCTTTAAGGGTTACTCTGTGGAAGAAGGTTCATGTGCCAGATGAGACTCTGGGTAGTTGTGTCCCCCTCCCCCTCCACCCCCAGGTTTGAAAATTCAGATTTTGGTGCTTCTCTCTCTGGTAACTATGTATATATGTTGGTGGTGGTGGTGGTGGTGGTTGTGTTTGTCCCTGCTTCTTGAAGATGACCATGACATCAAGATGATGACATGACTTGCAGTGGATTTTGATTTGAGTGAGGGAGGGCTGTGCAAGGTCACCAACCTCACTTTCTTCTCCTGAGCCATCTGGGTCCACTGATCAGATATTCATTGGGATGACTGGAGATGGTGCAGGATGCAATGGGAGACCCTGTCCCTTTCAGGCTTAGGTCTTATCACATTCTCACTTTGAGTGAGATATAGCCATTCAATGAATAGGCTTCTTTAAGTTACTCAGGGATGTAATGGTCAGACAATTGGATCTGTCTGTTGATCTGTGATGTATGTATTGCTTATGGTCAGACAGTTAGAAACCCTGTCTGTTGGTCTTTATTTCTCTGCTTATATTTTCTCCGTAGTATATGTGATTAAAGAAGATTGCTCACCCCTCAAAAGTTGCTTTTTCTTTTAGAAAAGTAGATCTAAGAACCTGTGCTAGCAGGCTATCCTGGATATATCTGGGTGCTTACTACTAAAAGTGTAAACTCTAAGAGGGTAGGAGTTATGTCTTGCCTAAACTTTACATCTCCCTTACCACCTAGCACAATGATTGGTACATATTGGGCACTTAATAGTTGTTGGGTTTTGGTTTTTGTTTTAGTGTGACCATCATGCAAGTACTTATGTATTTATTGGGTATCCTAGCTACCCCATGAGATGTTATAGGAGCACTAGCAGCACACACTGATTTGTGGTCTGCCTTCCTTAAGCCCACACATTAAAAATCACAAAATGTCTCTTGACAACTAACCAACAGAGGAATGTAGTTTATAATCTTCCCACCAGACAACTCTCTCTTTAAGCTACCAGTCCCTTAGAATGATTAAGGTCTCTCTGTCACAAATGCAAGAGATCCAGATCAATATGTATACTCAAGTTCCTAACCCTGATCAAGTCACATGGTTTTCAGTGACCAAGCAAAGAAGAAATCTTTGCTTACCCAGCTTCTGACATCTATCTTAGAAGTTATTCAGTATTCAAAATCAAAGGTAGCAGGTTGGTGAAGTAGATAAAGATGTTGGTCCTACCATCAGGAAGACCTGAAGCAAAATCTACCCTCAGATGATCATGGGCAATCACTTAAATTCTGTTTGCCTCCATATCCCCATCTGTAAAATGAATGTTGTAGAAACACTGGCTATATTTAATTGAATTAAATTCAATTGACCTTGGATAAGTCACTTTCACTGTTTAGTCTTTAGTTCTACCATGTAGGTAGCTCAGTGGTACAGTGAGTGTGTACAGCCCTGGGCCTGAAGTCAGGAAGACTTGAGTTCAAATACAGACTCAGATATTTTCTAGCTGTGTGACCCTGGGAAAATCATTTAATATCTGTTTGCCTCAGTTTCCTCATTTTTAAAACAGGGAAACCATAGCAACTACCTTGAAGAGCTGTTAAGAGGATCCAATAGGATAGTAGTTGTAAAGTATTTAGCACAGTGCCTAGCATATAATAAGTACTATATGAATGTTAGCTATTACATTTTTTAAAAACAATTGGATTATTCTAGATGATTTCTAAAGTCTCTTCCATGCTATGTTTTTCTATTTCACTAGATCTTAATCAACTTCCCTGAAAAACTGATTAGCCTATTTCAACCACACTCCCCAGGTAAAGCAATTGCCCTGAGGCTAGCTCCAGTTTCTCCATCAATCCCAGAGAATTCTGATATCTTTAGTAAATCAATCGAAGCCTATCTCTATTCACTTGGTTTGTTCCTCATGCTATCTTATTTTACTCACAGTTCAGACCTTTGTTCCTTTAGAAGGATGACTTTATCTCCTCCCTCCATAGTTCTGTTGTTTTTCGTTTTTTTCTGTGGAAGTTTCTCAAATGCCAACAGTTCTAGGACATGAAAATACAATGAAAGTATGGGTTTTTTCTGTAAAAAAGAGATATTTTCTGTGAGAGGGTCATTTTTATTGTTAAATTACCAGGCCAACTTTCCCTCTGAAGTTCAGAGAGATTGAATACTTTGACCAAAGTCATAGGACTGGTTAATGACATAGCTGAGATTTGAACCCAGGTCTTCCGAGGTTAGATTCTTTACAATATTCTTTCCATGACTCCATGCACTGTCCTCTCTGTAAAATGAAGGGATTGAGTGATCTAGATATACTCTAAAGTTCAGGGGTTCAGAATTTTAGTGCTGCGTACCAATTTGGTAATCTGGAAAGGCAATGGGTTCCTCAGAAAGATGTTCCTAAATGCCTAAAATAAAACACAAAGGATTTACAAGGAAACCAACTAGACTGAAGTAAAGATGAAAGTAATTTTAAAGTGCTTGTTTTATTTCCCACTCAGGGACCCATGAAATCTATCGTTGGATCCCTTGGGCATCCATGGACCCTACTTCAGAACTCTTACTTTAAGATATTTCCATTATATATTTTTACATGTGAAAAATTATCCCAAATTGCAGTTTTAATTCTGTGCATTTATAGCCCATGACTTGGATCTGGTTCAAGGTGTACATGGCGACCAACCTAAAGTTTTAGTAGCTCTCCGTCCTGTCTTTGCTGAAACCTCTGATAGGCGAAGGCCTCCCACCACTTCCAAGAAAGACAGCCAAGAAAAAACAGAACCAAATCCTACCTCACTGGAGAACAGAGCTCTTTCTCCTTTTGAGAGACTGACTTAACCGAGAGTGAAGTTACAGCCTGCCTGGCCGCCTGCCTGCCTGCCTGTGTGGAGTGGCGGTCACAGGGCATGTCAAACCTTGGAGGCTGAAATATGAGCTCGATTTTTGCAGCCCGCATTAGAACTTCCAGAGGGCTCACTCCAATTTTGAAGCTCTTTTTCTTCACAGCATATTTTATTTACGTCTGTTTCCATGTCGCCAGCTATTTTCTTTGCAGGGCTGTTGGGGACATCTGGGGGTTTGTCTGTGCTTTTACCATGCCCATTTCCTAACCTAAGATTTCAAAATCAGAACCACCCATCACATTTTACCTCTTAAGAAGAAAGCCTTGGATGACTCTGGTGCTTTTAAAAATGACTTGTTTTGGTCCTGCATGAATTTCCGTGAGAAAATGGGTCCCATAAAGCAATAAAAATGACCACTACAAGTTGATGTATCCATAACTCATTTCTTTGGTAACAAAACAGAGCCTGTGGAAAATCTTACTAAAAATAGTCATTTACTGCAGTGGAATAGTTGGTTTCACGACTTAATTAATGATCTAGCAGCAGTGTTTTTAATCATCTATAAAAGGCAACTGTTTACTCACAGCACTTTAAGAGATTAAGCATTGCCCTATCAAATAATTATGGTTTGGAACTAGTGCTGAGGTCTGTACTGAGTTTATGGGGGTTTTTTAGGTTTTTTATTGTTGCTTGCAAAGGCACCCTGTATTTTAGGGACAAGATCACTGATTGTGGCCTCAGAAGATTGGGGTTCCCAATTCTGATATTTATCCATTGTAGGAATATGGACAAGCTATTTAAACTTCCCTCCAATAAAATGTAAGTGTCTTGAGGGCAAGGCCAGATTTTATTTTTGTCCTTGTATCTCTGGCACCTAACATGGTGGCTGGTACATAGTAGCCATCTAATAAACACTGGCTGAATTGAATTGAATTCCTGAACCTGTTGACTCATAGGTAAAAACACTGAAAGGAAAATAGCTTAACAATAAAATGTGACATAAATGTGAACTATAATTTAAAGAATAAACCAACTACTGCTCCAACCAGCAATTCTGGACTTTAGGATTGTTTGCAAGAAGGCAATAGGTCAGTGTGTAGGAACCATCATTATGAGGGTTTCTTAGCTTTCTTCTGTCTGTGGACCACTTTGGCAGGCTAAGAAGACAAAAGGATCTTGTATAAGTTGTTTAACTTCATATGAACTCAGTAAGTCAACTCTTCATCATATATATAGAGTAGAAGGAGCATTAGAGGTCATGTGGTCAATCATTCATTTTACAAATGAGGAAACCAAGGCCCAGAAAGGGAAAGTAAGTGAGATCACACAGCTAGTTAGTGGCAAAGCCAGGATCGTAGATTTAAGGGACCTTGAAGGTCCTCTAGTCCAACTCGTTTATTTTACAAGAGGCCAAGAGAGTCCAAGGACACCAGAACTCTAAAGCAAAAACATAAATACTGTTGTAAGAAACCAATCTAATGACAAAATGGAAGACATATAAGATCCAAGAATCACAAGAAAATCAAGCTAGAAAGAATCTTTGGGATTATCCAGTTCAACTGCCTCATTTTACAAGTAAGGTAACTAACCCAGAAAGATTGAGATGAAGTCAGACAGCTAGTTAGCGGCAGAGCTGTGTTTAAAAGGAGTCCTGACTCCTTCTACTGTACTACATTGCCTTTGTGGACCATGCCTTGAGAACCATTGACCTAACTGGTGACCTGGAAATATGTGAGGACTCTACAATCTTTGAAAAGCACTTTGAGATAAAGTTGGTCCTCCCAACAGGTTCAGTATTTTCAGAAAATTTATAAATGGAAACTTGGAGATTTTGTAGGAAGTCCAGATTTTTCTGGGCTCTTCTTATAAACAGCATGAAGGGTAGATAACATTTCATACAAGTTTCTCATTTTCAGACATGGGTTACAGAAGAGTAAAGAGCAGAATTTAGAACTTTGGTTACATAAGGGGTCCCCCTTGACTGACGAGTTTGTTCAAAGTGACCAGTGACTGCGGCTGGTGAAAAGACAAGACATTTTTTTTTTTTTACTAACTCCCCTAATGGGGCCTGGATTGGCAGAACTTTAGACATTTCTTCAGGAGAAATGTCAAGTACGCACTCGTCCCTCTGACTGCTGTTCAAATCAAACAAACTGGGCTAGACACTGAATAATAAGCTTTATTCACTCAAACCCTTCTTTTCATTGAAACACAAATTACTTTTAGAGATGGTAACTTGCCAAAATGCTGAAAAGACAAATTTTTTAAAACAACAACCACCATGTTGTTCCAGTCTAATGGCCAATCAATTTCCCACTTTACCACATTGGACTTATAGCAAATAAGCATCCAAATCCTGGTTTTCCTCTTCCCAATAAATCAAAAGTCACACAACCAGTCTATTCTTCAAGGCTTCTCTGTTGGAGAACCTTGGTACTGGGGAATCAGAGGAGGCTTGTTTGAAATACAGATTCTAATGTCATCTAAGTCCATGAGTCAATTTGAGCCATACTCATTGTTTTGGATTGGTTTATGAATGTATTGCGGCATCTTATGTTTGTAGGTCAATGCCAATGTAAACAGGAAGATAAATATTTCAGGTTTAATTTTTAACAGCCACTTTTGAAGGCTATGAAAGACACCAAAAACCCATAGGGTAGGAGTAGAGGGATTCTGGTGGTTCCCATTGCTTCTTTTTCCTAATCTTGGTCTACTTTAGGGATGTAGAATTTCTTCTGAGCAAAAGTTATGCTTTTTGAGTTGATCTCCACATTTTCAGGTACACTTCCTCATCATATATAATATACACTCCATAGAAACTAATCCTTATGGTTAAAGAACAATCAGATAGAGGAATGGCAGCATTTTATTTCTACAATCATCCATAGACAAGTCATCATCAAGTAATTCACACATATAAGAATGATATCACATGCTAAAAAGTTTACCATTTAACAATGTAGAAGGAAATCAACGTATAGACAACAAGCAGATATAGCCCTTTCCTCTCCCACCACTGTGCCACTCATTTAACTGGCACTGGTGGATCAGGATTCTAGAGAGAAGAATACTACTGCTCCCTTCAGGGTTCTAGTGGTAAAACTTGGGGGCTGCAACTCCTAACACTCACTGATAAGCCCCACCCCATCCAGTGTGCTCCCCAGTATCAATCAATCAGTTGCTATCAATTAGTTTTAACAAAAAGGCATTTACCTTTTTGAAAATAGAAACCATATGTGGCCAAGAGGTACCTCTAACTCATTGGCCTAGAAGTCCATTTCTCCCTTTTTGAAAGTCCCATGAAGTGCTCTGCTGGGTTTTGAGAAATAATACCTTTCTAGAATCCATAGCCAATCCTCTCTCCATCATATTTCCGAAGCTGCTGCCATCCCAGCGTTTGCCATTGGCTATTATTGTCAGCTTTGGTGGACTCTGCTAAAGTGTCTTAGGTGGGGGGGTGGGGAACCCCTGATGGCTTTTCCAATCCTTTGAAGATCATATCCTACTCAACTTAATTTTTGAATGCCTAGTTGTTCACCTAAGACTGAGAAAAGAACAAATGCAAAAGAAACAGGTACCATGTACTCATAGGCACATAGCAACCAGGTAGGAAAAAGGGAACCTCCTTCCCTGCCCTACTCAGCAGTTCAGAACAGGTCTTGCCTCATGGAATGACATGCCAATCTTTTTGCATCCAAACTTCAGATAACTAGAAGACTTTTTGTCACTTTACAATTCCAACCCCTCTGTCATTTGTGGCTAGAAGTAGGTTCCCCATGCCTCTTCAGGTTGGATTAGAACCTGGCAGAGAATACTGAGGATGCTCTGTAAAATCCCCCAGAAAGGGAAAAATCTGAAAAAAAATGTATTTTTCCTGCGTCTTTATCCAAGTTCATCTGAGGTTCTTAATTTCAAAAGCAAAACTCCAAACAGGTCTTATGCTCCAGAAAAGGTAACCAAGCATCTCTCCTGGTACTATAACCTGAATTTAACAACTGGAAATTGATTAGAAAAAAAAAGTGATGCATGCAATCTTCATCATTTAAATGAAAGAGTAGGATCATGTAACTTTTAAAGTCATTTGTAGCTCTGAACCTATGAGTATATCACTACAGGCCTTGTTTTATATAGTAGCTGTACTACTGAACAATGAAATGTAAATTAAACCTTAATCATTCAAATCTAATTGTTAAATGAGCTTAAGGGTCCTTACTATTTTTTTAAAAAAAAGTTTTATGGGTGCATTTTGTTTTTATATCACAGACATATCTGGATATATCCTTATAGCCACATTATCCAACCCTGACCAGAATCAAACTACCTAGAAAAAAGAAAATAGTTAAACAAAAACCGATAGACTATGTAAAGCAACAAGTGCAACATATTCTCCTAATAGTTCCCCACTTATCTGCTGGTGCTCACTATAGGTCTATACCCATTTCTTGTATATTTGATATTTGTTATTCTTTCTGACATGAATATATTCCATTACAGTATTATTTATGGGACTTAGGAGGAGGGCAGCCTAGACTTATGATTTCACTCCTGTAGGGAACTTCACATGGGGAAATTCTCCCTGCCAATCCAGTTCGGTAACTGCTCTTCAATTCCCAGTCATGTCTGGGCCATAGAGAGGCTGAAAAAGTTACCCAAGATGTGTTGGAGAAAGAACTTGAGCCCAGGTCTACATGACTCCATAACTGAATCTCGATACCATTCTATCTCTTACATTAAAATGCTTAATTTTTTCAATCATTCTTCAATCAGTGAACACCCAGGTTGTTTCCAGGCTTTTATTATTACAAATGAGGAATTTATAGATCTTTTTGTTTGCTTTAAGATAGGTCCTTTTTATTTTTTTATGACATATATAAGCTATAGTTCTAACAACGGATTCTTCTTGCCTCACTGTCACAGAATTCTTCACATCCTTCTTCTACCACCTAATCTGTCCCATGCCTTTCCTGATCCCCTGTGGAAACTGCGTGAACGACACTGACTCCCATCTTGTGACTTGGTTCTGGAACTATCTCAGTTCCCTTTCTATTCAATTATGGGTCTAGTCCAATTTCTGTCTTGTGAGAAAGCTATTCAATTATGGAAAGTGTGAGAAAACTTTACTGCATTGTTTGAACCTAGCTCCATATGGATGGGAAACTGGACCATGTCTACTTGTTGCTTAGGAACTTTTAATTAAAGACTGATCAGAAATCCAGGCAAACCAGAAAACTGATGCAGAGTGTTCTCATAAGTGTACACCTCAAGCCATCCTTATCTGAAAATAGGCTTTGTACTGGTCTATCACTTATTGTTTCCATGTTCCTTTGTTTGAATACAGACACTTGGAGGAAGTGGGATACCTCTTTTTCTGATTTCAGGGAATTGCGTCTGTTCATTCTTCCCCTCCCAACTTGGAAAGTATCAAACTTTCCTCCAGTTAGAAACCAGATCACCTGATGTGCATCCTACTTAACTGTTTTCTTTTGATTAATTGATCTTATTTGATTAATTGTCTTTAATACATAAAAATCTGTCTCACTCTGTATTCGGAGTCTTTGGACTGACTGGGGAGTCCATTGACCCATTTATTAGGCCTGCTTTGCTAATAAATTATACTACTCAGATTTGTTTTCTCAGTTATTATTAATTATCTATCATACATCCCAACTGTTAGAACTCTCCCAGATTAATAACTTTGTATTTATATGCTATTAATTCTGTATATGTATGTATGTACACATATAGATGCATGTGCGTATATATGTCTATATGGTATGTATATGTGTGTGTATATATAAATACTTGTCTTTCTTGACAGATATCAACACTTCAAGAGTAGGGATTATTTCTTTTTTGATCTTGTTACTGCCTAGCAACATACTTATAAAGTTTCTAATTTGTGGGAGCTTTTTAAGGTTCAGAGTTTTGTATATCATCTATTAATTAATATTGTGTCCCAGAATATTTGAGAATTAGAAGAGATGTTAGGGATCATGTAGATAAACTCAATAAATACAAAATAATTCCCCCTGAAATGTCTTTTTTTCTGTCTTCTCTATTTCTGCTAAAGACATTTTAACATCTCTTTGGCCCAGGCAATTTGACACCCAGCGATTGTCAAGTTTTGGGCATTCTAACAGCACTTTTACTCTCAAGCTGCCCCTTCGTTTTCCTTTCCCACCACTATGGTCACGTTGAGACCCTTTTGACCTCTCTTCTAAACTAATAAAACAGCTCTATACCTGGTCTCTCTACCTGAGATCTCATCACTGGTGTTAGTCTGACAGACCAGCTGATTAGTGCCTCAGTATAAATTATAAGGTGCTAAAAGTTGCCTATACACACTTGAGGCTTACAAGATTGCAGACTCCAAAAGTCGGCAGCACCCAGGCTCCTCTTGACGGCCCTGAAGCTGCAGCCCCATTTAGCACAGTCAGCCCTGTCCCTCAGCTTCCTGCTCTTTGTAGTGTGCTATATGCCCCACTAATCACAGGTGTGAGGCAACAACTAAGGAATTGTCTCAAAACCAAACTGCCCTCTCCTCCCCACTCTTCAACTGAGAGCTATTTATGCCTTCAAAAAGAGCTGAATGAAAAAGTCCTAGCAGCAAGTACCCTTAAGAATGTTCCCATCTCTTTTGTAAGACCCATTACGGCAGGCTAAGGACTCAGCAATATCCCTGGTCATGAACCTGAGCAGATTTTCAACTGCTCATACAACTACAGAATTGGAATGGACTTCAGAGGTCACCTGGGCCAGCCCCTACCCAAATATTAATGCTATCTACAGTCACTGACAAGTGATCATCAAGTCTTTGTTTGAAGGTCCACAATGACAAGGAATGTTCTCACTTCTCCTCTCTCAAAAGCAACCCATTCAATTTTTAGACAGATCCAATTGCTACAATTTTCCTTATGAAGGGCCCAAATAGGTCTCCCTTAGCTTCTGTGCATGGGTTCTACTTTTGTAAAGTAAGCTAGTGCCTTCTTAAATCTATTTATCCTGTTGCTCTTTTGTTTGTACATAGATGTTTGCATATTGTCTCTCCCATTAGACTGTGAGCTCCTTCAAAGCAGAGATTGGGTTTTTGTGTTATTCTGTATCCCAGGGGTGAGCTCAGGTAGGTGCTTATTAACTACCTATGAGATCTTGTACCAGTAATTTCATCCCTCTGGGCTTCATTTTCCTCATTGATAAAGTGAGGAGTTAGATTAAATTATCTCTAAAATTCCTCCTAACTCTTTGATCCCATGATTCATAATCCTTCCTTGACATGACAAAACCTAACCATTTGATGACTGCCATCATATCCACCCTAAGTCCTCTCTTGGCAAAGGATTCCTAGTTGCTTCTCACTATGCTTATGCGTCACGGTTTCAAGGCCCCTTACCCATCCTGGTGGTCCTTGTATGAATTTACTCCAGCTAATTGACAGCCCTTCTTAAGTCCTGACCAACTGGACATTTTCCAGATCCAAACTGGCAAAAGTAAAGTATGATGCAACGAATACTCCTTGAGCTCTACATACTCTGCTTCTAGTTAGGAAGCCTGCCATCACCCTAGGTTCGTTGGTATCACTGTCACTCTGCGGGTTCATACGGATTTCACAATTTACTAAAGTCCCCATGAATTAATATCTGGCCACATCTTCCTGATCCCATTACAGAGCCATTATTTTTCAAACTCAAGCGTAGGATTTTATATGTATCTTTACTGAATTTCATTTATAAGATCCAGTGTGTTGTCTTAGTCTATTGAGATCTCTTTGGATTCTAACTCTGTAAACCAATGTGATGGCTATTCCTTCCAGCTATACGTAATTTGCAAATTTGATGGGTATGTCATCTCTGCTTTCCTTAAAGTCATTGGTAAAAAAATTTTGGCCAAGATGGGACCAAAGATAGAATCTTCTGGGGCTCTATGGGAGCCTCCATTCAAGTTCAATTCAAGAATAATTCAGTTCGACAAGATTTAAATAAATGCTGACTATGCAACACCTACATATGGTAGATGCTTTAATGAATGCTAGCTGGTTTGGAATGGATACTGACTCTCCAGCAAAGAGCTAAAGTTAGACTCAGGAAGACCTAGATTTCAATCTTGTTTCTGACGGTGGTTATATAAGTAGAATATTTGACTATTTTAGCCCTAATTTTTTTCATCTACAAAAAAATACACATAATATCTGATCGAATGGATTATTACAAAGCTTTGTAAAATAAGACATGTAAAACACTTTATACACTTTACACCACATGGATGTCAATTACCATTTAAATCATTATCCTGTGCAAAGTAGTAGTGCTGAGACTGAGAGTGGGGAAGAGAAGTAGAGTACAAAGAGATGTCTAAAACAGTCTCAAATATATACAAACTCTCAAAGAGTTTGTAATCCAAAAGGTCAAAAAAAATGAAACAAATGAGACACAAAGGGAAATGAGATTGATGAAAAAGATGCTATTAACTGAAGTCCTATATAAAAGGCAAGAAGGAAAATTTTCTCCTGTAGGAGTCAAGGTCAGCTTCATGGAAGAGATAGAAACTGAGGGAAAGGAAAAAAGAGACTTCATTAGGTGGAGGGGAGCAGGGGAGAGATGACCTTGGTTTGGAAGCTGACCTGAGCACAGAGATAGATGAAGATAGGCTAACAATGAAGGATCTGGGACTTGTCTTGTTTTACTGTACTGTAGAATATTTGGATGTAAGTGACATAAGATAAGGCAAAAAAAGAAGTCTGGAATAAGATTACGAAAGAGCCTTTCATGGCAGAAGGAGTTCATTTTTCATTCAGGGAGCAATGGGGAAATAGGAAGATTTTGGACTAGAGAATGAAGTAATCAGCTAGGAAGATGGCTAAGGCAGAAATGAAAAGAAATTGGAGAAGGAATCCAGGAGAAACAGAAAGACCAGTTAGGAGGTTATATAAAACAGGGCCAGAAGAGATGGAGGTCTGAACTTGGGCAGTTGCAAGAGGAGAAGAAAGGAAGGGCTAACATGGAGATCAACACTTTTAGGGTTTAATCAATCAGTTCTCAAACCCCTTAGTTACATTATCAATACCATATGTCTTGCTGACATTCAGGCAGATTATGTTGATGATACTCCCCTGATATAGGAAGGGTCAGAAAAGGAAATGAGTTTAGTCTGGCATGACTTGTAACTAATGAATACTGGCTCAATTTGAGAACCTCTCCCTTTTCTAAACATTCACAGACCATTCCTTCTGATAATTTATTCTGGAAAAGTGAAATGTGCCTGGAATGGACATCAAGTACATTAGCATACAGTTTGAAGTATACACATTCTTACCCTTAAAAAAAAAGCTAGGAAATGTGTCCATTCTCTAGTTCACCTCTTCTTCAAAAATCAGTAGCAATGTTAATGCAATCATAAGCTTTTTGAGTAACCTAGGATGTAGTTCATCCTGGTCAGTTGAACTGAACTCATTGAAAAGAGCTATGTTCTTTCTTATTGCCCTCTAACTTACCGTGGATTTCAATTCCATTGAAAAAATTCCTGTTCTCTTTTTCCTAGTCTGAGGTGATTTTTGTTCAAAGAGAAAGACAAGTAAAATATGGCTTGAATAGTTCTGTCTTCTCTGGTTGATCCATGGTCATCTTTCGTCTTTTCATTTTTTTCCAAATTGACTTGGCCCCTTTATGTATGTATGTATGTATGGATGGATATTTACATATATAAATATATATACATGTGTGTGCATATGTGCATGTGTATAAGTATACATATATAAAAAATATTGTTTTCATATCACTTCTATGGGGCAGCTGTGTGCTGCAGTAGATAGAGTCAGGAAGACATCTTTCTGAGTTCTGGCTGGGTGATCCTGGGCAAGTTATTTAAACCCTGTTTTCCTCAGTTGCCTCATCTGCAAAATAAGCTGGAGAAGGAAATGGTGAACCACTCCAGTATCTTTTCCAAGAAAACCCCAAATGGGGTCACAGAGAGTCAGACAAGGCTGAACAAAATCACTTTTATTTCCAAATATTTCCCTTCCCTTTCCTCTAACCACTGAACCAACTTCTATGACAATTAATGAGGAAAGGGGTGGGGAAACAGTTCAGCAAAAGAAAGGAACAAATCAACTGAATCAGAGAATATGAGCAATGTCCCCAACCTCTGCAAAGAAGGAATGAAGGTTCCTTTTCTCATCTTTTCTCCCTGGGCCAGACTTGATCATTCTAACCCCAAAACATTCGATTGCTTTGTATTTTTCTTTCTCCTTACCCTGCTCTAGTCATTATATGCATTATTTTCTTGGTCCTGAATTCTTCATTCTGCTACGAATGCATCGTCTTTTTATTCATTCTAACTCAACAGTAATAAGAGCACTCAATTCTATGGGCTTTAGGACATACAACGTACTCCAAGAAGCTGCCCCACTACTGAAGTTTTCTCTTTTTCCCAACCATAAGGTAAAAATGCCCTTCTTATCTCACAAGCCTCAATTCATACTGGGCATTAGCCTTCTAGAAACACAATTCTTTTTATTTATTTGACAGAGAATACTTTATTACAAGGGGTTCTTTTTATGTGTATCCTAAGTCATCTGCCCAGGTTCAATATCTTGTACCTATCCATTTTAAATCTGTATTGTTGTGAGCTCCACCACGTAGCCACATCAGTCAGTCAGTAAAGAAGCATTTGTTAAGTACTCACTAGGTGCCACCAGGTACTGTGCTATGTCCTCAGGATCAGCGCCCCCCCCAACCCTGCAAAAAAAAAAAAAGGAAAAAAAATAGTTCCCACCCTCAAAGAGCATAATTCTAATGGAAAAGACAACATGTAAAGTAACTAAGTAATTTTTTAAAATTTTTATTTAAATTATAAAAAAAAGAAGGTGGACTTTGTGTTCACTCTTGAAGAAAGTCAGAGAAGCTGAGGCAGAGGTGGGGAGGCTGAGGATGCTAAGCCTGGGGGACAGACAGCATAAAGGTACAGAGTCAGGAGGAGGAGCATCAATGTATAAGGAAAGCCGGTAGTTAAATCTAGCTGAAGCAAAGAATACTGGGAGGACAGTACAAATAAGAAGGCTTGAAAGAAAGGTAGGAAGGAGTCAGACTATGACAAGCTTTAAATACCAAATATAGGAAGGAGTTTCTATTTAATCCTGGAGACAATAGGGGAGCTGCTGGAACTCAGTGAGCGAGGGAGTGACATGGGCAAATCTAGGCGTTAGAAAAATTTCCTTGGTAGCTGAGTGAAGGAAAGATTGGAGTGGGGAGAGACTTGAGATAGTAGGCGATTATGTGATCAAGTGATATGACCTGAACTAGGAAGGTATCTATGTGAGTACAGAGAAGGGCATGCATGTGAGAAATGTTATGTGTAGAAAGGGCAACATTTGGCAAAAGACTGGATACAAAGGGAGAGTGAAAGTGAGAAGCCCAGTTTGACCCAAAGGCTAGGAACCTAGGTGATTGGGAGGATGGTGCTACCCTTGAAAATAACAGGCAAGTTCAGAAGCGGGTAAAATTTTGGAAAAAAGGCAAGTTCCATTTTGGTCACATTGAGTTTAAGATGCCTACATTCTACTAGAGATGCATACATTGAACATTCAGTTCAAAACGTATGAGACATTTAGAGATGAGAGACAGTAGACTGGTAGAGAGAGTACAGCTAGATATGTCTGTCTGGGAATCATCCATATGGAGATATTAAATGAACCCATGGGAGATGATGAGATCATCAAATAAGATAGTATAGAGTGAAAAGAAAAGGAGACCTAGGACAAAATCTTAGTGGGTAGCCATAATTCATGAAGAACCAAGAAAGGAGACTGAGAAGTTGATCAGGAAGAGATTAAGGACAGAGCAATGTCACAAAAATCTAGGGATATCCAGAAGGAAAAGGTGAGCAACAGTATTAAACACTGCAGAGAAGTCAAAGAGGACCAGTATTGGAAAAAAGACCATCAGATTTGGCAATTAAGCCATCACTTGTAACTTTGGAAAAAACAGGTTCAGTTGAATGGTGAGTTAAGAAATCAGATTGCAGAGAGTGAGAGGAGACCAAGTGGAGGTACCTTGTGTAGATGGCTTCCTCAAGGAGTATAGCCATAAAAGGAAAGAGAGCAAGAAAGGGTTTTTAAGGATCCAGGAAAAAAATATATTTTTGAGTAGTAGGAAAGGAATCAGTAGATAGGCTTGAAGCAAGAGGGAAGTAGTGATGATAACAGAGGCAGTTTTCTGGAGAATTAGAGAGGGGATGAAATAAAGAGCACATGTAGAAGGGTTTATCTTGGCAAGGAAATGGGCTACCTCTTGCAATTAAGAAAGAAATAATGTAAAGAGATGTCTAAGGGATGTGAAATAAGGAGAAGGAGAGAAGGGGAAAAGTCTTAGCCAATAGCTTCCATTTTTTTAAGTAAAGTTTATAAAGAAAGGCTTATCAGCTAGGCAGATGGGGAAGAGAGCAGCATGGGAGACTTGAAAGATCAGACGGTTTGTAATAGCTGAGGAGAGTGGGGTGGCAAATCAATTAGAGAGGAATAGAATGTTTGCTTTGTTACAATGAGAACAGAATTGAGGTTAGACAGTATAAATTTATAATGAGTACAGTCAGCACAAATTAATGATTTCTTCCAATTCTTTAAATACTTCCCTTTGTGTTCCTAAGTAAAATTAATTGTGATACCAAATTTCTGGAAATTGTTCTTGAGGGCTGCCCAAATGTCTTGAGCTAAATTCCCCCTTGGAGACTTCAGGCATGAGATCTTACCTATGCCATTTACAGACTCTAAAGTCAGATTCTCTGGTAGTATTAACAGGACATCTTCCAAATAATTCTACCAGGTCTTCGGAAGCCTAATCAGGAAATGGATTCTATTATTCTTTTCAAAATATATCTCCTTATATTTTCTACACAGCCTGCTATTAATTGAAGTTGTTGTCACTGTAAAATATGGAGATTTCAAGTGGGAAAATCTGTTTTAAAAAATTCAATGGCTATCTTTTGGCATGGAAAAACAGACGAGTTGAACTCTCCCTTTGCTGTCGGGTAGGGGGAAGGGGAGGAATATGACAGGACAGTCACTGGGATGGCCACTCTTCTTCAATGATTCAATAGGAAACAGCCTCTCTCTCTCTCATTCTCTGCATTCTGCTAGGATTATTGTATGCATACTCTTCTGTTTTTAGAATATTCTAAATGCCTTAGCACATTCCAGAGTCTGTTGCAATGTGATTCAGCCCATCAGTAGATATCACAGAACAAACCTATTTCCCCTACTCCAGCTTTGTGACCAAATGGGTTTTGACAGGCCATTAGGAACCACCTTCCAGATCCGCACCCCTCCCCCAATCAGAAAGACTTTATGTTGTGGTAATCCAATACAGGAGGTCTCAATGACAGTTTACATATTTCTAAGACACAGGGAATAGAGTACATGCAAAGCCATTACAAGTCTCCAAAACAAACTCTTACAGTCTGTTAACAGCACGGCACTGATGTGTCCCTCCGTCTGCACTGAAAGATGCTTGGTTCCACTTTTCAGACACAGCTGGACTACTTCAGTAACAAGGGCACACCTCTTGATTTTGTGCACTTAAGATCCATAGAGAACAGTGCTGTTTTTAAATGATATCTTCCTCTTCCCCCTGCCTCTTCCCAAAGGATTAGACATTAACATGGAAATATCAGAGTAAATGCTCCTCCACCTGCTACCACATCACAGTCACAGCCAGATAGATTTCATTCTACTGGCTGAAGTCCCCAAACACTGCTTTCCCATTAAAATCGGTATATAAAAAATCATGGGGTTGGTCCACTCTAACCCATTAGCACAGCATTTACTAATGAGCCACCTATGAGGTGTATTCAACCTCTACAGAGTTGTGCAACATTTTGTGGGCTATTATCAAGCTGAGTAAGCACCTTAGAGTTTGTCCTGTCCAAAATTGTTGACTAGAGGTAGATTTATTGTTGTTTTTCAGTTGTGTTTGATTCTTCATGACCCCATTTGAGATTTGCCATTTCCTTCTCCAGCTCATTTTACACATGGAGAAACTGAGGCAATAAGATTAAGTGATTCGCCCAGGGCCACACAGCTAGTAAGTGTCTGAGGCTAGATTTAAATTCAAGTCTTCCTGACTCCAGCCCTGGTGTTCTACCCACTGTACCACCTAGCCACTCTAGAGGTAGCATGGTATATAGTACAAGGGTAGAGAACTCACACCTGGTATAGTGAATAGAGGGATAGCTTTGGAATCAGGAAGACCTGTATTCAAATATGATGATACACACTAGCCACGTGACC
>CM053769.1:532219164-532238685 GCA_028658325.1 Potorous gilbertii | reverse complement strand
GATATTCATCAGGATGACTGGAGATGACCCAGGATGAGGCAATTGGAGTTAAAGACTTGCCCAAGGTCACCCAGCTAGTGAGTGTCAAGTGTCTGAGGTGAGATTTGAACTCAGGTCCTCCTGGCTCCTGCACTGGTGCTCTATCCACTGCACCACCTAGCTGCCCCTAGCAAAGGATTAGGAGCATAGTGGGTATGCATCAATCTGAGAGGAACTGGACAATGGAAAAGACAGGAATGTGATGGAATGTTATTGTGTCATAGGAAGTGAATAGGAGGAATTCAGAACAAACATGGAGGAACTCATAAAGTAATATAGAGAGACGAAAGTAGAACCAAAGGAACATTGTAAACAGTAACAACAATAACGTAAATGCCCTGAAGACTCATTGCAAAATTTAGACTTCGCTCTGGAGTAAAGGTTGAAACATTCTTGTTTTTGTAGCTGCTTGTCCTTCATTCTTGGAGAGAACCAGTAACCTCAGGAAGGTGATGCCATGACATGCAAGAGAACTGGACTTAAGTGAGGTAGGACTGTGTAAAGTCACCAGTCTCACTTTGAACTCCAGGGCCATTTGGGCCTAGTGGCCAGATGTAGATCAGGATGACTAGAGATGGCCCTGGATGCAGTGGGAGACAAAAGCTAAGGTCTTTGATAGGTCTCAGCTTGACTAAGGTAACACCCTTCCAGTAATTAAGAGTAGGTAAGAAATGAAGCAGAAAATGACCCTTTTACTTAGTCAAAAAAATTAAAAAATCCAACTGAAGACCCTTAGGGTTTCTGGCCAGAAGAGAAACAATTCCA
Source organism: Potorous gilbertii (assembly GCA_028658325.1). Lineage (NCBI taxonomy): Eukaryota > Metazoa > Chordata > Mammalia > Diprotodontia > Potoroidae > Potorous > Potorous gilbertii. The sequence continues at coordinate 532,237,881 of CM053769.1, read as the reverse complement.
ATTTATACTCACTCTGAGCTATCAAAACCCAAACAATGACCAAGTGAGGCTTGGGTTGATAACCCGTTATTGGTTAATCAATGAGAACTGAAGTGATTTGTGTTTAAGGCCTGATCAGATGGTTCCATTCGAATCCCAGCAGGCTTTATCAAAGCCTAGTTTTCCAGTGCTCTATTTCAAGAAATCATAAATGAAACTACTGCAAGGAACACAAGAGTTAATTTTCTATTTTTGTTTTGTTTTAGTGATAGGGTAAATGAGCAAGGGAGACGGAAAACAACATACATTATCTTCTTTTGATAAAAAGGTGGGGAACGACTGGGGCAGAATGTTGCACACACTATCAGGCTTTTATTACTTTGTTAGATCACTCTGCATAAGAGTCTTTGTTACAAGGGAGGATTCAATTTGGGGGTAGGGAAATATACATATTTTTAAATGACTGTGCTTTCCAAAATGTATACTGAGAAAGGCAGATAGACAAAAAAAAAATAGTAAAGGGAAGAAATTGGAAGATATCCAGAATGGATAAGAAGTCACTGAATAACCAAGGTCAGATTATATTTGGTTTTCATTTTCACTTGTAAATTCATTTCAAATGCATTTTCCCATCTGATTCCTTCATTTCCTCCTCCAGGAGCTTTCATTATTTACTGAGGTGGCTACTGATTTCAAAAGCAATCTAAAGGGGCAGAAATTCAGGTGCATATTGTAAACACCCTTGAATCTTTCCCCCTTGCTTTCCAGTGCAGTTATTTCAAAGGAAGGCTTCCCAAATATAATCTTCCAAATCCATTAAAGGGTAAGACTATGTCCACACAACCTCTTCTAAAGTCTCTCCCCTAATGTGGTACCCATTGTTCTGTTCTGTATGTTCAGCGACACACAAAGTAGCCATTAAAATGTTGTCAGCCTTAATCCAACAAGGATGTTTCTTCTTCTCAGAATGGAAAAGCCTCCTTGATTTCTTGTAGTAATGGTCTGTCCAGCATTGGAGTTAAAATTAGAAGACCAGGGTTCAAGATCTGATTGATCTCTTGCTGTGAGGGCTGGGGAAAATCACTTGTTCTCTCTAGGTCTCGTTTCTCTCATCTATAAATGAAGGGGATGAACTCTGACATCCCTCCCAGCGTTAGCATTCTATGAGTTCCTTTCTCCATGAGGTTTTAAGGAATGTCTTAAGGTTTTCTTTAGTGTCCAGCTCCCTTTGTTGACCACAGTTTAAGATCATACATTCCTTAACTGCCTCAGTCCAACCCCCGCTTGTCTCTAGTGTGGACTCTAGTGTTGATTGCCTAGGTTGCAATGATAAATGTGACTTCCTTTCCCAAAATAAAACTAAGACTGGTTCCAAAGGGTAGTGTTAGGCAGAAGCACAAGCCTCCCAATGTCCTTTTTAGAAGAGTGAGTGTTTGAACAGTTAGGTTACAGATAATAGTAGGGGGACATCTGCTCCTTAAAATGCCAGATGGGATTGACAGGTTGAAATGAAAATAAAACTTTCGGATTGTTGGGTTGGTTTTTTTTGCCAGCATTTTCAGCCCCCAGGTAAGACTATGAAGATGATGTGAAGTTGTCCACGACGTCATTAAAGACAATAATCCTTTTAGTTTTCAGTAAAACATGCTGGTGGGATCAGAGAATGTTAAAGATGGAAGTAACTTAGTGACCAGTCTGGCCAAACTCTCATTTTACAGATGGAAAAATTATTAACAGATAAAGAAATTATTTATATTTCCCATCAGGCTAACATGAAACCAATCGATCTATGAACATTATTGGACATTTACTTTGTAGCCACCCCTGAAAATGTGTTCATACAAGAGGCATAATTGACCCTTACTCGGTCACCAAAGTATTCTAGACTTCTGTTTGCAGAAAGGACACATTTCCAAACACTTTTATTAATTTCAGGTGAAAAACACTTACTTGCTGTGTTACCCTGGAAAAGTCACTTAACCTTATTTGTTTCAGTTTTCATATCTGTAAAATGAACTGGAGAAGGAAATAGCAAACCACTCCAGTATCTTTGCCAAGAAAACCCCAAATAGGGTCATAAAAAGTCTGAAACAACTCAACAACAACATGTGCCAGTCCCGGTGGTGAGCGCTTAATAATGTTTTTCTCTTATCTTCACAAAAACCCTGGGAGGTAGGTGCTACTATTATTCCTATTTTACAAATAAGGAAACTGAGGCAGACAGAGGTTAAATGATGGAATAAGAAAGAATGGAAAGAAAGAAGAAAGGGAGGATAAAAGAAGGAAGGAAGAAAAAAGAAGGGAGGGAGGAAGGGAGGGAGCTAGGGAGGGAGGGAAAAGAATGAAAGAAAAATGACTGCCAAGTGGACTTGTTTTTATAGTTACCAACTTGTTTAGTTCTTCCCCCCTTACCAAGTACAGGCTGGCACTAGCCAAGTCCAGCTTATCTGAGCCAACCATCATTCTTAGACTATGCCACAATATGCCATCAATCATCCTTTTGTTATTTCAGGTACAGCCAGCCCTGGTACAAATGTACTGCCCTGGCCTTAAGTTCCTATTGTCAGGGTTTGTTTACTCTAGCAAAATCACGTCATCTGGTACCTCACCCCATGGAGCATCAGTGAGGAGGCTGCTATTCACAGAAAGGACTAGAAACAAACAGCTTATCACTGCCCCTTTGTGTAGGAACAATCGGTGCCCCAAACCACAGGAATGACCAGGGAGAGGAAGACGTAAAAGCAACGTCTCCTCATCACCACCACATTTCCTAGTTTTCATGGAAATTTTGGATGTGAAAGAATACACAGTTTCAATTGCAAAGAATTCTTATTGCTTAAAGAGCAACATCCAAATGGCTATGGATTCAAGACAAGATTAAAGACACCTAAAACAAATGACATATCATTGAGAGTAAAACCTAAAGAATTAGAGGTAGGAGTCTTTCAAAAAATTCACAGTTGGCTTGATCAAGCAACTTGAATGGCTTCCTATGATAAACTCCATAACTTATTTAAGTATTTAAGGAGTTTGATCATTTGGTCTAACTCTACCTCTTATTAATCCCTTGTGATATACTACCAATCTCCAACACCTTCCTCTGGGATATCTCCATTTAACTGCCAGACTCCATCTCAGACTCAACACATAAAAAAATGACTTCTCCATCTTTCATTCTAAAGCTACTTCTCATCCCACCCTCCCTATTTATTCTGTAGGGGGCATCATCATTGCCCCAGTCACTCAATATCAAAACATCAGATTCATTTTTTTTTTCTTTTCTCTCTCCCTTATCCCCCACATCTAATTAATTCTACCACCACAGTACCAGATCACAGGTAATTTCTTCCATGAAACCTTCAGTGACTTCACCACACCTTCACCCTTTGCCCTAACCTTAGGTGAAAGTACTTCCTTTTTGCTCATATTTTCCTAGAGCAAGTTATTCATATCTTTCTACTTTTTCTGTGGATGTGATATAGCCCCTCAAATGACAATGACAACTGATCCTTGTTGTAATACTTTAAAACATTATCTCACTGGAATGACAACAAGCTTAGATGACTTCTCTGCCTTGGAGTTAAATTAATTGTAGACTGTATTAAGAGACAGAATTACATCATCTTTCATCTTTGTACCCCCAGTACCTACCACAATGCTTTGGACACAGTGGGCACTGAATAAAAGTTGAAGTGAATTCCATTTCTCTGGCCAACCAGATTTATTGTTACCTCTTTGGGGCTTTCTTGTTTCTATATCATTTCTCTCTCTCTTGCTACAACCCTCTACTCTCTACTTTACCAAGTTCTATCTATCCTTCAAGGCTTAGCTCAAATGACACCTTCTCCATGAAGTCTTCCTCAACTATGACAGACAGAAATAATTTCTTCTTCCTCTGAGCTCCTATGTCATCCATTATGGTGGACATTGATTTGACATTTATCAATAACTGCCTAGTAACTATCCTTTCATTTTCCCCTTTCAGCTATTCTTTTTGAAGGCAGACATTTCTCATGATTTGGTATATATCCCACAGTACTCTGAACATAAGCAGCTACTGCTCTGGTGACTGACTGATTTTAGATAATTGTGATTATGCTCAACTTCATCTAAAGTCAGATTAATTGGATGAAAATCCATGCTTAATTGCTTCTGATTATGAAAAGCAGCTAAAATACACTAATCAAGTGTATTTTGTAATATAAAAATATTTATAAGATCTTGATATTCGTAATAGTATTTTTAGAAACTTATTTAAATAAAAAGATTTTTTAAATTATGAAAGCTTTGTTACACAATGGCACAAATACATGAACAGATAACTTAATTAGAATTTTCTGAATAATCCGTGGCTCACACTGGAAAAGTTAAATGTGGCAAGAGGAACATGATGTTAGGACCAAAATTACTGGACTTGGCACCAAATGATTCAGTCCCATCTTTACCAACCTGACCCCTAACTTCCTTTTCACCTCCTTCTCCCAAACTCTGTAGTCCAATCTAATGGAGGAAAATGCCCATTAAAAATCTCTGGCCAGAAAGTAGCATAAAGGCTGGCTCTAAGCAAGATAAAGGGGCAAGCCTAAGGATCTAGTTTCAGAGTCCAAGGCTTCAGGGAAAGGGGGATGCGGGTAGGGATGAGTAAGGTGAGTGGAATGAAGATATCACAATTGGCAGATTCTCATATTAGCCTTTGCCCCAGTTGCTGACACCAGGGAAGAGAAGATTCAGGGGGTTGCTTCCTCTGTTTTGGTGGGCAGCCCAATGGCTTAATCCAAGGTCCAGCCCTGAGTTACTATTCCTACAGAGTACTATGATGATCAAATCTTTTCTACAGGGTTGTCTTTCCACAAGGTCAGAATGACCCCTTTTCATTGCCTGGCCCAGGGAAATTATGCCACACAGGATGTCCTGGAACAAAGTGAAAGCAACAGGGAGATCAGTAGCAAAGGTGGAGTATATGACCTGAGTACTACTGCCCAACTCCACCCCAGATGTAAAGTCTTGGAAGGCAAGGGCTGTGTCTTGCACCTCTTTCTTGGCTTCCTGAGCATAGAGCATGGTGCCCCCAAAAAGTCAGTCCTCAGAGAATGTTTGTGGATAGTGATAAGAGCTGATACATTTCCTGCCAAAGAAAATCCACCTGCCCTCCCCATGTTCTGTAATCACTTGAGTTGGTTCTACTCTACTTGGCACTTCCCATGCATGATGATTACCTTTTCTTAATCCTTATGATTCAGAATGCTTAGATGAAAACCCCTTTCCCCAGCTACCTCTGACCCAACTTTTGAACCTATGCAGCTCAAAATTGGCCCATTCTCTCTTAACCTCCACATAGTAAACAAAGTTCCACCACACCCTAAAAACTCTTCTCCATTTGTCAATTAACCTCCTTCCCTAAGTCCTAGAGTTCTTCCTTGCACATTCCTTCTATCTCCTGGTGACCCATAGATCCTAGCTTCCTCCTAATGACACCTCATCTCTTGGCATCTTCTCCAAGGCTGACTACTCTTCCTCTCACATCCTGTGGTATACAGGGCCAGGAGGAGAAGTTGGCACACTCCCCAATGTCACTTTCAGTCACTTCCCAGACCATCACCACTCAACAGTTAAATTCCTCCCATCTAATTCATTCTTGCTGTGACCTCATAGGCCTGGAGATCTCTCTCTCCCTCTCTCTCCCCTTCTCTATCCATTCATCAAATAAACAGCGGAACCTATACAAGACAAAAGGCATAGCACTAGCCTGAAAAAAAAAATGCCACAATCCTCAACTTCCCTAAGACTTTATAATCCATTTGTGAAAGGAGAGGAGAAGCAGGGGCATGCTGGTAAATGCTTAATAATCACCTCCCCAGGGGAAGAAAATGTACACAGAACCTATTTTTAAGTTTAGTCTGCATTATTAATATTTTCTCCATCACTTTTTTAAGTCTAGAGGATCAACAAAACAATAAATCAGACTCTGATTAGTAGGGTCTGATGATTTCTGAGGTGTATATGCTCACACTGAAAATTTAACAATTGGGATTGGTTAGCCCACATGGGGTAGAGGGAGAGGGAGCAGTTAAGTGGTTCAGTGGATAGAGCAATGGGCTTGGAATCAGGAAAACCTGAGTTCAAATTCAGCCTCAGATACTTACTAGCTATGTGACCTTGAGCAAGTCACTTAACCCTGTCTGTTTCAATTTCCTCATCTGTAAAATGAACTGAAGAAGGAAATGGCAAATTATTTCATTATCTTTGCCAAGAAAGCCCCAAATGGGGTCATGAAGAGTCAGACACGACCGAGACGACTCAACAATAACAAAACCCATATGAACTGACTCCAACACATCCTAAATACATGTCAATATGGAGGGATGGGGAAAGCACCATAGAGAGATGTGGGCAACTTGTTTCATAGGGACATGCCTAACATTTATAAGTAGTAAAGAAGTCAAATGTAAGTCTTCTGATTCTAAATCTAGAGCATTTATTACTACCACAATAAAAATTAAATATGAATAAATAAAATATAAATATTTCTATTATTACATAATTAAATAAATTACATAATAAAAGTGATATAGATAATATCTGTAGAAGTCAGAGGATAGAGAAGTCATTTTCAGCTGGCAGAAAGCAGAGAATGAGTCTTCATGGCGAAGGTAATATTTAAGCTAGGCTTTAAAAATTGAAGCTGGCCTTAAAGATTGAAGCCAGAGAGATATAGAAGCTTAGCAATAGTCAAGCAGAGAAGCTAAGGACTCACAGATTTCACTGATGCCAACAGAGGATGGAAAAGGCCTGATTCAGGACCCACTAATGAGCTCACCTTATGCTCCTTTGGTTAGAGGCAGAGAAAAAAATACCAGGGCCAAGTATGTGGAATGCAGAAAAAATGAATAGGGAGAAGGAGACCAAGTCAGTAGATTAAACTAAAATAAAGACAATTTGGAGCATAAGCAATGGGTAGACTCTGAAGACAGAGAAGGCCACAAGGAATCAGCAAGAGGACTGAAACAAAGTCAAGAAACCAGACACAGAGCAGAAACTACAGCATCCAGGTAGCCTACGACTGGCCAGCAACTATAGGATGAGGGATTTGGAGGTTGTTTGTTTCTTAACTATTTACATCTTTAATTTTTTAAACTTCCCATGATGTATCAAGGCATATGATGGGTATCATCAGGCAGCAACAACCATATAATCAGTGAGGAACTCTGGAGAAAAACTGGAGGAAAGGAGGTCAAGAAATTGAAGGAGGAGAAGAAAAGAGGGGCTGCACTATGTGGCAATATGAAGAGAGGACAAATAGCCAACATCCTCCACTGGTACTCTAACAATGATATTGGGTACCCCCCATAGTGAAGTTTGGGGGCACATGAACAAGAGCTGCCCAGGATGTACAGACATAGATGAGTTGGCAGCCTGGGCCATGGAGGGAATTCCTGAATTGATGAGATCACAGATCCATTTGGATTTGAGTAATTGTTTGAAAATTTTCAAAAATGCATTTGTATCTTTTCTTTTTACAGCATCTTCATTTCTGAATGGCTACCTTCTTTCCTCTCCAGATACTTCCCTTGTAACCTAAAAATTAAAGAGAGAAGGAAGAAAGAGAAATCTAGTATATTTAATCAAGTTATCAATTGAGACTGAAAATACATGCAATGATTCCAACTCCTTGGATTCCTAAAGGGCTATTGTCCTTCTGATTTTATGAAGTTGTTGAGACCTGACAGATCCTAAAGAAATGATAGATGCAATCTTGCTATCTTACTAAGGCTTTGACTATGTTCTATGTGACTTACTTGTCTGTTGACTTTCTTATCTGAGATTGTCGTGGTAGATGTAATGAGTAAGAGGCTCCTTTGAGTATCAGGGAAACCTGAATTGAAAGCTTGCCTCTGACACATACTCCAGGCACATTACTTAACCTCTAAGTATGCCTAAAGAAGTTCCCTAAGACTTTTAAGTCACGGGACAGTTGACAGTCTACACTGGTGGAAAGAATTTTCTCACCAGGAATCCCTTACATGGATGAAATCACAAGTGCAAGGGTGGGGAACCTGTGGCCTTGAGGCCACGTGTGGCCTTCTACATCTTGAAGTATGGCTTTTTGATTAAATCCAATTTTTACAAAACAAAGTTTTATAAGGATCTAGAAAGATCAGAGAGAGAGAGCTAAGGAGACATTCTAAACTACAAGCTTCTTGGGTAAGTATACAACAGGCCAATAGGCCATACCCAGAGAGTGCTAAGGAGGGTCTTAGTCATTTAACAAAACCATGAAAATAAGCATGGCCTATATGTCATGGCCTTAATAAAGCAGGACCAGATGCAAAAGGAAACAACCTACTCAGCCTTTCCTTGTGATTCACTTTTGCTGGGGCTCTGAGGTGCCCCTATATTTGCAGGGAGTCTCTGATTCAGCCTGCCAGAATGAAATGCCCACAGAGTCTTTGCCAAGTGCTATGGAAGCCAAAAAAAAAGGGGGAGAGTGCCTAGGAAGGGATGGCATTGATGAATGTGAGAGGGCCTGAAACAAATTTTGCAGGCTGGAGAGAATTTTCGCAGCCTATTGATTTTGGAAACAGATTTACCAAGCTAGTATGAGGTCTGTTCCTGAAGCCCTGTCTTCAGTGCCATGCCTAGAAAAACAAAACAGAAGACTTTTTAATTCCTTCTGTGGCTCAGGGACCACCTACAGCTGCCAACTCCTTTTCATATCCATAGTAAGCCTGCTTCCCCACCCTTAACCCAGTGGTAGTTGGAGAGATTAAACAGGTGTGGATAATTCCCCAATTGTGTCAGGAAAACATGGAACCGTAACACAAGAACAATGAAAAGCACATGAGTCCCAATTGTAGGTACTGTAACTTTAATTGATTTAATTATTCTTATTTGTATTTCCTCCCTCTGCATAAAAGTGCACTTTCTTAGCAAGGCAGGCCACATTTTTAGGAAATGACTGGACTGTCCTTGCTTAGATATGAAGAACCCTTTTTAGGTCACTCAGATGAACTGCTCATACACCACTAACCCTCCATTTCCTAATAATACCAACAGTAGCAGGATGAAAAATAATGGACCCACGTCTATTCACATTGTACTCAAATGTATATTGAAATCTGAATTCACACTGTTACTTCTTCTGAGTCCTGCCCTCATTTATCATAGGCTCCAACCCTGTGCTCCTGAATTAATCTGTATGGAGGAGACAACTCAAACAGAAAACAGAATCCCCAGCCCTAGGCTCCATTCACTGCTTTGTACCATTTCTCTGTCATTAGATAGGTCACTTGACCTTATCTAGCCCCCACCCTCAACTCTATCCTTCATCTATAAAATCAACACCAATTTTTTTGTCTACCTCATTTATAAGTGAGAAAAAGTTAGATGCATTGTTTCAATGAGAGTTACAGCCAGTGTGAGATGACAGGTACTGCCTCCTGAGGTGCTGACTTTTAGAGAACATCTCTAGTCCTTCAACAATAGAAATAACTGAGATTAAAGCCTAATTATCAGGGATAATTAACTAAACAAGGGAGCTATTCTGCTTCTTCCCCCATCATACCTTTACTCTAACCCAATGATTTAGGATTCTCCCCACTAAGGAAAGGAACCCTTGAGGCAGTTACAAAACCAACCCCCTCATACTCAAGGAGCAACAACACATCTATGCTCCTTATTGTCAGGATGGAGGAAAAAGGATTCGGATCACAAGACATGGAACTAGAATGAATGAAAAAGCAATTATTAAGTGCCTTCTATGTCCCACGCTTAAATACAAAAAGTGAGAGTTTCTGCCCTCAAGAAGGTCACACTCTAATACATGGAAACAACATCTTTATAAAAAACGGTATAATTTGGTGAGGGGAATGACAGGTGAATTGATATGTAATCAATTGACCAAGCCTTTCCAAAAATAACAGTCTATGGATGGTACATTCCAAGGTTTCTTAACTTTGCTGTATCATGGGTCCCTTTAGCAGTGTTATGAAGTACATGTATCTTTCATAAAACAATATTTTAAAGTAAAATACATAGGATTACAGTACAGACTAATTACATTGAAATTTCGTTGTGATTCCATCATGTCTGACTCTTTGTGACCCCACTCTTGGATGTTTTCTTGGCAAAGATACTGGAATATACGGGATTTACCATTTCCTTCTCCAGCTCATTTTACAGATGAGAAAACTGAGCCATACAGGGTTAAGTGACTAGCCCTGAGTCACAAAGCTAGTAATTGTCTGAGGACAGATTTGAACTTAGGAAGGTAAGTCTTTCTGATTCTAAGGCCATGGCTCTATCCATTGAGTCACCTAACTGCTGGTATATTGAAATACATACATATATATGCATGTATACATATACATACACATACACACACACACATACATACATATATATATATATATATATACATATATATATATGTTGATTATGTTGGGGGCATGGGGCACAGTGCCCATGGATGAGAAGTGAAAGAAATAAATAGAACCAGCTTAGCTAGGAGTGAGAGTAATGGATCTCTTGTTGAGAAGGCCGAGGGAGGAGGCATTGAAAGCCAGCTAAAGAACTCTTTTATGTGACAGCCAGAGTGGAAATGGAGGGGAGCTATAGATCTAACAACCAAGCTGGAAATGTGTTGACCAGTCCAATGGCTGCACTCACATTGAAACACCTTGCTATGGTAACACAGGCAGCAACAGGAGGATGATGACAATTAAGAAGGTGACCTAGCAGATAGAAGCAAAGCCTCTCTGAGGAATTAGGAGGATGGGATGGGGAGGGAACACTAGCTGCCAGCAGGGCAGCACACACCAAGCAAAGAAATTTCTAGAGGTTCTGGACCAACCCAAGAAACAATGAACCATGAGGTGAAGAAACAAACTCAGACTCTGCCCTTCATGTGTACTATGCATAATTCAGTCATGGGAGTTGGGCCGGTCCAGGGCAGAGAGCTTGGTTCTATAGATACCCAAAGTTCTTCCCCTACTTGGAGGGTCCTCATTATCAGAATGGTATCCTAAGCTTGGAGTGATTGATTATTTAGGGTTACTTGATTCTGGTGACTCCAGATTCTTTCCCAGCATTAGTGATGGGGTAACAGGGGCAGGGGAGGGATGGGGGTGTCAATCTCTGGATAGCAACCAAAACTGGAATGAATATATAGGTCCCAGGGGAAGGTGGATTTCACCAGGAAGGATTGTTGTCTGTTCTTGACTTGATGTGGGCTCAGATGTGAATCTTTTCTGTATTCTTTGTTATATCCAATAAATTTGCTCTAAGTTTCTGGCATATAAAAGGTATTTAGTAAATGTTTGTTGATTGATTCTGTCTTAGTAACTCAGTATTTCCATGGGAGCTAAATGCCCTTTTAGGCAAGCCAAATTCTGATATTCTCTAGAGAATCCTGAGTCAGGACAAAAGAAGCTAAATGCAGATGTTCCCAGGGGAAACCCAGGGTAGAGCCCTGAGGAAGAGATAAGTTAGAGGTCCCCAAGACTAAACCCCATGGGTGTGAGCCCAGAGTTGTGGTCATGAGCCAAGGGGTTCAACTGCAAAAGTAATTAAATGATCAATCAACAAATATAACTACTGAATAACCAATAAAGTATATAATCCTCTGAAGATGAAGACATTAAAATTCTTCAATACAAGACAGCACATGCTAAGGGCCAAAAGTGTGATAAATGAGAGCTAAAGGCATCCAGTGACTGTGGACTTGAACGCTCAAGGAAGGCTTTGTGGAGAAGATGGGACTTGTGCTGGACCTCTGACTATGTGCAGGATTTGGGTGGGCCAAGAAGACGACAGAGGAACCAAAGTTTCCAGAGGAGAGTCTGCTGGAAACCTGGAGCAATGGAGAGGAAATGGGGTCATAGCAGACTTTTAGGAGTCTGGCTGAAGTGGAAGGAAGGCTCTTGAAAGGGGCTGGTGGGAAGCCTGGAACTGGGGCCAGATTTGGACAGAAATGGTTAAATATAAACAACCAAGGCCATGCCCAAAATCTGTGTAGCTACTTTTCAGCTCTCTTAGATAAAACTTATGCAGGGCTAGATAAGACAGGTGTTTTTAGGATCTTTGGGGTTTGGACTTTTGCGGGGACACTTTTGGACTTTTCAGGTGTTTTAGACTTCATGTAATTCCTGTTTGAAGACAAAGGTTCCTCTTTTCAAGAATGACTTTTGAGACACAGCCGAGAAAAGGCTAAACACACATTCCATCAGATTCCAACCACAGTACCATGCTCTCCTCCCTTTGGGCAGCCTCAACCAGCTTGAATCCACATGAAATGGTGAGAGAGTGATGCAAAAATAGTAGCTGGCATAAGGTAAGGATGCTGTGGGGAGAAAGATGTTGGTAGGCTGGCCTGGCTGCCTGGTGGTATCAAGCGACTCAGAATTTCCATGGAGAGAGCCAAGTGTAGGATCAACACTCAAAACCTCTCTCCTCATCTTGTGGGGAACCACAGAATTGCTGTCCTTGAGGGATCCCGGTGCCAGGTGTAACACTTACAAAGTGACTCAAGAATGATTGGAGCCAGGGCTCTGCCACCGGGTCAGCCAATACTCCTAACTAAAGATCAGTACTGACATCGATGGAGGTGCTGGAGGGAAAACAGACTCATGAGTAGTTAAAAACTCATATCTCAACAGAAATAAGCCTCTAATTTTCTTCAAGGGGGCAACAGCATGTGTCCTTAGTTTCTAGATTCCAGAATAATACTGTATGTGTCCTGGGTGAAGAACCATGGCTGTTTATCTGTGAAAACAAATTAAAAATCATGTTGGTTTGTCCTGCCGGGGGCAAGAAAAAGTGGGGAACTTCTCTCGAATGGAAAAGGTCCTCTCACTGTTTACCAGATTCAACTGGTAATTTCATAACCATCATCATCTCAGTTGGCTGATCTGAAGGGTGTATTAGCAGAGCTATAACTAGGGTGAAGTAGTTAGAGCTTTGTCACAGGGTGCCAAATGGGAAACTGCACTGATATTCTAGCAGATAGAAAATACTCTGTTTAGCATTTAGTAAGAAAATTAGTTAAAATAGGAAACTCAGCTGCTTTTTCTCCTCCTTCCCATCCTTGTACCAGTAGTCAGACACCAGAAAAGTTCTCTAAAATCCCCTTTCTCTTCCTTCCCTGGGTGGCAGCCTTCCCAGTAGCAGCCTCATAATATACTGTGGTCACTGCCCAGGATAACTGAGGTTCTAAGATTTCAGTCTTTTCCCCTTTTCTGCCCCCACTTCCACCAAAGACTGGTCTAGCAGCAGTGGGGAACCTTGAGGTCACATGTAGCCCTCTAGGTCCTCATGTGCAGCCCTTTGACTGTGGTCTCAAAGCCACAGGTTCCCCCACCCCTGGAGGTATCCATCCTTTCTCCCACCATCCTTGGGACTGAGGTCTGTCCTAGAGGTCTCTCACCATCAACAACTAGTTTACCCCATAGTTCCAGATGTGCATATGTGAGTTCAAGTACATAAGGATGTAGAGATCAAAGGCACCTAGCATTTGAAGGAAGCGGTGATTTGTAGATGTGTATAACATCTCCATCCCATGAAATCTTTCAAAACTAAACTGTATAATGCCTTTATAAACCAAGAATTTGGCAATAAAATCTGGGATTTATGAAGCTTTCTGTGGATCTCACATGCTCCAAACTTTCTTGTGTGGTAGGAGAAGACTCTGATGATCGTTATCTAAACCCAGAGACAAGTATGGTCTAAGCCGATTTTAGAGCAAAAGAAAATGAGAAACAGTAGAAAGTCTAGTATTCTTGACTCATAAAAGAATTGAACTTTCTTCAGAAGATTTTAGTGACCTCAAACCCACAGAAATCATGTTGCCTGACACATACGTTGAAGACAAATTCCCAAGTCCTTGGTATAGCCTCTCCCTTACAAGGCAGAATGGTGTAGTAGAAGAATGCTGTAGGACTGAGAGCTGAAAAGACTTGGGTAAAATCTCATTTTTCTGTTTACTAGCTGTATGACTCTGAACAATCTCTCGGAGATTCCATTGTCTCACCTCTAAAATAGAGCTAAGAATGACTTCAGTACTTAAAGCCCAGGAGTGTGCAGATCATAAGAAAATAGAGAGAGAGAGCACATTGCAAACCTAAGAGAGCTGTATAAATGGCAGCGATGCTCATTCTCTACCTGCCTGCCATCCTTCAAGTCCCATCTCCTCCAGGAAGCCTTCCTTTACTACTCCAGCTTACAGTGGTGTACTGCTCCTGTAAGTCCACTCATCTCTGCCACTCACAGGCATCCAGAATCAGTCCAGAAGTGAATGAAGAATGAAAGGCAAAAACACTATTCCTGCTTTCCAAGAACTCACATTCTAATGGGAGAGAGAACATGCAACTAATTATATACAAAGATACACAAGGTGCAGATGGGAAGTAGTCTTGTGGGGTAAGGAAATGGAGGAGAGGGGGTGGGGGGAAGAAGGTGTGGAAGAAACCTGGAAAAAGGCCCTTGCAGTAGAATGTGGAATTTGAACAGAATCTGGAGAAGCCAGAGAATCCAGGAGGTGGAGGTGAGGAGGGAGAGAATTCCAGGCAAAGTGGCCAGTCAGTCAAAAGGCACAAAGATGCTGAGAGGCCAAGCCAGAAGGTCATCTTCACTCTGTTGTAGAGGGTGTGGGAGGAGAGTGAAGTATAAGAAGCCTAAAAGGGGCCACATTGAGAGGGCCATGAAATGCCACACAGAGTGCTATATAAATACTCCAAGGGGTAATAGGGAGCCACTGAGGGTCATTGAGTAGGGGAGTGACAGGGTAAGACCTATGTTTTGGGAAAGTCACTTTGGTATCTGAGTAGCAGGGGGATGGAGAAGGGAGATCTAAGGGTAGGGAGAACAAGCTGAAAGCTGTTGTAACAGCCCAGGCAAGAGGTGATGAGACCCTGAATCATGTGGCATCTGTATTTGTGGTGAGAAGAATGAAAATATAAGAGATACAGGCAGAAATGACAGGACTTAGCAACCAACTGGATATGCAGAGAGGTATTGAGTTTGATACTGAAATTTCAAGCCTGAATTATTAATTAGAAGGATGGTGTTATAAGAGTAAAGTTGGGAAGAGGAGAATCATGGAATATTTAGAACTAAAGGGGGTCTGGAGGAGACCTATTTCAACCCCCTCACTTTAAAGATCAGGTTAGGCTGGTGCTGGTAAGTGTTTAACACCCAGCTTTCAGTCAGGGCTGGGGAAGGGTATACATAAGACACATTTTTAAGTTTAAAATGTATCATTAACATTTTCTCCCTCACTTTTTAAAGTCTAGACAAGCAACAAAACAATCTAGTTTTTCAGCATTTACCAATTTCTGGTGTATGAATGCTCACGCTGAAAATTTAATGATTTAACAATCAGCTCTCATGAGCTTATTTGAGCTGGCTCCAGTACACCTTGGATGATATATACGTTATTTTGGCAAATTCAATTCAATAAATATCTATTAAGAACCTACTAAATACAAGGCTCTGCATGGGAATACCAGGCAAGATAGACATGGTTCCTACCCTCGAGAAGCATCCGATAGTTCAGTTGGGAAGACAGAGTACGTAGAGAAATGAGGAATGCTGACTGCATTGTTCACTCTCTTTTTGTAGGTATGTGTCTTATCTGCCCCATTAGCCTGTCAGCTCCTTGAGGACAGGGATTCTGCCCTACTCTGCTTGGCATGACTCATAGTGCCCAGCATATATGGTGCTTTTTGCATAGCAGCTTCTCAACAAATACTTATTGATCAATTGAGTTAAGGAAGCATAAAGTGTAGCAGAAATAGTATTGAGATCAAAGATAGGTGGTTTGGTTGTGTGTGTTGGGGGGGGCGGGTTGTAGCAATAGGTTTTCAGGCAGGAGATCTGGCTCCAGTAGTTACCTTCTCTACGACTTGGAGAAGTCCTGTGGCTCCCCCAGCCCTTGATTTCTTCCTCTATAAAATGAGGGGGTTGGACTACACAGTCCCTAGGGTCTCTTTCTGCTCTTGATCTATAACCTTGTGTGACTTTGAGCAAGTCTCCACCTCTCTGGGTGTCAGTTTCTTCATCTGTAAAATGGAAGGAAGGATCAGGCTTAATTTCCAATCCCGGGCCTTCCCTGTTTCAGTTTCGTCATATTCTAGCCTAAGAACTTCTCTGAAGTTTAGTTTTCTGTTAAATGGAAAGGGGTTGACTAGGATAGTCTCCAAAGTCTCTTCCAGCCCTGCTGAGGGAGTATAAAAATGTCACAAAGTTAGGGACCTGGGGAAGAGGAACTAAAGAGGACAGTTAAGAGAGGAGGGGTAAGCCATCCAAATTCAGTCTGATTCTTAGATCCCTTCCCACTTTCAGCAAAAGAGAGAGAGAAAAAAGCCAGTTTGCTACATCATCAAACACATTTCATAGATTCTAAGTACCAGCAAGCACTAGGAGCTGGTCATACGCGTTATTTTGAAAAATATACATCATGTTTAGAAATAAAAGTGTTCATCCTAAAAGCAGAGAGGATATGTGCTTGCATCAAAGCACTTTTAGAAATGTCATATTAGCCCAAGGAGGAAAAATAATGTAGAGGATCCTGCTGGGGCATCCAAAAGCCATGTCATGTGGTTGGTAACAGACAGACCAGAGAGAGATGGTCTAACAACAGCCGCATCTACGGCTGCTTCACACATATTAACATCAAAATATCCCAACCAGAGGCTGACCCCGGGGGAGCTGGCTAATGGCCAGGCTCTGGTCACCTGGAGACCGTTTCCTAGGATTCCCTAAAGGCCAAGGAGGGGACACCAGGGCAAGAGATCAGGGACTATTGAAGGGAGTTGGCTTTGTATGATGAGCAAGAAGGAGGGAGCAGAGACAGAGAGAGAGGCAGAGAAAGAGAGAGACAGACAGATGGAGAGACTGAGAGAGACAGAAAGAGACAGAGAGAGAGGAAAGAGAGGAAATAAAGAGAAAGGAGGGAGAGAAGAGAAGAGAGAAAGAGAGAGAGATAGCACTCCATCCTACAATGCTCCCCTGTTTCTTCCCTAATCTCAAGCCAGGCTTCCCCTCATAGTCTGCTGTCAGTTCTCTAAGCAGCAGAAGAGCCAGGAAGCAGCAGCAGGTCCACAGCTGGGAACAGGAAATATGGGTGACAGGAGGCTAAGGATGGGCAGGAAATTTGTCTTGGATGTGGGGTCCAGAAGGGGTGCTTGTCAGAACACTGGAAATAGGTAGATGGTCTGATTTCAGGGAAAGAGTTCAGTTTGGCCTCAATGGCATAAGAAGTCATCGATGGTTCTTTCATGCCTTGCAGAAATCACCTTTGCTTCTCCTTTTTGAAGCATTTCTAAACCATACTACCCAAGCTACACAGTGTAATAAAGGTGCAACTAGGTGTCTCATTGGATACAGTAGGAGTCCTGGAGTCACGAGGACAAGTCACTTCACCCTGTTAGCCTCAGTTTCCTCACCTGTAAAACGAGCTGAAAAAGGAAATGGTTAACCTCTCCAATATCTCTACCAAGAAAACCCCAAATAGGGTCATGAAGAGTCAAACACAACTACTCCACAAAAAAAGAAAAAGAAACAGTACAATAGAAGCAGAACTCACTGACTTTGAGTCAGAGAGACTACATTCAGATACTACATCTATCACTAACCATCTCTGTGACACTGGACAAGTCATTTAACCCTTCTCAGACTCAGTTTCCTCATTCCAATTAGCCCTTAATATGAGGCTAATAGCTTAATAAATGCTTTTTAATCGTAATGAAGCAATTGAACCTGATGAATTCTAAGGTACCTTCCTATTCTGAATTTACAGTTCTATGAACCTGATGAGGACAGGGAATTATTATACCTTTTACAACTCCCAGAGGGATTTACACAGTGCTCGACATACGGGGCATTCCAGAAATACTTTTTGTCTTAGCATTACTCTAAGAAAAATGTCTGAGTCTAGACTCCTCACTGTAAGAGTGTGCATTCTTGCTGTGTCTTTTAGTCTTAGGGTATGGACTGTTTGACCTCTACAGATCTCTTCCAACTTTATCTGTATCATCCCATGATCTTAATCCCCTCCCCCTCCGAAAATATGATGCAGATGATGTATAATCTGACCAGCCAGGTTTCTCAGTTGACCTGAGGAATGGGAGAGATGATGGCCAGCACTAATGATCATCTTCCCCCATTAGGTAAAGAGAATAACCTCAGAACTTTGTGATTGATTGTTCTTCTGAATTCATTGCATCTATTGTATTTATTTTTTCACAAAAACAGTATGATCACACTTTCAAACCCCAAATTACATTATAAAAAAGTTATTGTAAAAGGGAACTTGAGAGGAAGCATAATGTCATGGATAAGGAGTTGGCCTTGAACCCTAGAAGACTCAAATTCACATCCCACCTCAGAAGCATACTGACTGAATAGCATGAACAATGCATCACCATCTCAGTGCTCTAGGCTAGAGGTGTCAAACATGTGACCCTGGGTCATATGTGGCCCATTACACTCTTGAATGCTACTGGAACTGGTTTAAAAGGTAAATGGGCAATATTTAACAAAGTACATAAAACTACAATAAAAAATAGATAATATTACATTTAAAAACTAAGTCCTGCAGGGATCCTTAGTTTGGATTATTGCCCTACTACCATGACCACCCCACCAACCCCATTCCTGTTTGAGTTTGACACCATTGATTGAGGACCTCTCTAAGACATTAAGTTGCAGATAAGATGGCGGCCTGCCCTAGTGGAAGGACTTTTT
>CM053769.1:532171139-532219064 GCA_028658325.1 Potorous gilbertii | reverse complement strand
CTGATGTGACAAGAACCAGCAGGAAAATTGGAGAGCAAGTTGGCAGAAATTGGGTCAACACTGTATTTAAAATCAAAATGGATTTGTGGCATTGTTATAGAAGTCACACCATAAAAAATAAGAAGAGAATGAGATTAGTTAACCTTGCACAGGTAAGTTATTAATCAAACAGTGAAGGGAAGGTAATCAGAAAAGGTAAAATATATCATTTAATTATATAAAGTTGAAAACATTTGCACAAATAAATGTAACTACAATAATGAGGAGAGCTGTTTAATTGAATAATATTGAATCAAATATCATTGATATTGAGCTAATACCTGAGATTTCATTGGTATAAGAATTCCCAGATGAAGAAACGGTCTTTGTAATGATGTCTTCTGCAATATCCAGTCTTCAAATTGCCTACAGCACCAACAAGACTAGTAACTCGGGTCACACAGACAGTGTATATGAAATATGGTCTTTGAATTTGGGTCTCTCTACCTCCAAAAGTCAGACCTCTATCCATTCTACCATGGCACCTCTTAGGGTTCTGATATCCAAGATAAATAGGCTACTAACATTAAGAGCCATTTACTCAAAGGCTAAGAGATAAAAAAAAAAAAAGAAACAGTTCTCAAACCATATACAACATTACTCCAAATCACTAATAAGAGAAAAGCAAATCAGAGGTCCTGTAATCCCAGAAAGTATAACCTCTTACCCAGCAAATTGGCTAGTTAATTTTTTTCAGATGGATATAATGAATGTTAGAAGGGCTTTGGAAGGACTAATAATATATTATTGGTGGGACTATGAATTAGACCAACTATTCTAGAAATAAATTTGGAGTTAGACTAAAAAGGTAAGTAAGATGTCCACATCCTTTGTCCCAGAAATAACATACCTCAAGAAGGTCAGACAGAAAGAAGAGTCCTATTTGCCCCAAAATATTCATAGCAACACATTGTTGTGGAAGCAAAAAAATAGAAACAAAGTAGATACCCACTGATTGGAGAGGCTCACCAGACAAATTATGGTGCATGAATATGATGTGATATGACTATACTGTAAGACATGATGACTGTAAAGAATTCAGAGAAGTATGGGAAAACATATTAACAAACTATAATGGCAATGTCAACTATTAGCGCTCTTATGAGCTATTTCCCCTTCCCCAAAACATATATCGATCTTGATCTGATGTTCTACAAGATTTCTGATAGGGTTTCAGACCCAGGAACTTACACGTTAATGCAGACAATTTTGAATTAATTTTACAAAAGATCTCAATGAAGAATTTCTCTTGCAATAGAACTTTTAACAAAGTTTGTCTGGGCTCAGAAAGGGTTGGGTTACATGTCTATCTACGTCTTTGTCTCCCTATCTCTGTCTCTGCTTCTCTTTCTCTCTGCCTCGATCTCTATATCTCTATCTCTCTGTATGTCTCTCTGTGTCTCTGTGCTTCTGTCTCTGACTGTCTCTATCTCTGTATTTCTGTCTCGCTTTGTCTCTCTCTCTCTGTCTCTCTCTCTCTGTGTCTCTCTCTCTCTCTGTCTCTCTCTGTCTCTCTCCCTCTCTTTCTCTCTCTCTCTCTGTGTCTCTCTCCTCTCTCTTCTGTCTCTCTCTATGTCTGTGTGTCTCTCTCTTTCCCCTCCAGCCTGGACACTTGAGAGAGGGGTAGATACCACTCAGAAGGCAACTATGTATGTTTTCCATGTCACCGGTTCAGGGACAGTCTTGAGTGAGGTATCCTGAGGGGACCAAAAAGCACAAATTTCTGTCTGCTGGTGCAAGAACTTCAGGAAAATCAGTGGAGGAAGAGGGACTTTTCAGCCTGAAATACTTATTTCTCATAGATTCTTCATACTTACATTTTTTGACAAACATACAGGATGAAACACATCCTCTTAGTTTAGGTGTTACTAAGATTTCCAAGTCTTAGATCATAAAACTTAAAAAAGTTTCAGGTATGCGGAAGAAGGGAGAAATCTGAACAGGCTGGTATTGAAGGACCTTGGGAGAAGAGAGCTTCAATTCCACATCTGTAACTGATGGGGCTATCTCCATCTTGATGTCCTGTCTTTACATAAAATTCAACATATCTAAAACACAAATTCATCTTTTCCCTCCTTCCCATCCAGCCTCCCTTCCTGGCTCATATTTCCATCAATGTTAACACCCTTTCTCCCCAGCTAGAAACCTTGTAGTCCTCTCCTCCCCACCCTCCTCCTATAGCTTCAAAGGCCCTTACCTTATACTACCTTGGATCCTTACTCATCTTTTTATACACATATTGTTTCCCCAAATAAACTGTAAGCCCTTCCAGGGCAAAAATCAATACTTCTACTTCTTTGGGGACTCAGTCCCCATCATGGTACTTCATACAGTAAATGCAGATTTCTACTTATATTAATTACAAACTTTTCCCTTCTCAGATAGTCATCAAACTGTGTTAACGTAATAAGAATATTGAGTATTGAGATCATTCAATGAAAACAGGTTTCGTTTAGGCAGGATTTCACTTAAACTCAGTTATGGCTCTGGGATTGGAGGACCTCTAATGCTTATTAACTGTGTGACCTTGAGCAAATGACTGCCTGATTCCTGAAGGACAAAACTGGAAGGATGGACTGGCTGACCTCTGAGATCGCTTTCAGCTCTTGTTCTATTATTTAATGATCCCAGTGCCTCCTTTTTACCTTCCTTCAGGATAGTTTCATGAGAAGAGATTAGGACAAAAGAATTCTCTCAAGCCTTGGCCTCAGCTTTCTTGGAACCCCCCCTTTTCCCCTATAAAATGATAGATCAATGTTTTCAAGTAGATTCTGGTACTTTCAGATGAATATGCAGACTCCCAGAAAGCAGGTTGAAAAAGCCATCTTCACGTGACCAAAAGCCACCAAACGGTCCCATATCTATGACTTTCCAACACTTCTCAAGCTACAATTTTCACATATGAGCAATTTGTCCTCCCCAGACCTGCACTCGGGCATTCTTAATTATTAACATGTAGCAACATCCCATCACAAGCATGAAATAATCACCTGAAACCTTTGATGCATCTGAGACTTTTACAGCATCCAAGACATGAAAAGGCGAAAACATCTGTGTTTCGGCTTGTTGGGAACACCTTGGTAACGTGTCTTCTGAGAAAACGTATAAGTAGGTCTGTAAACAGTGGCTGCACCTTTCCGCCTAAGGAGAAGGGTAAAGGAGGGGTGTACCATGCCACCTGCATCTCAATGAAGCCAGTCACCACCAGCCTGAGTGGCTAAAATCAGTCACTCCTGAACTGGAGGCGCTATGGTGATCACGGCTTAAAAAACTCAAACAAAAACAAAACCTTCTGCTATCATCCATCGACTAAACTTGAAGAACTCTCTATTAGTTTTGAATTGTGGGCGGTAATAGCCACTCCCTTCTGTAGCTTCAGGTCTACTGGCTTTCTGCCAGACAGGAATTCATCCTAAGGAGAATGGTATACTTCTTTGTGGAACACCTGGTTTTTTTTTCTCAGATGGAAGGCGAAAGCTTCCTTCATTTGTTAACTCACTCTACCATTGAGGCCATAATCTGCTTGCAGTCAGCTTCACTGGGGAGCAGAAACCAGTTCAAGGAATTAAGCCCAGAAGAATGCTAATCACATCATGTACTTAAATAGGAGAGGCATCTCTTGATTAATCCAAGGGCTGATTGTCCCACTTAGGGCTTCTTCCCTACAACCCCCCATCCCTGCCTTTTGCCTTTCCCCTCTCTCATCTCCAGCCTTTCATATGCTTTAGCAGAATGATTAGGGGAGGACTGAAGGAATTAGGTTCTAATACACTCATTAAGCTACTACTTAGGGCCAAAAGATTGAAACTATTAGCTCAAAGAAGGTTTGGAGATTATCCGTGGATTTCAATTATATGTGATTTTCTCTTGGGATAGATAGCCTACAGTTGAATAAAGGCTGCCAGATTCTCCCCAAGCTAGAGGATTCCCCAGTCACCTCTTGATTATAGGACCTGACACAAGCCTCCAGGAAAGGACTTGAAATCTGGGAAACAGAACAAATTCTATGATTTATCCCTCTGCAAAACATTTTGTCAATGTCAGATTCCTATTATTCTTTTACAAATTAGACATCAGCCCCGGGAAAAGAAATGACTTGACTAAAATCTTAGTCATAGAGAGCACTTACTAGGCACTGACTGTGTGCTAGACACAGGGGATAATAAGACAGTCCCTGCCCTTAAGGGGCTTTTATTTTAGGGGGAAAAAGCAACTCATTAAGAGGCATTGGAAGGGGGAAGGGAGAGAATTTGGAACTCAAGATTTAAAAAAGAAAAGTATGTTTAAAATAAAAGAATTTTTTTTTTATTTAAAAAAGGAATAGGGGAGGAGATGGAAGGTAGGCACTAGACAGCTTTGTGAGAAGGCTGGGAACAGTGTGGAGACTTGAGCTTCAACAAGATAAAGTGAAAGTTGCTTATCAGAATTGAACACCCAAGTATGGAATCCAAGGCCCAAGTTAGAAGATGGGGATGATGACTAGGACAGCAAGGAATATAATGAAGAGATGGGAGGGAAGCCAGGCTTGCTGTCAGGAAAATAATTATAGCTATGCAAACACTTTCATTCATTCAACAAATATTTATCAAGCTGCTTCTGCTGCTGCTACCACTACTATTACTACTACTTCTACTACAACTACTAGCATTTATGAAGCACTTTAAGGTTTGCAAAGCATTTTACATGTTTTCTAATTTGATAATCACAAGATGAAATGACTCGTCTAGAGTCATACAGTTAATAAATGTTTGAGGTAGGATTTGAACTAAGCCCTTTCAGCTCTCTGGCCATTAGGACATGGCTCTTCTGATGCAATCCTTAATGTATTTCACAAGCAATTGTTTAAATGCCACCGAGCACCACACTGTCAATAATTGTTGATATTCATGGTATATGAAATGAGTCTTAACTGTAAGTCTTATCCAACCCAGCACCCAAAAAGGAACTTCAATCATTAAGAGGCTAGATCACCACTTCTACAAGAAATTGTGAAACATAATGGACAGACAACTGCCCCAGAGTCGGAAATATTTGGGTTCCAATTCTGTCCCTGATGATATAGATTGTGTGGCCTGAAGCAATACATTTAACAAACTCTTACTGGCACATCACTCCAGTATCATTGCCAAGAAAACTCCAAAAGGGTCATGAAGAGTCAATATGACTGAAAAACAACATTACCTCCTTGCATCTCAAGGATGTTACCTTTCAGAACAGCAGCTAATCTGCATTGATTGAGGGGGCTTGCTCACCCACAGCTCCCAACACCAAAGATATCACAAGTCCAAAGCAAAAACCCTCACAAAAACTGACTTTCTCCAAAGTCAAGCTGACAGCTCCTGTAGATGAGAGATAAGATTGGTCCCCCCGGGGGATAAAAGTTTTTCTGCTGATTGGCTGAGAACTTAAAACTTTCATTAACATTGTTGAGTGTTGACCATTGAGCTTTGCAAACAAAGAAAACAAAACAAACTTGGGTGGTAGGTCCTAAAAAAATTATTTTGCGCCAGAAAAACAATAGCCAACATGCAAATCTAAATTTTGCAGCATTCTTCATTCTTTGATTTGGACCTCACAAGGAGCCCCATCAGGTAGAGATATAGGATGGGGACCAGAGACTCCTATATGAGGGCTCCTTCTACTGATGCAAGTTGGCACCTTCCTTATAACCTAGATTCATAAGGATTTGTCCAGGACACTGAAAGATTCAATAATTTGCCCAGGGTCTTGCAGCCACAACCTGAATATGTCAGAGAGAGGACTTGAACCCAGCTCTTCCTGACCCGAAGTCCAGCACTCTGCCCGCTCTGCCACATAGTGTTATAATATGTGCTTTCTGCTCAGTCTGAGCAACCAGCTCACTTTCTTAATCAAGCCTCATCTAGCCACTGAACAGAAATTCCACTTGTTTCAATCAGCTATAAAATCTATCCAAAAGTGAATATTTGAGAGTAATAGAAGAGAATATTCGGCAGCCTCTGATTCTCTCTCCATGAAAGAAATGTGTTTGTGTGTGTGTATATGTGGGTGTATGCATGTACACGTGTGTACACGGAGGGGAAGGAGGGATATTCTGACAGCTTTGAGACTAGAGGTACATTTTGCCAGCTTTGAATTTTATGGTCTGCAGACTGATTGCTTGCCTGTGACAGATATATTGGAACACAACTAATGCATCGGGGAGAGCTAATGCTCTCTGCAGTAAACCTCTCTGAAATTATGGTAAAGTAGAGCATATCGACATACAGAATCATTAGAGTCACAAAGAGCAGGCTGGGCAAGGGTTCCCTATTTTTATTCAGTAGGAAATTTAAAGGGTCCCTTTACAAGACAACTCCAAAAGAGAATTTCTAGGATAATGATTCAAAGAGACCCTTTTCCCCCTGCAAATTCAATGTAATTCTATTCAACAATAATTTATTAAATGCCTACTAACAGCAAGGCCCTGTGGTAGGTCCTGGAGAAAAAACAACCCCAATGCCTCCTTACATTCCACTGAGAAGATGTGACATTGACATATGATTCAAAAAAAATCAAGATGGGCATCCCTCAGAAGGAGCACTGAAGGAAGCGAAGGGTTCTAAGAGACAAGGAAGGAAGGAATTCCAGGGATGGAGGACAGCTCAGGCAAAGGCAGGAGATGCTGTGTCAGGGAACTAGCCAGTCAGCTAAATTATCTGGAAAAGAGGATATGGGAGAAGTCTGGAAAGGTGGGCGGGACCAGGGCTGTAAGGGGCTTTAAATGGCAAGTTGAGTGAGCCATTTGTAGTTCTTGAGGCAACAGGGAACCATGGAACAATTTTGAGCAACAGAATGGCAGGGGCAGACCTGCGCTTGAGGAAGACATTTTGTTTTGTTTTGGTCAGTTTTAAAGACTAGAAAGAGGACAGACTAGAAGCAGGAAACCCAGTGAGGAGACTATTGCAATAGTCTAGGTGAGATGTAATGAGGGCATGAATTAAGATAGATGAATGGAGAGATAAAGCATTTATTAAGAGCTCACTGTGTGCCTGGAAGGGAAGCTAGGTGGCACAGTAGATAGAGCTCTGAGTATGGAGTCAAGAAAACATCTTTGTGAGTTCAAATCTTGAACTGTGTGACCCTGGACAAGTCATTTGCTCCTGTTTACCTCACTTTAATCATCTGTAAAATGAGCTGGAGAAGGAAATGTATCTTTGCTAAGAAAACCCTACATGGGGTCAGAGAGGATCAGGCACAATTGAAATGATGGATAACAACTGAAACCAGGATAAGAGGCCAGAGTTCATGCCATATGAGGATTGGTTGAAGGAGCTGGAGAGGAGCCTGAAGAGGAGCGCTAAGGGAGAATGTGCCAATTATCCCATCATATAAAGGAGGCATTAGTCTGTTATGTTTGCCCCCACCTCGCGCCCCTCCCGCCAATTCCCAGGGCAGAACTAGCAACAATGCGTAGAAATCTCAAAGAAACAAATTTGGATTTAACATAGGAAAGGACTTTCTCACAATTAGAGTTGTCTAAAACTAGACTAGGGAGCCTCAGAAATGTAGTAGCTTGTTTCTCATTGGAGGCTCACAAATAGACGCCAGAGTTGCTGTTTGTTGTTGTTTCAGGAGGCTTCTGTCTCATGTATGGGTTGAGTTGGATGACCACTGAGGTCCCCTCCAATGTTATCATCTGGTGGTTCTGTGAAATGATACCATGGTGAACAAAAAAGAAGGGAAAAAAAGGAAGACGGAACATGTTCAAGGTCTGATTTCAAGGAAGCACGTTTCAATTACCTGTTACCACAGTCTAGCTTTCTAAAGGCTTCCAGTTTTCGAGAAGACCATAGCTGAAACAACCACTTTTTCAAAGAAGTTTCTCAAAATGAGTCTGACTGTGAGTATCCTGAACAATAGCGCAGTTTGGGTGGGGCTGAAAAGTCTTCCAAGCCGTGGCTAATTACTTTAGCGAGGATGCAGAAGCAGGTGGCAAAATCAGGTTTTTTTTCTTCCCATTCTCTTTTAGAGCTGTCTGCAAGTTGGATTCTTCCCAAGAGGAGTAAAGGTAAGCTTTTATTCAAAAGAATGCCCGCATTGAAAAGTTATGAATTCATACAACACTCTGGAATGAGCACCAACGCACCTGAAAGGCTTAAAAAAAAACCCGCCTCCTTTATGGGTATTTAAGGTATAATTATATATAACTTTTATTAGCAGCTAGACCCAGCTGCCCAAGATCTTTACTCATATACTGAGCCCAGGATACAGAGGCAACCCCAAGCTTATAAA
Organism: Potorous gilbertii; assembly: GCA_028658325.1. Taxonomy (NCBI): domain Eukaryota; kingdom Metazoa; phylum Chordata; class Mammalia; order Diprotodontia; family Potoroidae; genus Potorous; species Potorous gilbertii. The sequence goes on along the minus strand of CM053769.1, from coordinate 532,210,772 downwards.
CAAACCTATTTCTTGGATTCCTCCATGTCTGTGGCTATCACATTCTCAATAGAAATAAACAAAATTGCTCCCTTCCAAGAGTATCCATTGTGGGGTGGGGGGAGAAGATTTGATGAAAACTATGGAGAAGGAAGACAGGATGGGATGCTTGGAGCGGAGGAAATAAGATGGAGCTCAAATTCTGTCTCTGATTCTTACTTTCTGGATGACCAAGCGCCATTGTCTTATCTCCTCCAAGCCTGCTGCAACACTGAGATTTTAAATTCCAAATGAGCCGCAATCTGCTTAGTGGAGGAAGTTCCCATGCCAACAAAAATCCTGTCTCAGGTATAGATGAGAAAGCAGTATTCATGTTCTCAGCTAAGAAGGTAGTTGTTTACTTTTTTTTAAATTGACTTAATAGTATTTTATTTTTTCCAATTACATGTAAAGATAGTTTTCAACATTCACTTTATAAGATTTTGAGTTACAAATTTTTTTTCTCCCTTTTTCCTTCCCCTCCCACCTCCCCAAGACAGCAAGCAATCTGATATAGGCTATACATGTACATTCATATTAAGCATATTTCCGCATTAGTCATGTTGTGAAAAAAGAATCAGAACAAAAGGGAAAAACCATGAGAAAGAAAAAAGAGAAAATAGCAAGCTTCAATCTGCATTCAGACTCCATAGTTCTTGTTTCTCTAGATGAGAATAATATTTTCCATCATGAGTCCTTTGGAACTGTCCTAGACCATTGTATTATTGGGAAAAGCCAAATCTATCAAAGTCAGTCATCATACAATGTTGCTGCCACTGTGTACAGTGTTGTCCTGGTTCTGTTCAAAGTAGCTGTCTACAAAAGAGCTGGTTGACCATAATGAGCCCCCTTAATGCATTCATAACCCTACCTTCCCCAACACCTTTCCTATTCTCCTTCTTCCCCAGCTCCATAGTGCCTGGAATTATTCTTTTCGAAGTCACTTCTCAATAGACTTCTGGAGATGTGTATTACAAATGTGTGAAGGGATTGTCTTCTAGAAAAAAAGTTTAAGATTTCTAAATTTTGTTCTATGAATCTAGTATTCCTTTCAAGAACAAATAAACAGGTTTCCATGAAAAATTCCAATTCTGGTGATACTTGCCTTCAAAAATATTAAATATAAAATTGCATATCAAATTACTTAGTTTGTACAACAGATTTTCTGTATGAAAAATTTGCAGTTTCTTACATTTTGCTCTGAAATTTCCTTGGTGACCCTTTATCCCAAGGCCTTATCTCTCCTCCTAGATTCCCTCCCCTATCTCTTTCATGTATTTATGGGATCATATTTTTGAGTACCAAAATGTCCTATCATATATAGGAAATAGTTTGAACCTGGTTTAAAGAGGAGAGATCTGAGGGAATTCAGGGAAATAAAGAGCCAAGGAAGTGTCTGGGCTGCTGGCTGTATGGTAGGGAGCCCCATAGAGGGTGTTGGGATCCCTTGTTAACTGGCAGCCACCTTTGACCAACAGCAGGATGCTGCCACTGCTCCAAAAGGAAGAAGGCTGAGACTGGCCTTAGCTGAAGCAGGATGCCAACTATACCCTGGGATCTGCCCTTGAGACCTTCTCCTGGCACATGCCAATTCAGACTCTGTTTTAGACTATGGCCCTGGCTCTCCTTGACTCTCCTCCTCTGCCCCCATCCCCATCATTGTGGCTAATCTTAAACTTCATCCCCAGGGATACTTGGGAGTGTCTTGACTGACCCGACCCATTTCCTTCTTTCTCCTGCCTGGTAGGCTTCCTCAGATTGTCTCACAGATGAAGACTTGGTAGTGTCCTTTGGGACCCACTTCCCTTCACCTGGCATCTTCTGTTCCACCAGCAGGGAGAATAAGAAGTGGCAGGGACTTTTCAGAGTCCTGACTTTGGGGCTGGGGAAGAGCTGGGAGATGGAAATGTGGGAGGAGGGATTGGGAAACAGGAAGGAAGGAAACAAACATTTAGTAAGTGCCTACTCTGTGCCCGCCACTGTACTAAGTGTTTTATAAATGTTAGCCCTTTGATCCTCACAGCAACCCTGGGATGTAAATACTATTACTATCCCCATCTAACAGTTAAGGAAACTTGGGCAGGCAGAAGTGAAATGGTTTGCCCAAGGTCACACAACTAGTAAGTGCTGGGGACTGGATCTGAACTTGGGCTTTCCCGACTTTAGGCACAGTGCTTTGTCTAGTAGCTCACTTGGGAGCAGGTGCAAGATATCCCAGACAACCTAAATACACTACTTATCTCCCCAGACACACATATACATACATACACACACACACACACACACACACACACACACACACACACAGACTATCATCCAACTAGACTGGACACCTCATTGTCCTCTGCCCACTTTACACACACTTCTCTCTCCAGGCACACTCCTAGCCCTCTTCACCAGGCTTCTCCTCCTATTCAATGTCCCCTCTTGCAAATCCCAGCTCAAATGACACCTCTCCCACAAACCCTTGCTTGGCCCCATCAGTCAGAAATTATTCTCTCGCAGACCTGGCGGGGGTACTTTGATCTCATCATATCTGATTTGATTGAGCTTTATAGTTATTTGTGTATAATTCATATCTGCTGCCAATTGCTGCTTCCCATCAGAAAGGGAGCCAAGAAAGAGGCAGGAGAAGCATTGCAACTCACTAAGAAAGGGACAGGAGAAAGAAAAAGAGGAGGTGAAAGGGAGAGAGAGGGAAGGAGGGGGGAAGAGAACGGTAGAGAAGAAGAAGACAGGAAGAAAGGAAGGAAAGAAGGAAAAGGAGGGGAGGGAAAGGGAGGGAAAGGAAAGGAAGGGGGGAAATGGGAGGAGAAGAAGGGAAAAGAAGAGAGAGGGGGAAAAGTAAAGAAGGAGATAAAGAGAGAGAGAAAGGAAAAGAGGGGAAAGAGGAAGAGAGAGAGAGCATAAGTTTCAGTATTTAGCACTGGACTTGTCAGAAAAACCTAAATTTGAATTCTACTTTAGACACTTAACAGTGTGATACTGGGCAAATTACTTAACCTTTCTGATCCTTTTTCTTCGTCTGTAAAATGTGGGAAGTTGAATTCTGTGGCCCTGGGGGTCCCTTTCAGCTGTCTGTCTATGATCCTGTGAGACCTCCAGGTCTGGAAGCCCCACATGCCACAGTGAGTTGGGTCATGTGGCTGGTGCCTAGATAGATTCAGTATTGTTTGAATTCATGCCTGCTCCTCACCTTCTGAGGATAGAAGTCAAGTTCCTGTTACCGTCACTCCAAGATCTGTGCCAGCTCGGAGGGTCAGCAGAGCTGCCTTTCCCCTTCCTTTACACTGCACAAGTTAAGTTTGAAATCTAGGAGAGCCTGCTCCATCAGCAAGAAAATGCCGCTCTGCTTTCTTTTAGATTTGTTTGTTCTAGCTAAAGCCGAGTGGGAAAAGAGTAAGTCATTGTGCTCCTCCATTCCAAATAGCTGGAAGCTAACTCATTGTCTGTTGATAATGATGATCCTGCCAAGGATAGCTCAGCAGACCGGCTCCCGAGCACAGGGTTCAGAGAGTATATTTATAGAACCACAGAGCTAGAGGTAGAAGGAATCTCACAAGCTATCTATCTCAACCCCTTCATTTTACAGGTGTGGAAAGGGAAGGGGTGTGGGGCAGGGAGGGGCATGATTTGCCCAAGCTTACACAGGTGGTAAGAATCAGTACCAAAATTTGAATTCAGATTCGCTTCTCTTTCCACTGTACCACAGCTCCTAGGACCCAAGTGTTACTATGGAGTCTCTATTTTAGTGTAGCATTCAGGAAATCAGGAGATCCAATCTACTGTGTTATCCTTTCTGGATTCTGAAAAGCAAGCAAAATTCTCCAAGTTCCATCATGAACTTCCTGACCTCCATGGCCCCTTCTATTTCCAAACCTATGATCCTCTGATTTTTTTTTTCCCTTTGCTTCTCTTAGAAAGAGGGGAACCTATTTAATATAACTGAACAGAGACCTAAGAAAGGGATATCCAGTTAATCTGAAGGTCCACATCTATTTTCCTCACAATTTATTAAAAAGTAGATTCATGATTAAAGAATAGCCAGTTGGAGCATGTTAAAGACTAGGGAGTGAGGGTGAGGGAGTAAAGGGGAAGTCTGGGAGAAGTTCTCAGAAATGGCAGCTAGCACTCCCAACTCTCACCCTCTCAACAAGCCATACGGTGACTACATCAGCAGGAAAGAAAGTGACTTTATCAGAGACGACCAAGGATCTTTTGCATCTTGGACCATCCCTGATTTGTTCTCTCTTTCTCTGGGCCTTCAAGTTTCTGCTGTGTCACCCAGAAGGAAGATGGAACCTCAGAAATCCATATAAATATTTAATGTTAAGTCTGCACAAGAAACTGTAGACTATTGTTGTTGTTTTGTGGTTAAGTGATGAGAGCCCTGGATCAGGGGTAGGAAGCAGTAATTCTTATGAGGCCAATGTTTCTTAAAACAGTTTATTCATCTTTTAATTAGATTCCTGATACTTCTCTGGACTTCTGAGAAGAAACAAAATGGTTGAATCCAGCAGTGTTATGCTTGCTACAACCTAGAGCAAGTAAACAATTACAAAGAGAGGAATATTTACCTCCATGGTCCCTCTAATGGCCTAAGCCACCCAGTTCATGAATTCCCTGCCCTGACTTCCATGTCCGTGCTACCTCAGCATCCCCCAATGTTCACACTTGAGCGCTCAGCACTGCTGGTCATAATCTCTTGTCTTTCTACCTGTTTCATTGTCACACTTTGGAACCTGCTATTCCCTCTCCAATCCTGCTAAACCTTCAATCACTTGTCACTTGATCCATTCTCCTCCCTGTTCCTGTGGTCCATCATGGTCCATCTGGTCTTTCTTTCCTTCTCAGTATCAACCCTAGACTTATCCAGCTCAAGGAGTCATAGCATCATCCTCCTTCCTTAAATCTTTTACCTCACTGTCTTTCCACTGTTTATGATCTAATCTCCAACCCTGACCACCTCCACCTTCTACTACTCCAGTCCAATTCTTGTGTTTCTGAACATCCTAAGAAGAAATCACAAAAGTATGTTGACAGAGTTTAATACAAATCGATGTTATTTAACTTAATGTGGTCTCTGCTGCATGGCACTCCTTTTATTTCTTTCTGATGGACTCTCTATCACACTCCCCACAGCAACCATTACAAACCTTCTCTTTCCTTTGGGTCCCTGATTTCTTCCCCAACCCCTCTTCTCTCTCAGCAGATGCCTTCACTTCCTACATTTCAGAGATTGAGACATTTTGTGATAAGCATTCTCACCCCTTCTCACATTACAACCTCTACATTCTCACTCATCCTCTTCTCATTTATTCCACCATCAGAGCATTAGTAGGCAGCCCCTTTCAAAGATGAGACTAACCCCTTTATTTGAATCCTTAACCCCATATCTTCCCATCTCCTCCAGAAACTTATTCCATCAGTCATTCCTTCTCCCTCTCTTATCTTCAGTCTTTCCTTATTTAATGGCTCCTTCCCTACTGCCGTCAAACATGCTCAGGTTAAAAATGTATAAAATAAATAAAACAAGAATATAGGCTTACAAGTCTTCATCCGATGCTGACATCCCTTCACACTCGTGCTATACTATTCTCCCCTTTGCTGATAAATCCCTAGAAGACTGTTATCACTGTTACCAGCTGCCTTCTTATTCTCTGCACAAATGTACTCCTCAAACACTTTGTCATTTTCCTCAACACTATTTCATCTTCTCTCTCCAAAATCACCAATGATTTCTTAACTTGTAAATCTGGTGGCTTTTTTAAAATGTCTTTGCCATCATTGACCTCTGTGGAGTATTAGACACTATTGGCAACATCCTCCTGGCTACTTTTTCTTTTCCTGGTTTCCATAATAGTATTCTCTTCTCATTCTTTCTGCTACCTGTCTTCCTGCTCCTTCTCAATCATCTTTGCTGCTTTTCTCATCTTACTCCTACCCCATGAGGGTGTGTTTTGCCCAGTGTCCTTTCCTATTACCTTGTTTCTTCTTTCTCCATCACTATCTTTCTCTGTCTTTCTGATGCTGTCTGTCTCTGTCTCTCTGTTTCTATTTCTCTCTGTGTCTCTCTCTATCTCTACCTCTCTCTCTTTTTTTCTCTGTCTCTCAGAGATTATCCCATAGTTCACCTGCTATCTCCATGTAGATGACTCCCATAGCTATATGTTCAGCCCCAATCTCCCTTGAAGTATATTTTCCCATCTCCAAGTGCTTGTTGGTTACCTCCACATGGATGTTCCTTTAGCTCTCAAATTCAACATGTCCAAATCCAAATTTATCAGTTTCTCCCATAAATCTGTGTCTCTCCAAATTTCCCTCTATCTGTTGAGACCACCACTATTCTCAGTTGTCTTTAATGCTTCCCTCTCCCTTTCCTCCCCACTCCCGTTTACTTGTTCCTCCATCCCTAAAGCATACACTTCTTGAAAGTAGGGATTGTTTAAAATTTTTTAAATTTGGACCCCCAGTACGTAACACAGTTTCTAGTTAATATACAGTAGCAGCTTAATAAATACTTATTGATCAATTGATAACTAATTAATTTTGTAGATTCTATCTCTTTGCATCTCTCCTGTCTCCTCTCCATTCAAACTGCCAGCACTCTAATTCAGACCTGCATCACCTTTCACCTGGATGATTATCAGAGCCTCCTAATTACATTCCCTGCATACTTCTTCTCTACTCTCCAGGGTGTCCCTCCATAGCTGCCAACATCATCTTCCTAAAACTCAAGTGTGACTATGTCATGCCTCTGCCCACAAACCTTTAGTGATTCCATATTACCTATCAGATTTAAAAAAAAATTCTTTGGCCTGATTGATAAGGTTCTCTACAATTGGTCCTACACCACTTTTGGGGCTTTATCTCACATGACTGCCCTTCATGCACTCTCTGTTCTAACTAAGCAACACTGACCCTTTCAGAGGACTTCATTTCTGAGCTGCCAGCTCCCAGGCCTGGATTGGGCTCCCTCCTATCTCTGCCCATTTAAAGCTTTCTTTTCCTTCTCATCTCAGCAAATGGCAGAGCCAGGATTCCAATTAAGGTTTTCTATCTTGAAAGCCAACATTCTTCCAGCCTTTTATACCTCCCTGCCTCTGAAGAGAAGCCAGAAAGACAGTTGTTGAGTTCTCAAGCATAAGTCAGTGTGAGGTGCCAAAATGAGAAAGAACAGATGACACATTCTAGTCTAAAAGGCAGCAGCAACACTGGTCACCAGAGTTAGAGGAATGAAGATGTGGCAGCTTCTCACCTCTCCCCCGAAGCATGTTTGGAATTGCCCTTCAATTCTATTCAACCACATAGGTGCTTTGGGGCCAACTTTCAGCCATGTGATGACACCCTAGGTCCAATCAGGTTAGAGCTCTCTGGTGGTGGAAGAAGCCACCGACCAGACCCAGCTGCTTTAACAGCAGACATTTATTTATCAGGTCTTGCTTAGGCAGCACTAAGTCCAGATGAAATATTGTGGTGTTGCTGCTTTTCATTTTGTTGTCATTTTCAGTCATGTTGGACTCTTAGTGACCCAGAAACTGGTTTGCTATTTCCTTCTCCAGCTCATTTCATAGATGAGGAAACCAAGGCAAAGTGGGTTAAATGACTTACGAAGAATCACATAGCTAGTAAGGGACTGAGGATAAATGTGAAATCATGAAAATAAGCCTTCCTGACTCCAGGGTCAGCACTGTATCCACTATAATGAAATATAAAATGTTTAATTATTATTCCCACATATTGCTTTATACTCTGATGAGATTTATGTCAACCTCCCAGTAGATGGTAACACTAGTTACAAGCTATATTACTGAATCCTGTTTTAAGTTTGTTTTTTGTCAGATACACACTTGTGAGTGGCCTTTGTTTAACATTGGTGTATAGGAATAAATGACCTGTCCCATGCTTGGGTCATATTATTCAATAAGTACCTGTGTACTCCCCCTTTTTGGGCAAACCCTAGGTCTAGAAGATCTTAGCAATTTTTCCCCAGAGTACTAGTTGGGTACTTAATGAGCCAAGGAATGTGACAAGGAGCTTATCCCCGCTTCCTGCTCCTGTCCTTTCACACATTCCTCCCAAAGGCCAGGGTCCTCAGAATGAATCTTAGACAATACATGATAATTCGATATAGTGGACACAATGCCCTCAGCTCCTGAGGACTCACCAGCACTTCCTCACAGTTATATACCAGGGACTGTGCCCTCTTCTTACTCGATACCCAGTAATGAAGTTTGGATTGTATCGTTGTAACACTGGCCTCCTCCTGGAAGGAGTCAAGGGAATGGAAGACCTGAGACAAGAGGGAGCCAAGGTGATGAAAACAAAGGAGAAGGGAAAGAAAGGTGAAGCAAAGAGCCAGCAACAAAGAAGGAGAAGGAGGGGTAGGGGGAGGGTGAGAAATACCCTCGAAGACAAGAAGTTGAGCCAGAGGTTAAGGTCAAAAAAGAGTAACATACCAAAAGTAGAAAGAAAATGACTATAACACATTTTGAGATGAATATTTTATCCAATTAAATTTGAGTAATTGAATTAAGGTCATTTAAGAGGAAATTCTGAATGCAAGAGGTAGAATAGTGGAACGATAGGAGACCTTTACTACAAAACATAAGACACTTGTTTCTGAACTGTGAGTAAATAGCCTATTAGCAAGTAATTAATAAGCAATAAGCCTATTAATGTGCATCAAAGTTTCCAACGGGAGCGGTAACACTATCTGCTTAAGAAAGTCAAGCCCACTCTGAATGAAGCCAATCAGTGCATTCTTTATTAGAAATAGCATTAAACATCAATACAAACAACTAAACTTCCTTAGTAACTATTTGCATTAAAATGTATTCATTTTCAGTGCATAAAACATCATCTCCCCTTTTCTGCACATAAAGATTTCTTGTTCTATTTTGATCCCTACATTAACAGTGTAACTGACGTTCAACCACAATTAGACAAACAAAAGAAGGGGGAAAAAAAGCCCCACAAGTGTTTCTAAAATCCAAAGGACCCTTGAAATAGGCAGGATTTAGAGATGAAAGAGCTATAACTCTGTCAAAGTGGAGGCAGACCAAAGCTTAACATCAACAGCATGAGGCTTTCTCCTATTTAGGATCAGCTCTGATCTGTCACTCACACTTTGGACCCCTGTTTAGAGTTACTTTGTCTTGTGAAAAACAGTTGTCATAACAACAAAGTGTCACTAGGCAAATCTGCATATCTCCAGCTGCCGTCCCAAGTCGAGAATGAAAGCCACATTTTGTTGCTGGACCCACTCTCCTTCTTCTTCCCCCTTCCCCAACCCCCCACATCTTTTTAAAATCCCTTCCCCCCACACCTCTTCAAGCCCATTCTCCCAAACCAACTTACCTTAAGCAGAAACCATTCCCACAAAGAAACCCACCACATCTGCCCATGGAGGGCATATCAGAAAGCCAACATAAGACACCAAATGTTACCAAAGTGACTTTTTTTTTTGAGGTGGGCAGGGTTACTAGTACTTTCTTCCCCTTTTCCCTTTTGAAGGCTGATAACTCAAAATTGTGTTTTAGTCCTCTCCAGTTCAACCAAGAAATGTTGGATGACACTAAACACTTAAGAGTTGAGAATAAAAAGTTTAGAGCCACAACTCCACATAAGCATAATTCAATTATGTGTTTATGGTGATTTTAAAGGACTGGGGGTTGATAGACCCTCAAGGGATCTGTAAATAGATGTCAGGCATATCCATGAATTTGGACAGGAAAAAAATTTACATCTTTATTTTTCCTAATCTCTAACTGAAATTTACCATTTTCTTCCATTATGATTTAAAACAATAACATCACTACTACTCCAAAACAACCAAGGCTTTCTCAGACAGCCAAACAGGTCCATGTCATGCAAAGGCTAAAAGCCCTGGATCAAACAAACCTACAGACTTCAGGTAAGAGATCTCAGAATAAAGCTTTTTTGGCATGTCTATTGGAATAGGGGCTGGCTTGCTCTAAACTGGAAGGTTTGAATACAAGGATAATCTGTCTATACTGCCTGCCTAGGTCACCTGATCACAAAGCAATTATCACCATATCCACCTTTCTGGGGTTAGTTCTGGAAATCATTTCTGCCCAGTGAAATCTATCCACATTAAACCCAACAGGATTGGGAGTACCACAAAATATAGGCCATAATCAGGTCATAATTCATTTTTGAGTATGGATTTTGTTCTTTGGAAGGTACATAAGATGCCCTCTTAGGCAGTGCAATATTAATTTACCAAATTTACAAACAGTCCACAGGTATGTACTGAATCATTCATTCAGTCACGCTTGGTGATTCTGTTTGGAGAATTCTTGGCAAAGATACTGGAATAGTTTGCCATTTCCTTCTCCAGAGGAGGAAACTGAGGCCAACAGGATTAAGTGACTTGCCCAAAGTCACACCGTTAGAAAGGATTTGAACTCAGATCCTCCTGACTCCAGACCCAGTGTTCTATCCACTGCACCACCTAGCTGCCCTATTGAATAGTTGTCAATCAATAAACATTTATTCAGCATCTACTATATTCCAGTCACTGTGCTAAACACTGGAGATTCAGAGAAAGGCAAAAGAAAATCAAGAAGCTCACAGTATAGTGAGGAAAGAATGTAAATACCACCCACAAACAAGCTATATACAGACAAATTGGAGCTAATTAACCAAGGGAATGGACTATTATTAGGCACTGCTTCCTATAGAAGGTAAGATTTTAGCAGGGACTCAAGGAAGCCAGGAGGTGTAAATGAGGAGAAAGAGCATCTAGGCATGGAAGACAGGTAGTGAAAATGCCTGGAGTTTGGAGATGGAGGGTCTCGCGGGAGGAACAACAAGGAGGTCTGGGTCACAGAGTAAGGTGGAAGAAAACGAGAAGGGGAGGGAGGGGCAGGGACTTTGAATACCAAATAGGAGACTTCATATTTGGATCTGGAGGTAATAGAGAACCATTGGAGCTTATTGAGTGGGAGACATGTGACATGGTTAGGCTGGTGCTTTAGAAAGTTCATTTTGGTGTCAGAGTGAAGGATAAACTGGAGTGGAGAGAGACTTGCGGCAGGGAGGCCAACTGGAAAACTACTGTGATAGTCCAAATACAAGGTCATTAAGGCTTGTAGGAAGATGGTGACAGTATTAGAGAAGGGGTGATATTCACAAGTCCTTAAAAAGGTGAACTCCACAGGCCTCGGCAACAGATTGGATGCAGAGGGGTAGGGTGGAACCAGGAACAGGTGAGAATGAGGAAGGAGTTGAAGATGATACCTAGGTTGCAAGGAGGATGTGAGTGTCCTTGATAGCAATAGAAAAGTTAGGAAGAAGGGAGGGTTGAACAACTGCTACATGGGTGGTATTATAGTAGGGATGAATGGCAAATTTCTTGCTCTTAAGAAGCTTTCGGTCCAATTAAGGAACATAAACTGGCCCACATGATGGGAACTGAAGGCTCAGCCAGGCGAAAGTGGTTCTAAGTACAGTAAGAATTCAGAAACAATAAATCATCAGGACAGTAGTAGTTGGAGAATACTTGACTTCATGTTATCCAAGTAACCTGAAATTTTTTCTCACACTCCATAATTCTTTCAACCCCCAAGCAATGACTAATGTGTGCACAGACAGTTTGGTTCAGAAGAGGATACTACAGGAAAGGCTTTTGAGGGCATTTTTTTTTAAGGAACAAGAATTTCTCATTTTAAATCATTTAAGGTCATGATGATCTACTAACAATCATTAAACATTATAACATGCACCTGCTTCATCTATATGTTCATTAATTTATTGGACGACTCTATAAATTACAAAGACCTATATTAGATGTTGGGGGATATGCAAAACTAAATAAGATACCCCTGCCTATCCTCAATGAGGTAAAGGTCTAGTAAGAGAGATGAGACTCATGCAAAATTTAAAAAAAAATTAGGACTTGTTCAGCACGTACATTCTATGAGAATTTTGCCTATATTTGACTTAAGACAGATGGTCTTTGTCAATAATTTAGGACTGATATTCTAAAGTGGAATCAGCTGTAATTTTAAAGAATGATAATGAAAAACCAGAATCTGAGTTCTGCTGAGTTGATTACCCAAGGAACTCTCTTTTAAATGTTAATTAACCCTGGAGAGAGAATGGGAAGCCTATGGTGAGGGCAGCTGTAGTGGTGGTTAGAGGTGGGGGGAGGGGTAATAATACTTGGCATGCATAGATCACTTTATTTTCTTCAATGTGCTTTCAAAAACATTACCTTTCTGATCTTCACAGAAACCCTTTGATGGAGACAGGGATTATTGTCATTGTCACTTCATAAATGAAGAAAATGAGATCTTGAGTAGCTAAATGATTTGCCCGAAGTCACACACAGAGTCAGACTTGAAGATGACCTCCTTCATGCTGCAACAAGACCACCCTACATCTTCTGTCTGGTTGTTCAGCGTTGCCATCTTGATATGGCTTGCAAATTGGCAAACCTCTGGCATATTTGGAGGAACACTAATTGAAACTACCTTTTGGTCATGTTTTAGTTTGCCCTGACTCAGATCTTCATAACTTTTTGCGCACAGATCTCATCCAGTCACTTTCAAATGAATTCTCCCCACCCCGCAAATGTTCATCACTCCATGCCACCACTATAACAATCATTGAGGGGAAACAGGTGAAATCATACAGTTACAGACCCTCAGCATGCATCCTTATCCATTATATTCCCACCCTCTAGCTTCCTTTCCCTGACACTTTTTCCTGTACTATCTTAAAATAGAAGCAAAATTCATGCAACACATCAGGCAGTTTCTCTTCCTCTGTCTCAGGACAAAGCAACTAAAAGTTGATGAGATGGCTAAAGTGCTTTGTTGGTCTAAAGTCCTACTTTGTTATACCTTTGCAAGAACCCAAATTAGACAGCACTTCAGCTAACTCAGAAGGTGTTTTCCTTGGCTGCCTGTGTGCTTCTGACATTTGACAACTTTTTCGAACCCAAAAGCACTCTGGTTTCATCCACCAGGATAGTGTCATATAGAGCGCAAGTTTAAACATTTAGAATGACGTCTTGTCTCTAACGAGTCAAAGTTAATCCCAAAGTTTTACATAGCACCTAGCAAAGCATGTACCAATCAAGTATCTGTCCTCTGAGAGTTTATAATATGAGACCTTAAGCAGAGGATAAGAAAAGATTGAAACAATTATCCCAACCCACTCTCCCAACATGAAAATCAGAAACGTATTCTATTATCTGTTATGAGCTCCCAATTCAGGGAAATAGCCTGATGTGGAGTTGTCTTGACTCTGGCCATCTGTAGGAAGGAATCACAAAGGATATGATGAAAAGCGGAAGGGGGAAAAGTTCTCATTACCAACTGATCAAAGGAACGTAACCAAAGACAAAAGACTAAAAAGATGTGGATTGCAGAAAAACAGAGGAAAATAGGGAAGAATCCTCCTGAAATTTAAGCAGACAGTTACCATAATGCCACCTCTTAGAAATGGTTCAAATGAAGATGTTTTAGTTCATACTGGAGAAAAAGTGGCTGTCACATTTGTGGTGCAGTGTAGCAAGAAAGCCAGGGTGTGGACACAGCATCATAGTCACATAGGGACAAAGAATGTCCCAGTGGGTGGGAAAGCCTCTCCCTAATCCCAGGCCACTGCAAACTTTGAAATTCCTAGGAAATCACCTTCTTTGCATCTTTGGGGCTTAACCCAGAAACCACTGTGACAAATCGGTTCAAAAATCTGAAAGCTGCTGGCATTCTAGACCAATCTAATCTATGCAGGGCTTCTCCCATCGAGCTGCCTCGAAACAGAGAAGCTTAAGGATTTAATTATTTTTTTTTAAATCATGCTTAACTGGCTCTGAAGAAGACGATCTCCAACTGCTTGTGTTTGAGAAGAGAAATAGATTAAGATCCAGATTCTTGTGGGGCAGAGGAATACTAGTCTAAGACAGCAAACACAGCTCCCAAAGGCTGCCTGGATAGAGAAAGAGAAAATATTTACAAGCTTAACGCATTCCCCAGATCCTAGCAGAAGACAGGCCCCTTTCTCTAGCAGTCTTGGGAGACAAAAGCAAGATGACAGACTGTTTTCCCCCCAAAGGAACTCCTGCCAGAGCATTTTGCCCAGTTAGAGGGGCTTTTTCTCTCTGGGTCTCAAAGCTCTCCCACTTCATACCTCACAATAATATAGCCAGACTGATTCGCAAAATGGCACAGGGATGAATCAGGTGGCACTGTAACAGAAATTAGCAGGAACAGTGACCAACTGTCCAAGAACCTGGGCACTGGGAGCATACTGTTGCTGCCAGAGGGTTTAGCCATGAGTATCAAAGGCACTGCAGAAATTGGAGTGCTTGTGTGTGGCAGGATAGAAGTTGGGGCGGGGGGGTGGAGGTTAGAGGAGAAAGGGAAGAAAGTCAGGAAAAGAAAGGTCTCCATCATCAAGAAGAAGCTCAGATAAAGACTTTGTTTTTCCTTGTCCAGCTTCACTTAGGAAAACCATCTCAGTTGTGGGGAAAGGGGCATGACGCCTTTCCACTACCAGCTACCAAAGTATTGCTTCTAGTTATTAAACTAGAATGGCAAAGAAAGAGGGTCTTAGGCCTGGAAGTTAACACTCTGATGTCAGTAGGTGAGCAGTCAAACTGCATATGAGAAGACAGGAGTGATTAATTAGTCCCTGGGTTAGGAGTATTGAGAATGTGTGTAAAAATGTCAGCTGAGAAGAAGCTAGCCCATAACTCCAAGGTTGGGAAGCAAAGTAACTGGAATTTGGGGTGGTAGGAAGGAGAGATGTGTCAAAAAGACAAGGAAAAGAGGATCTGGTGCCAAGGGATGGCATGAATGAGTTTTACATGGGATTGTCCCATAGATGGTCAGATTCAGGTATAGTTTGGAAACTAACATTTCTTTCAGGGATAGGACAAGACTTTTTATTTAAAGCAATATGACCAAGACCTTATTTTTAAAAAATCATTGCGATCTTTTTATCATCACCTTAATTTCCAAACATGACCCTCCCTCTCCCCTACCCAGAGAGCCATCTCCCATACAAAGAATAAAAAGGAAAGGGGGGAGCAGTTCAGCAAAAGGAATAAATAAATGAACCCATCAATCAAAGCTGACAATAGATGTGGTGTTCTGCACCCATAGTTCCCCATCTCTAGCAAAGAATCACAGAAACATAGAATGTGAAGAGTTGGAAGAGACCTCATTGGCCACCCAATACAACCCATACATGAAAAGAAACTTCATTATAATAGACTCAACCAAAAAGGAAGGGGGTGCTTTGTTTTTATCTTTTCAAGTCAAGCTTGGTCGTCATAATTACTCAACCAACTAGAGAGAGAGAGAGAGATGAAGTGTTGGTCTCCTCCTTAAGCCACAGCAGCAGTGATGTGGGGCATTAATCGTTGGTCAGATATAATTTCTCCTATGCTGAAATTTTATAAAGTATTAGAAGTTTCAGTACTTGGTTAATGAGAATTCAATGTGGGAAATTATAGAATGAATAAGGCTCTGTTCCTGGAGCATACAATGGCTTTCAAACAATTCTGTATTTGTTTTTATAGCATCAATCTTTTAACATTGTAGTTACTTAGAAGGCTTTTATTTCCCGCCTCTACTCCGCTGAGGACTGCCAGTAACACCAGCTCGCTGTTTTATAAACAGAAGTGAGGGATACCAGGGTTAAATGCTGGGTCTGCCTGGAATCAGGAAGACCTGAGCTCAAATATGACCTCAGCTGCTTACTATCTGGGTGATCCTAGGCAAGTCACTTGACCCCTAATTGCCTTTGTCTCTGTCTCTCCTCTCTTCCCTTCCTTTCCTCTCCACAGTCTTTGTTTCCCTCTATATCAGTCTCTGTCTAGTCTCTCGGTCTCTCTGTTTCTGTCTCTGTCTCTCTCAAAAGTCATTGCAAGTAAATGTTTAAATGCCTCACTCAGGGTTATAGTTACCAAGATTTTAACAATAGAAGACACTGAAACATGATGCTCATGTTTTTCTTTTTTTTCCTTTGCTTCCCTAACCTTTCATATCCCTACCACACCTCTCCACAACCCAATGAAAGTTCTTGTCTACTGGCAAAAAAAGAAAAGGAGTTAATAATATAAGATAAAAAGCACATCAATACAGAAAGATAGATATGTTCTATCCAGGTGCTTGTATATAGGGTAACTCATAAGAGGAACTCATTAAATGCTTTTGAGTACATTTTTTTTTAAAAAAAGTTATATGGGAGACAGGTGCTTGGCAGTTGTATAGACTGAGTTTTATTATGTTATTCACCATAGAGCTATGCAAACATTTATGGACACCTTATTTAAAGAGCTCCCTTCATTAGAACAACTTTCCCTACATTTCTAGCTGATCTTTCAAATATGCTGTGGCTCAATAGACAGTAAGAGCAGTGACCTCTTTTCAGATGGTAAAACTGAGATATAGAAGATTATAGGCAACTGCCTGATTTCACATCCATTCCCTCTTTATGGAGGAGAAAGTTAGGTTTCTTCTTTAGTCCTGTAGAGTAGAGGTTGGTAATCACATTACTTGAGTTTTGCAGTTCTGTTTTACATCAGTATGTCTATTATGTTTAATGCATCCGTTCATACAAGTTGTCCTGGATTTCTCTGAATTCTTCATATTCACTGTCTTCAAGTACAATCCATTCCATTATATTCATAAAGGTCAATTGGTTCAATCATTTCACAGCTGATAAGAACCTGCTTTGTTTAGTGGTTTTTTTTATTTGTTTTTTTTTCGATCGGAAAGAGTATTGCTATGAATATTATATTATGTATGGCACCTTTATTTCTGTCACTGACCTTCTCCAGCCCAGTAGTGGGATCCACACAGAACCGAATCTGAAAATTTTTAAAGTTTAATTATTTTATTTATATAATAATAAAGGTAAGAATGGCATGATCTAGGTCAAATATAAGGGATATTTTCTTCAACAGAAGGCCTTGCAGTGACTTTTGGAATGCCCATTAGACTAAAGTTTAAGGACAGTGGACATAAGGGCTTTTATGTATGATGTGAATAGCTTATGAATAAAAAAATTGCATTTTCTCTACAAACCATATTTATAAAAGGGACACAAATACACACAAAAACATACAAATTACATTTCTATATATTTACTCAAATTTTCTGTGGAAACAAAAAAAATGTAATGATTTTCTTTCATCTGCTTATTATTAACAAAAAAGAAAAACCTTGATGTTTGATTCCAGCCCCGTTCCCTCTGATTTCAGTTTGTCTTCCAGGTGAGCATGCGTTAACTATGATTTAGGCACTTTTTTGGTTCAAGTCGTGTGTAAAAATGCTGATGCATAGCACTCTCTTACACTGCATTAGATCCACTTGAGAGAATGGGACAATTTGTTGAGTTGTGTAACTATGATACAACCATTACTTTGGTATTTAAATAAAAAGGAATAAAAAATATTATACAACACTCCATAGTAACCAGAATCATTTCACAACTTAATCATCAGCCTACATTGATAAAAACAAAAACGAAAACAAACAAACAAAAAAAAACCCACATCCCAGTTTGCATTTGTTGAAATGGGAATGATAGAAAGGGCGTCATGAGGCTCTTTGTAGAGCCTGGAAGACACAGGTTACTTATCCCTGATCTAGGCTAATAATCTGAATTTTTTGTAACACTTGAAAAAGGGCTGAACTGGAAATCATTGTGTAAGTCACAGAGTACAACCTCCTCATTTTACAAATAAGGGAAGTAAGACCTAGATAGTTGAAGTAACTTGTCCAAAGTTATATAGGCAGTTAATGATGGAAATGGAATTGGAATCCTGTCCTCTGATTAGAGATCCTGTGCTCTTTCCATTGTACCATGCCAAAATGGGTCTATTTAGGAGGTGGGGGGCAATGGTAGCATAAGTAGAGCTCTGCTATTCACAGTCTTCTCTCAGAGTCTTTAACGAGATTAATAACACTTTGTACTTATATGTCATTTTGAAATCATTAGCATCACATCTCAGAGAGAAGGTCAAGAGCCCTAAATTGACCCCAAAAGTCAACACCTCCTCCATCTCCTCAGTCACTGGGTCTCCTGGTGAGAGATCACTCCACTTAGCAGTGAGATGACATCAAGTTTGCTTTTCTTTTTCTAATATTTCTGTTCTTTTCTATCCTATTTTTGGGGATGAACCCTGAGGAAGGAGTTATGCTCTGAATGAGGGCATGGGATAGGAATGGGGGCACTAAAAATACAATTGGCATTTTCCCCAATTACCAAAGTTACATTTAGTTGCACAATATCAATCCAATATTGTCGAAATATTGAAACCTTATGACTAGGTAAAAAGCCAGAGAGAAGCCAGCACCTTAGACCTGATAACAACAAAGCTTCTACTCCCTATGAACATAATGGCACTGTCCAAACAAAACAAAACACAGTAACACAGAGAAAGTGAAGACTTCTCTCTTCTTAAAAAAAAAATATTTTATTTTTTCCAATTACATGTAAAAATAATTTTAACATTCATTTTTCAAAATTTTGAATTCCAAATTCTCTCCTTTTCCTTCCCCTTCCCCTCTCTGAGACAGCAAGTAATCTGATATAGATCACACATGTGCAGTCATGCAAAACATATTTCCATATTAGCCATGTTGTGAAAGAAAACACAGACAAAATACCCAAGAAAAATAAAGTAAAATAATTATCTGTATTCAGCATCCATCAATTCTTTCCTTGGAGGTTGATAGCATGCTTTATCATAAATCCTTTGAAATTGTCTTGGCAGAGAAGAGCTAAGTCTCTCACAGATGACCATCACACAATATTACTCTTCCTGTGTACAATGTTCTCTTGGTTCTGCTGACTTCACTTTGCGTTTCTGAAACTATCCTGCTTGTCATTTCTTATAGCACAATAATATTCTATCACAATTATATACCACAACTTGTTCAGCCATTTCCCAAACAATGGGCATCCCCTCAGTTTCAATTCTTTGCCACCGCAATAAAAGAGTACTGTAAATATTTTTGTACATATAAGTCCTTTTCCTTTTTATTTTTCTCTTGGGGATATACATTTAGTAGAAGTATGCACAATTTTATAACCCTTTGGGCCTAATGCCAAATTATTCTCTAGAATGGTTCGATCAGTTCACAACTCCACCATCAATGCATCCCTCCAACATTTGTCATTTTCCTTTTCTGACCTATTAGTCAATCTTATCGGTGGAGGTGGTACCTCAGAGTTGTTTTAATTTGCATTTCTCTTATCAGTAATGGTGTAGAGAATTTTTTCATGTGACTGGACATCTTGGATTTCTTCTTCTGAAAACTACCTATCCTTTGACTATCAATCGAGAAATTCTTATAAATTTGGCTCAGTTGTCTGTTTATTTGAGAATTGAGGTCTTTATTAGAGAAACTTGCAGTAAAAAAAAATTTCCCCAGTTTTCTGATTTCCTTTTACGATTGGCTGTATTCCTTTTGTTTGTGTAAAACCTTTTTAATTTAATGTAATCAAAACTATTGATTTTACATCCGGTAATTGTCTTAGTTGATTGTCTAAGTATACCATCATATTATCATTTGCAAAGAGTGATAATTTTGTTTCTTTATTGCCTATTCTAGCTTCTTCAATTTCATTTTCTTCTTGTTGCTGTTGCTAGCATCTCTAGCCAACATTGAGTAATGACGATGATAATGTGCCTCCTTGCTTCACCTCTGATCTTAATGGGAAGGCTTCTAGCTTATCCTCATTATAGGTAATATTTGCTAATGGTTTTTGATAAATATCACTTATCATTTTAAGGAAAGCTCAAGACTTTTCTCCAATTCCCACTCTAATGTCTGCACTTCACCAACCTAAACTGGTCATACTTATTACATGGGTAGTCTAGGTTCCAGAAGGACTTTTACAGCCTAAAGGGTTTATAGGACATATATCTGAGCTTAGCATATCATTTTAAGTGAGAGGTTCTTTCCCTAGGTCTGCCTACCCCAATGGGCTTGAATATCTGTGGACAGATTTCAAGGAATCAATGAACTTGAATGGGGGGGGTAGAAATTATATCTTTATGTTTACTGATCTCTGACATTGCGCATTTACTTCCATTATGAATATAGGCAACAAATATTATTCTGAGGAGTCCCTAGGCTTCATCAGACTGGCAAAGGGGTCCATGACACAAAAAAGGGTAAAAATTCCCTGATTGAGGGGAGCCAAGGGGGTGGGGAATTCGTGACCTTGAGGCAAGGTCTGTCTCAGGGGAATGGAAACTATCATAACTGCTGTGGATTCAATCCAGGAAGGAGGGAAGGTACAGAGAACTTGGGAGGGCAGGCCAACTATAAGCCACAAAAATTTTTTAAGCAGCTCAGTCAAATAGTCTTGGTGTCTCTATGTTCATCCAAAGATGCAGAAAGGAATAATTCCTTATCACTCTCTTTCTTCCGCCTTTAACAAGGAGTCCTCCCTGTCTCACTAGTGTGAGGGTCTCACACACTCTGCTCTGTTGAAATCATTATAAACATAAGGGGTGTTTGCATTCCTGTGCCAAATGAAGGGAAGACTCAGAGGGGAAGGCAGGTTTTGGAAGCAAAGAGCTGGGTAAGGAGCCATAACATATAAGGATGTAGGGAACTTGGCTAAGGGCAGTGTGCATCTAACAAAGCTTATGAAGACTATATTTGCCCAGAGACTTAAAAATCTAAGGAAAAGGCTTTAAAATGAAAAGGAAGAGGAAAGGATAAAGATGCCTAAGAACATGAACCAGAAAATATTTTTTTTGCCATAAGAATAGCTATGTCAGGCTGGATTCCACAGAGAGCAGTTATAATTTAGGAAGAAGCCATCCATCAATCAAAATAACTATTAAATATTTATTGTGTGCTAGGCACTGGACTAAGCGTTAGGAATAAAAACAAAAAAGTGAACTAGACTTTGCCCTTAAGGAGAATACATTCTAATACCAGTGGGAATACACAGAAATTCTCAGGAGAATAAAACCAAGAAATAAAACTTTCTACCCACAAACACACCAAGTGTGGAAAGCATGCAAGATGCACGAAAGTTCCTAAAAGAAGCAGATTTAACCTCAGCAGCATCACAGAGACTTGTGAGATGTGGGATGGATGACTGAGATGTAATTGTATAAAGGTATCCTTCATTCCAAAGGAACAGAGTATGTGGAAGGGAGAAGTTGAATAGGCATTCAATAGGTTGAATATGTAGGCATGTTTTTATTTGTTTGTCTGTTTGGTTTTCTGGAGTGGGCCTGTGAGTTAATTAGCAGAGTGAACTCTTGATGAGGGCCTTATTTTACTAATGCAGAACTATTATTTCTCTACAACTTAAAGTTTTTAGCTGTGAGGGGAAGGGAGGGGGGAGAGATTTAAATAACTTCCGAGGATTGCACAACCAGGATGTATTAGAAGCAGGATCAGAACCCAGGTCTTCCTGATTCTGAGCCCACTATGGCAATATTAAGATGTTTACTGGGGCCTGCTATGTATGGCACGATCAAGAACATTAAAGGAAGAATAGGGGCAAAAAAAAAGAAGATGAAGAAGCAATCTTGTCATCAAAGTATACTGCATGCCACTTGGACAAAATAAAGAGAAAAACTAATTCAGGAAACAGGTTACAAGATTGTGACTTAGACCTTATGAAAAGTGCATTGATAACTGCGTGAAAGATGGATCTAAGGAACCTTAGAGTCCACTGAGAGCAACAGACTCATTTTATAGGGAACTGAGGTAAAGAGAGTAATGGACTTGCCCAAGGTCACACATACAGATATTCCAGATTCCAAGTCCCATTGTGTAGAAGTTCCCTCTCACCAGAAGAGATCAGAGTGGGGAGCGGTTTGAGGAAAACAGACT
Organism: Potorous gilbertii; assembly: GCA_028658325.1. Taxonomy (NCBI): domain Eukaryota; kingdom Metazoa; phylum Chordata; class Mammalia; order Diprotodontia; family Potoroidae; genus Potorous; species Potorous gilbertii. The sequence continues at coordinate 532,188,897 of CM053769.1, read as the reverse complement.
AAATAGGTACTTACCTTGTAGTCTAGACAGGATGTGACAAAAGCCTAAAATAGGGTGGTGGCTGTGTGAGTGTAGAGGAGGCAACATGTTCCAGAGATGTTGTCATGACAAAAGTAACAAAATTGGCAACTGCTTTGGGGTGTTAGTGAGGAATCAGCAATCACACCAAGGATGGAAGTCTGGTGAATGGGAAGATGGCAGTGTCCTCAATTATATTTTAAAAGTGCAAGAGAGAGGTGGGTTTAGAATAAAAGTTATGAGTTCTGTTTTCAACATGTTGAGTTTGGGATGGCGGAAAATTCAGATGGAAATATCCAGGAGGCAGTTTATTGATGCACAAGTTGGTCTGGCAATATTTTAGGTTATGTAATCATTCCCCTAGAGAGGGGTTAAATGAGAGAAACTGAGCTATCATTTATTCATTCATCTTCATTTATCTGAGTTCTTACAATATACTTGATACTGTGGAGTATATGAAGACACACAGGACAATATCCCTGTTCTCAGAGCTTATGATCTAGTAGGAGAGGTAAGAGAAGTGTTATTCAAAGCATAATATCATCAGCACCCTAGGAAGGTGGGGAAAAAAACAAAATTCCATCATAGAAGCATAAATTTAGAGCTGAAAGAGTCCTTAAAGGTCACCTATCCCAAACTCTGGAAGCCCAAAGAAGTTAAGAAACATCCCCAAGTGACACAGGTAGTAAGTGACAGATCAGAGGTTTGTACCTAGATCTTTTGACCCCGTATCTCTTGCCATGCATCTCACTGAGTAGAGAGCTTTCTCACTGTTGGGGAAGCATTTAAGTGAGAACTTGAGAAATTGGTAGAATTTTAACAAGAAGTAGAGTGGAGAGCATGGTATAAATAAAAATATGAATTCAGGAAAATGCAAGGTTATTGTGGGGAGTGAAGAGGATTCTAATACAGGAGCTATGTAATATGTATGGAGGGGAGTAGTAAGAAATAAAGCTGAAAACATTTGTTTGGGGGTAGAGTGGAGGTGTTGAATACCAAATTAAGAAATGTTGACTTTATTTGCTCTAATCATGTTAGAAGAGTAGGATAATCAGACATATGTGTTAAGATTGGAAAATTACAAATAGAACTGGAGAGGGTGGGAAGCTAGGGGGCACAGAGAATAATTCCATCTCTTGCAGTAACCCAGATGATTGGTACTTGTAGACTGAACTAGAATACTGACAGTGAAAATGGAAAGTAAAATTTCTTGAGACAGACAGAGACAGAAACAGTGACAGAGAGACAGGAAGACAGAGAGGAAGAAGAGATTGTTTATAAAGCAACATAAACCCCAGAATACATGATAGCTAAGAAAAATGCTCACAGAACTCCATCATCTAATGAGAAAAAGGTGATTTTTTTTCCACTACAGAAAAGAGTCAGCGTCTCCAATGAAAATAAGTGTCTTTGCTGTCTACCTCAATGAACAGTCCTATGTGGGGGAGACTTTATAATTCTAAAAACACCACTTGTAAAAGTTACCAGGAGGTGTGGGTGCAGGGGAAATAGAAGAATTGAAAACGATACTAAAATGAACGAAGACTCTTTGTTCTCAATGCATGACCGCAAACATATTTGAGGGAGGTCTCCTACTACAGCCGTTTCACTTTCCTATTTTTACTGGCATTAAAGAGACAGAAGGTTGTGGAAAGAAAGCAGAGGAAAACGATCTTCAGAGGCCTTCCGACACAGTGCCAGCATTCCAAAAGTTTGCTGCTAAAAACGCGGACAGGATCTCGGGTAATGTAAAGTCAGCTCTTCTCTACCTAATCCTGGGATACCAGATCAGAAGCTTGCTATCTGTCACAGGAGACAGGCAAACTTGACTTGCTCTATTTTCGGTCAAGTCCATGAAGGTCTCAAAAACTAGCCTCAACCTAAAAATCAGTTGAAGTAAACCAAATGGCTGACCTTTTTTTGCCTACTCTCTCAAAGTTTATAAGAATACAAACTTCATGGCAGATGCCCAGTTGCTCCATGAAGGGAGCCAAGGCAAACAAGCTCAGGGGTACTTTTCAAAGTGGTCACTAAAAGGTATGTGTATCATGGTGCAGAAAGTACCTGGTCCTCATGGCCACCTTAAAAGATGGGAAGAAACTTCCTGGAGGATAGTTGTTGTTCTTGATCTTTTCTAGAGTCATGTCCCTTCCAAGAAGGGTTGCTGTATAAGTATTCGTTTAGTTTCTGTGGTCTAGGAAAGGAGAAGGGGGTGGAATGGGAGAAATCTCTAGTGAATCTAAAGAATCCTGTGTGTTATTTTTCTTTTCCTGCTGTAGGTTTCATGTGCTAATGAAAAGGTAGACTTTGATCTACCCACTCTCTGTGGTCCGAGGAATATGAAATAGCGAAGTGGACTCTCTATAGCTCTCTTAGTCTCTTTATGGACAACTGCAAAGTTGGTGGAAAACTAATCCTTTTAAGTCTGAGCCACCTTTGAATCAGACCTCTTTATGTATAATGGGAAATACATATACATATATACACACACACACACACACACACACACACACATGCATATATATGTGTGTATATGAATCATATACCCCACAACCAAAAGCATTCAACTTTTATGACCCCAAGTAAAACTGAGTTGAGGTTGATGTTAAAGAATGGGCAGGAGTTGGAAAGATGGAGAGTGACATGGAGTAAATGTATGGAGGAAGGAATGAACAGGTTCAAAGTATACTATTCTAACTAGAACAAATCTTTCCTATATGGAAGTGGTAAGTGGTAGAGTTAGAAAAGATAGCATAAAGTCAAACTCTGTGGGTATTTCCAGGCTAAGTAGCTTAAATGTTATTCTGAGGACAATTAAGGAACCATCGAAATTTTTTGAGCTAAAGACTGACATGACAAAAATAGAAGATTGATCTGGTAGCAATGAGGTTTTGTTTGTTTTTTGTCCTTAATTTTCAAAGAGGATCAGTGATCTCATGGATGATGTTTTGACTCATGCATGAATTGGATGTGAGTGAGGCAGACTTGCTTAAAGTTGTCAGCCTCAGTCTCTCTTCCCAAGTCCTCTCTGTAATTTTCCAATCTTAATGATGACGTTGGTGTCTTTGATGCCTGATCAAGCTCTAAGCACTCCACAGAGCCTGCTTCAGCTGCCTTTATGGCCATTGGAACGGATTGTTCCCATCTGCCCCTTCCACTGGGAGAAGTCTTCACATGCTTGGGGTAGACACTGCCCTAACTCACTGATGGGTTTGTGGCCCAGTGGTTACCTCAACCTGGTTTAGCCTGTCTGCTGAAGTAGTTTACTGGGGTGTGGCCACTGTGCATGCTATATCTCCTTGGAGCCACAGGTGAGAGTTAAGTATCAGGTGGGCACCAAAGGTAGATAAGCAGCCTTTAAAAGGGCTTGGCAAACCCTTGAACCAAGATGCAGGATGACAGATTTCTGTTGCACAGAGATGGGAGATAAAGAAAGCAATTTATGAGACACCTGTAATAATACAAATGAGAAAATGGCAGCCTAGATTAGGTTGGTAGGAGCTGCAATAGAAAGGGAAATATATATATAATGAAAAATTGTTAGAAAAGAAGAGTCACAGGACTTGATTTTTTTTTAAATAGGGAAGATGAAAGAGACAGAAGAACCAAAGATTAGTACATTAGTTTTGAGTCTTTGTATACAATATATTTAAGCAATTAATTTCTATTAGCCAGGCAATTTAAAAGAAAATCTATATGAAAATATTGTGCCAGGCACTTGAGAATGAACCAAAAATAATAATGAAATTACAACTCTTTAATCTTAAAGAGCTTTTAATCTAATTGATAAAAATCAGGCTCAATAAATCTTACTCTGAGGTCTTATTATAGGTGACCCTGTATTCTCAAAGGCTATGCTGATGGAATTCAAGTTCAGGCACATTCCACCATGCTAGAAGGACTGCTTTCTAAGGACCAACTGAACTAAGTATGGAAAAGCCCATCTCAATAGGCTGGACACTATGTGATAAACTCTTTGGCCAGAGCAACTCATGGAGAAAAGAAAAATACAAAATGGACTCCAATTGTTGGCTATTCCCTTTTGATTCAGTGATAACAATGGCAAATTGGCAGACAAGGAAACAGAAGATGCAAAGAATTACTCTACTTTTAGGCAATTTAAAAACATTAATTCAACTGTTGGCATTCTAAATGTGAGATTTTTGTCCAGTGACCAATGAAGAGACATACTACTAAAGGAACTAAATTGTTTCAATCTTGATATTATCTCTATAAATGAAACAAGAAGACAAAAGAAATTTGGAGCTAAATGGAAACATTGTTTGGAAGTCCTCAGAGAAGCAAAAAGGGGGAGGGAGTTAATGGAGTTGACTCTATTGTGCATCTATTTGGGAAAACAAGATTCATCATGCCATGGAATATTTGGTTATCCCATACTCTGGTTTTCATAATGAGCACTTGTATAAGAAAAAATATATATAAAGGTAATTGTAGCTTATATACTAATGACTGTTGCAGGGGAGGAATGTGTGGAAAAAATGAAGAACCAGTTAAGATCTTTGAAAGTAAATTGACATAAACTTTAACAAGTTTCATACCTACATGATTTCTTTCTTTGGTAAGACTCAGGGGATACTGGATATAATGAGTATTAACTAATGTAAAAAATAAATTGGTTTTTTTTAATAGATGTAAAATTGAATTGACTACAGCTATTTGTGTATAGCCAGCATCTTGTAATAGCAAAGATCAAAATTAATACCAAGTTAGAAGAAAGAATAAAAATATGGTGAGCATTTAGAGCTACACTAAAGTAAACTGAATAATCTATTGGTGAAAATTGGAAATGGACATAAAAACAGATATCAATACAAACTATTACCATTTCTGAAGTAAATTAACCCAGGTAAATCAATTGGCTCAATAAGAAATCCAAAGTATACCATCTTTGTGCCCAGCAAAAAATTGTTCTCCTTGTTAAGTGAAAATAAATGGTATCCAAGAGGACCATTGGTTGATAGCATGAGTTTGCTTATGAAATCTTGTGGAAGAGGATAGTGGATGGTTGTGAGTAGTATTGTCTCATAAAAAAAAGGCAAGTGGTAGAGGGCAGAACAAGTTTACAAAAAGCTTGTTGATTCACACAATTAATCTAAATTACCCTAAAAGCATTTTATTTTTGTCAACTATCCTGAAAGAAATTAACAATATAATTAGAAAGAAGATGACAAAAGATGAATGATGGAAATGTCCTGTCATGATTACTATAATAAATTTCTTGTACTAATGTTAGTGGGTTCATTACATTAGGATTCTAACATCACAGTCACAGCATGAAGAAGTAGAAATGCCACTGAACAAAACAAAGCAGGGAATATAGTAGTTAGGTTATACCAAGCAGTTATAAAGGAGATAGATGGTAGACTAGGTGATGCCATTTTGAATGTATTAAATGATCACTTTTCAGGATAACTAAAAAAGAGAAGGATATCAAACAGAAAAAAAAATACAGATGTCATTACAACTGAAAAAGGACAAGCAAAAAATATTAACAACTACTAACCTATATGGCTACATTCCCATCTTTATAAAATCTTATGAGAATAATGCACACATATGTTGAGAGTGTCTCTGATTGATGCAGGCTTTCACACATTATTTTCCATAACTGACCACATCTTTACAGTTACACGATTACTGAAAGGTACAGAGAATACAATTCATTGCATGTATTAATTACTGAAATTTTTTAGAAAGCATTTAATTCAGTAGAGAAAAAAAGAACTTGCCTTAAAGACAGATAGATGACTCGCATACATATACTAAAATCATATATTTGCTTTTTCAGTCATTTCAATCATATCTAACTCTTTGTGATCCCATTTGGGGATTTCTTGGCAAAGATGCTGAAGTGGTTTGCCATTTCCTTCTCTTGTTTATTTTACAGATGAGGAAACTGAGTAAACAGTGTTCAGTGACTTTCCCAGGGTCACATAACTAGTTAAGTATCGGAGGCTGGATTTGAACTTAGGTATTTCTGACTCCAGGCCTGACACTCTAGGCACTGTACCACCTAACTCCCCAAAACATACAAGATTATTTAAAAATTATTGCATAGGTTATCTTTGTATTATAAATATCATATGAGGCATAAAACAGAAAGAGGATGCGTGTTGATTTCCCCCTTTCATAAAATATGTCCAGAGTCCAAATAAAAGGTGGATTCCCTATAGATGGTAGATCTTAGGTTTCTGACTTTAAATCTAGTTCTCTCTCTCTCTCTCTCTCTCTCTCTCTCTCTCTCTCTCTCTCTCTTTCTGTGTGTGTGTATCTGTATGTGTTTCTCTCTCTATCTCTTTCTCTCTCTCTCTGCTATGCCACCCTGCCTCCCTCCAAAATGTCAAGTTAACTCTAATTCCATATGAACTACTGTAAGTGAATAAGAGGCCCAAACAAAAATAAGGTCCTCTAGGAGCTGTGAAAAAGGTGAAATTGTTCCTAAAGGGAGAATCAGAAAAGTTGCCGTAGTGTGACATTGGAGCTGGATCTTAGAAGGTAGATAGGATTTCAATAAGCAGAGATAATTATTGAATGAAGAAGGCATTTCAGACAAGTATTAACAAAGGCTTGGAGGTAGGAATAAGTGCAGTGAGCTCAGGGAAATAGGCACTTTGTAAGTGCTTACATTCCAAGGCATTATATTCCAGCATGAATATCATTAATCATTTGAGTTCCATACAAAGGAAATTCTATAGCTCCAGTCCCTACCTTCTGAGTGCTTACAATTTAAGATATAAAAAGTATGCATGGGAGACAAACTATGTATAAGTCAACAAATGTTTCTGTGTGATGCCTTTTGAAAATGAACTCTATACTTTGTTTCTGATTATTTCTGATTGTCTCCATCCAACTCCAGATTTTGATGGAGTTGAAATAGCTCATTTGCTAGAGGAGTTAGTATTTGCTATATGAGTTTATGGAATATGACAGTTCTCATGCTAGAGGAGGAGAATGGGTAGGAGTAGAAGAGGGCAACAATGCTCAAGAGACAACGGACGGAATTTGAGCCTAGGGAAGGGTAAATGAGGCAAGTAGGTGGGCCAGCATGGCAGAGAGAGTGTCTGACCTGAAGTCAGGAGACCTGAGTTCAAATCTTCTGTCATTTACCGGCTACATGATCCTGGGAAGTCATTTCCACTCTCTCTGCCTCACTTTCTTCCTGTAAGCAAGGGACGATAATAGCACCTACCTCTCAGGGTTTTTGTGAAGATACAATGAAATAACATTTGTAAAACATTTTGAAAAACCTCAAAGCACTCTATAAATGCTAGCTATTACTGCCGTTATTAAATTCACACAAACAGGTGAATGGACACATCTTCCTACAAGCCTGGTGTGAAAGAAGAAAGGAGAGGAAAACAAAGCCCGGACTACACAGCTAGTTGTGGATGTGTTATGGATGCTCCTATAGGGAAGATTTCATGCTTTGGGTGGTGGTTTGGAATCAATGACCTCCGAGAGCCTTTCCAGCTCTAGCATTCTATGAATCTCATCTCCCTCAGAATAATTTCCTGTAATAGATGGACTTTAAGTCCAGGTCCTTGTGAGTGCAGCTATGAGTCATTGACACAAAGGGTACAACTTTGCTTTGATATTTAAATATGGAGGAAAATAAATCATACGCTTTCAATCGTCATAAACCAATTTCACCACACAATTGGGAGTGAATATTAGAAATAATTAAGAGGTAATATTTCAAGAATAATTAACAATAAAAATGCCTTATAATGGTACAAAGGCTACCTGGAACCTCGCAGGGCACAAGCTCTGTAAGATGTTCCTAAACTGAAGAGGAATTGAGGAAAGACCCACAGGTGATATGTCAGTTTGTCATCAGGGGAATAGGAGAGCTACATTTAGAGAGCTTCATCACCAGGTTGGCCAAAGGGCAATGAATATTTTTGGCCATAGCAACTTTTGAGGACCATTTACCAAGTTGGAGAAATGTCCATATCTCTGCTTGTAGAGGGAGGGCCCACACCAATGAAATTGCAAATGGAAGAATTAGAATTAAATAATCATAGAATTTCAGGCACTAAAAAAGAATTCATTCTAATGTATACCCTAAAATGACAACCAGTATAGAAGATGCCCTCTGAAGGGGAACCAAGGACTTCTTGAGTCAGAGCATTTACATTTGGGACAGTTCTGATAGTGAGCTTTTCTTTCCATCAAATGAGGTAATATCTGTAAGTTGCTTAGCCAAGCGTGTGGCACATAGTAGGTACCTAATAAATGTTTGCTCCCTTCCTCCCATCAAGCCTAAATGTGCCACTTTGCATCTTTCACATATTTCTCCCTGTTCTACCCTCTGTGATCAATGAGAAAAAATTATATCCCCTCCCCTCATCCTATCTTCTCTTTCCCAGCCTGAACATCTCCAATGCTCGCAATTAATCTTTAAAGTATTAAATAGTAGTGATAACAATCTCTCACATTTATATAGTGCTTTTATTAATTGTATCCTCCTGCCCCAGGATGATACATAGTACTTTATGGTTGACAAAGCACTCTTCTTACAACAAAATAACGAAAGTGCAATTATTTATTTCCATTACTTTCCAGTACTTTCCCCCAGTCTTCTTATGCCTCACTCCCTAAAACACACTCTTTAATCCACTGCCACTGGCCTCCTGGTTGTTCCACCACCAGGACACTCCATCTCTTCTCTGGGCATTCTCTGTAGCCATCCCCCATGCCTAAAACTCTCCCTCCTAAACTCAGCCTACTGAACTCGTGGCTTCCTTTAATCCCACAAACAATCCCACCTGGAGCAGCTAGGTGGTACAGTGGAAAGAGCACCAGTGCAGGAGTCAGGAGGGCCTGAGTTCAAATCTCACCTCAGAAAATTGACACCCACCAGTTGTGTGACCTTGGGCAAGTCACTTAACCTCAATTGCCTCATCCTGGGTCTCTCCAGTCATCCTGATGAATATCCGGTCACTGGATTCAGATGGCTCTGGAAGAGAAGTGAGGCTGGTGACCTGCACAGCCCTCCCTCACTCAAAACAAAGTCAAGCGCAAGTTATGTCATTATTTCTCTGATGGCACGGTCTTCTTCAGCAATGAAAGACGAACACACGCAATCCCACCTTCTAGAGGAAGCCTCCTTCAACCCCTCTTAAATCCAATGCCTTCCCTCTATTTCCTTCTTATCCTATATATGGCTATCTTTGTATATATATGTTTGCATGTCATCTCCCCATTAAATTGTGAACTCCTTGAGGGCAGGGATTGTCTTTTGCCTGTCTTTGTATTTCTGGAGCTTAACACAGTGCCTGGTGCATAGTAGGTATTTGATAAATGTTTATTGATTGGTTGTTTGGTTAAAAGTTTCTCAAAGTTAAGGGATTTGTCCTCAGCTAATTAACCTGAGATACACTTAGAGATAAGGGTAAAAATTAGACTTCAGTTTGAAGCATCTGTCATGAAGCCCTCTCACAATGTGTAACAGCCTGTTCTTTAAGAAAGACAGCAATGCAGAAAAAGGTGTTTGACCATGAAAGCCCTATCTGAGGAATGAATACACATGGAAAGGACTTTGTGAAGTTTGTGAGGAGAGTTGTTTGGTTTTTGTTTCATATCAGTTTTTCTTCTTTTGGACCCTTGGATTTCCTAGGTGACTGATTTTCACATCTCCATCTCTAACTCCTAACTTGGACTTCCACATGTAAATAACTTGGGTCCCACTTAGTTGCACATTAACTTGGTGGAATATGTATGTGGCTTTTAGGGGCTTTCAGAAACTTTGCTATTGTACCTTAGATGATTTATGGTCTTGCTTTTAGGGCTCCACCTTTGTTAGAGTTTGCCCAAAGAAGACTGAGACTTTCACATGGATAATGGTCATTGATTAATCTTGTATTCTGGGTAAATGACAAAGAAATGGCATGTCTCATGGGGCTTGAGGCCCATTCCTTTACCCTGGAGTTTAATTCTGGAATATAGCTCTGGATCATAAGCCTTGATTCTTCAAAGAGAGTCTTTTGAGTAAGAGAGTTGAGTTTTATGTATCTGTTTTGTTTTATCTCTTAATGTCTGGAGTTGGCCAGGACTCTGCAGTCAGTCTTCAAGACTGGTCTTTTTCCCAACTGTTGCAGAGCTCAAGTCTTTCAAGAATGAGTGTTAATCATTATTGAACTTCATTCTCTGGGAATTTTATAATAGAGTCAATAGGGAAATAATAACTTCTGCTGGGAATTTATTATTAGCAGATAAAAAGCAACCAGGGGGAGAGCTTAGGTTTGTTATTTAATCTTGAGGAAAAAAAGTAAACCTACTGAGTTACCAAAAGGAAGAAATCCATTTAATATCAGTTTCTACAATCCCTGTCCCAGTTGCTCAAGCAGCTGTGATAGATGTTTTTATCCTACCAGCTAACTTACATACACATCAAATAATCATAGAATGTAACCCCTCCACTCATTTGCAAACGGGGATACAGAGATTTCTTGCATCTGAGGAGACAATTGCTCCCTGAGGGTTCCATAAAGACCTTCTACTTAAAAGTAAGAAAATGAAAAGGCCAACAGCAGAAATCAGGAGCTCCAGGGTCTTGAGGTGAGCTCTGAAAGGCTGCCTGCTGCTTGCCATTTGGGGGGGATTGACTCTGATCACACACAGCAAGGGCCCGCATTTGAGCTTGCTAGCCTGAGATAACTTCCCCCTTCAGGTTAATTTCTTGATTTTACAGTTTTCAAATCCTGCTGACTCACCTTTAAAAAGTTTTTAGGAGTCACACCCACTCCCTTATTCAAATCAAAGGGAGGTAAGACTGTGGATCACCTATTTGGTCTAACTCCTTCATTTTAGAGATGAGAAGGCAGGCTTAGAAAGGCTAAATTGCTTGCCTAAGGGCACACAGTGTCTAGGTGTGGAATCTGTCTCCAAATTCCACAAACCTTTACTCTACCAGATTTCTGCCTGTGTTAAAATACCTTGTATTTCCTATGTTGATAAGGTCGGGTTTTTTAGCTTTTTCTATTGGTCCCATCACAAAAGGTTTATTCAGTTTTTCACCAGAATAGCAGCAAAGCCAACATCCTAAACTTTTATCCAAGCTGAGGGAGAAAGAATCTCACACTGAATTCAGTCTGCCTCTAATAATACTTCATTTTCACATGCACCCCCCTGCTCTTCCATTACCCAGTGAACTTTCAAGTATAATATTGTTTTATGGCTTCACCTCCAAGTATGAAAATCTTGGAACAACTGCCCTCCTAAGCAAGTTAGAAAAAAAAATGCTCCAGGCTCCAAGCTTTAAAGGGGGAGGCCAACAAACTGCCACCCTCTTCCTGTAGGGTGCTAAGTAGTAGAGACAAACACAAAGAAAGCTTTAGTCCAAGTGGAGACCCCCATCCTCTGATATTTCTAGCATGTGCCATGGACCCCTTCCTATTTTTGATTTTATAAATAAATAGTCCTGTGGGAAAAGTTGGCTTTAAGTCAGCACCACAGAAATTTAATTTTAACTTCCATGAATACAGCTATTAACAAGGATTTCTTTCTGGTACTAAAGACGCCTACCATTAACAGACCTTTGATGTGATTTGAACACATACATTTCCAAAAACCATCTGCTGTGTTGTGCATGTTTAAAAAAACAAAACACAGGCTTGTGGGCACACACACTTAAACACACACACTTAAACACACACACACACACAGACACGTGCGCACACACACGCGCGTGCGCGCGCGCACACACACACACACACACACACACACACACACACACACACCACATAATGCCTTTTACTTATATCTCTCTCATTCCAAATGTTGCTTCCAGTTACCAGTAGGAAATCCTGTCATTTAAAATAAAAGAACCACTCTACTTGAAACTATCAATGCACAATCAGAAAGGCACATACTTACTAATTTAAGTAACTGCATACAGTGGTTTTCCAGACTAATTTGAATTTTATATTGCACTCTCTACAAGGTCCATAATTGTGATAGGGACACCTTGGAGAAGAACCTGAAGAAATGAGCTGTCAAAACGTCCCTGAGGTGTTTTATCTATCTAACCCACTGAGCAGCATTTTCAGTGGCCCTCCCTTTCCTAAATAGGAGAGGCAACAGGAAAGAGCATTGCTGGTCTCCCAGTCAGAAAAACCTAGGTTCAGCTTTTGCCTCTCACGCACAAAGATTATTTAAATCCTTCCAAGTCGCTTAACCTCAACGCTCTAGGTAACTCTCCAAGTTCACAAGGTGTAGAACAGGTATCAACCTGCCTCAGCAAAGGAAGTTTCCTCACCTGGGAGTTCCCTAAACCAATGAAATAACAAGTCTAATCCCTATCCCACCTAAATACAAGTATTGTTCTACAGAAAGCTAAATTTAACAAGAATGGATTCAAGCAGAGACTATTAAAATGGTAGCTTCAATTTAAAAAAAAAATCATCCCAAACAATTTTAAATGGACAGACTGAGCACCAAAAGGCCCCCAACCCTTGCCAGGCATGCCCCATTCTCCCCTAACTTTTCATACCCTTTTGCATGATTAAAGAGAAATTTAATCCACATGTTTTTGATTAATTTACCCTTTGTCAAAATATTGTTGGGATCCTCCCCTCCCCTGAACTCCTTTTAGTGAGCCTCTTCATCTAATGGCTCCCTTCCACACACACCCTTTTCTTTTCTCCTTTTTCTTTTCTTTTGGAAACCAGAATGATGTGCTTTGGCTGCCAAAAGATTTGGGTTTATTTTAAAAACTTCAAACCCATGTGCTTTGGATCAGTTTGGAACATGGCTTTCCCAAACCTAGAATCAAATTTTCTCTCCATAGTATTTGAGTACTTGAGAATATACTGTGCCAAGATGGCAGGAAGCAATCATTAACTAGTTCATCCAGCTTAGACCACCTCGTTGCCGGTGGTTCAAATCTTAGTGAGGATAAACAGTGTAGCTCAGGAGAAGGAAGCAAGGACTAAGAAATTCAAAACCTGAAATCTAATCTCTGCGAACTTGGACAAGTCATATGCCAAGGAATCAAATGTTACAATATTGGTAAAGCTGTTAGCACAGTGCCTGACTTCCATGGCCTTCTATAAATACTCGCTCCCTTCTTCTCTCTCACCACCTTTCTTCACAGAATGCTAGGATTTTAGAGCAGACTGACTTGCCTACGATCACAGTTCTTGCCGTTGTTGCTCAATCATTGTAGTCATGTCTGACTCTTTGTGACCCCATCTGGAATTTTCTTGCAAAGTTACTGGAGTGGTTTGCCATTTCCTTCTCCAGTTCATTTGACACATGAGGAAACTGAGGCAAACAGGGTTAAGTGACTGCTCAGGATCACACAGCTTGCAAGTGTCTGAGGCTACATTTGAACTCAGGAAGATGGGCCAGAGCTCTATCCACTGTGCCATCTAGTTACCAAGATCACACAGTAAATGTCAAAGCCAGAACTTGAACCCAGATCTCTTACCACCATAACCTCCTCTCAAAGTCCCTGTTGACTCATTTATTTGTTAAATGAAAGTTACAGGATTTTAAATTCAAAGGTGAAGAGTGAATTACTATAATGCACACCACAAATAAAACCAAGTCATATATAAATCAGAGAAATATTATTCATGCTAAACTCTTTTCTTCCACTTAAATAGAAAGTCCCCTCCCTTTTTAAAAACTCAAAACTTGCCATTTGTTCCCACCTTTCCTACCACATAATATCTTTACAGTTGGGATTCTTTTCAAATATTTTCAGGCTACATAAATCAATGGACCTGAAGTTAGAAATCCTGCCTTAGACACTGACTAGCTGTGTGACCCTGAACAAGTCACATAACCTCTCTGACTCAGTTTCTTCAGCTACAAAATGAGGGTAACCATAGCACCTGTCCCCCAGAATTGTTGTGAGGCTCAAATAAGGTAAACTTGTAAAGGGTTTGCAGATATTAAAGTGCCATGCAAATGCTCTTCTCCTCCCTCACCTCCTTCCTCCTCCTCCTTCTTCTCATATACTTAAACAGTTGCTTAAAGTCTCCGATCCTGGCTTAGCTTCTCCTGATTTTTGAGTAGAACTGCACTGTCCATGGACATCATATTAACATTAATATAAGAAATAATTAGTCCGACTTCTCTAGTGCATTAATTTGTATGGCACTGGAATAGTGCAGAAAATGTTCTCACTGTATATCTCAGTCTGATCTTCTGTAGACAAGATAATATTCCCTCTTCTCTTGATTTGTTTGTTCCTATAATGTGCTTTGAATTCCATGGGAAGATGTTAAATAAGGATTTATTTTTAAATTTCAATGAATCACAAAATGTCAGAAATGGGCTGGTCTTGAACCCCCTTTCATGCTAGGAATCCCCACTCTGGGCCCTTACTATCCTAACTGGTGTCTTTGGGAGTTGCTCACTACATCTAAGTTCAGGTCCAGTCAAGCTTCACTTTACTTCCCAGCCTTTCCAGCTGCCATGCAGTGACCAGAAACTCACTTCCATATTTTATTTGCTGCCTCCCCACCCATCACTTCCCCCTTTCTAATTCTGGAACCATAATCAGATCAACTATGTCATTGCTCCTGGAAAGGACATGTCAATCTATTCCCTATGATTCTAAATACAGTTTCTGTAACTTCCAAACCAAAATATCCCTATCTGGCTACCACTGTCCCACTATTAGAGGGTAAACTTGTATATGTGTCCCTGAAGCTTACAACAGAACAAGCACTGTTTTTTTTACTCATTCATTACTTTTGTGGATGTGAAAACTGAGTCCCTAAAAGATGAAGTGACTTGACAAAAGCCATAAGTAACTGAGTGGCAGAGCCAGGATTCCAGATCAGATCATTTGACTCCAAGTATAGTGGACAGTCCACAATACCTTACAGAAAGGATAACAGGAAACAGATAAATTTGGGAGTTGAATGCCAAATAAAAATATCAATTACCACTTAAGCAAATATTAACACTGAAAAAAGTTGATGATAGACACTAAGATGATAAATGCAACTTATCTACTAAGTGCAACTCTTTGAAATCCTCTAGCTTTCAAAAATCTCACAATAATCTTCTAACCATAACTTCAAACAGCCTTGGCAAAACCCCACAATTTTACCATGAAGAAAGGCAAACACAATTTCTCGGCAACAAGAAAGGGAGAGGCATTTTGAAAATGAGTAGAAAGCGAACTAGCCCTTGCAAGTATCTATCCTGTTGATACATCTATTAAATCATAACACAGTCAATTATAAAATTAGGTGCTGCCTGAGCAAGAAAAATGAAGCCCTATCAAGCTAAAGGATCAGTGGCAGTTACACCAAGAGCACCCAGGGAGAGGATTAAAACCCATCCCGTTGTAAAAAAGAAAGTAATTTAAAATGTAAAACTCCATGGAGGTGATCTTTTATGATGGAGCTTGATTATCAGACTTGCCCCGATGATACTCGGATCTACTTGCCTGTTCCTGCAGATCCTAATGAGGTGATGTCTCGATTTCTCCACCTGCTTGTCTGACATCCAAGTCTGCATGACGGCTAATAGCCAGCAGCTGAAAACAAGGAGCTGCCTAGCTGGTTTTAACTAGTTTGAAAAAGGACACATGTAGTCTCCTTATCACACATTTTGATAGGTTCATGGTTCATTTGACAGACGTGGGGTAAAAAAAAAAAGTTGACATCATTCTAAATGTATAGCTTCCTCCTTGAGAAATATAGTAGCAATCCAAATCTAATTAATGTCAGAAAGAAAACTTGTCTTTGGATGCCCTCAAGACTGCCATTCTAGGTGACATGTTCCTCTGTTGGAATTTGGATTATGTGATGGTCTTGTCTAAACTCGAACAACTACACATCTGTAGTTCCTTGATGACTGATACGCTTTTCTGTCTGCTTAAAATAGATTTTGTTGCATCTCTCTCTTTTCTCTTTCTCTTCTCCCACCCTCCCCTTGCTCCCCTCCCCCCCCCTCCATCTTACCATCTGTTTGAGTCCAGGATGTACTAGAAAATGAGATCTAGAGATAGGCCACTAGAATGTTCTGTCAGTAGAATAGAACAAGATGTAAAATCTGCTCTTCCAATCTCTCTATTTCACAGAACTTCTAGGAAGTTCCTCTTGTTACTGTAACACATAAGAAAACTCAAGTAAAGATTACAAGATGGAACCCATTAGAGATCTTCATTCAAAATCATCAGGTTTCTGGATTCCTCATAGAATGTTAGGGTGGGAAGGAACCATAAAGAACACCTGGTCCAATTCTCATTTTACTGATGAGGAAAATGAATTTCAAAAAAGAGAAGTGACTGGACCAGTCATATAACATTCTGGCAGCCCAATGAGGGTCTGAACCAAGGACTCTTGCAACTCCGAATATGGTGCTTTTTCCACAGCCCTACACTGCCTCCTGATAAACAATCACTTAGACTACTTTTTCTTAGTTAACACCCCGTGTCTTCAACTTTCAAACTGAAAATGCACAGAGTAGGCATAATAAAGAAGGTGAATGGAAAATCCTAATGAAAGTAGGCAAACTTCACCTCATGCTAATTATTTAGACTTAATTAAAACCTGACTACACATGGGTATGCCTCAAACAAAAGGAACAGAATAAAATAAAAGAAGGTAGCAGAGGAATACTGGATGTTAAAAAAAAGTTATATTCCTATGCGGAAATTCAGGCACAGGGGTAGGGAAGCTTCATGGTGAGCATTTATTTCTGTGAGGAACAATGGAGGAGAAGTAGAAGGCATAGTATCATGGCAGTAAACTTCAGACCACCTAGATAGAAGGGAAAAGTATATGAGGCACTCAGTAACCTGCCACGGGAGTCACATATAATGCTTTAAAATTTTTATTTCTATCAATTAAAAAAACTTTTTTTTTACTCCTCCAGAGAAGAAGGCAGAGGAGGAGGAGGAGGAGGAGGAGGAGGAGGAGGCAGAATAAGAAGAAATAGAAGGAGGAGGAGAGGGAGGAGAGGAGGGAGGGGAGGGGAGAAGGAAAAGGGAAGGAAGAAAGTAAAGAAGGAAGGAAGTCCTTATAATAGATATGCATAGTGCAAAGTACAAAAGTAAAATAAATTCACATATTGGCTATATTTTTAAAATAGGTGTCTTATTCTGCATCCTGGAGGTGGTGGTAGTATGCTTCATTTTTAGTTCTCTGGATTGTGGTTGGTCATTGCATTGATCAGACTTCCTAAGTCTTTCAAAGTTGTTTGTTTTTACAATGTTGTTGCTATCATAGGCCTTCAACTGTTCAGATATCAGCTGGAGCTCTCTGGGCTTACAGCAGAACAGCTGACACACTTTTCTTTTTAACCTACCTTGATAGTTTCATTTTCCAAAAGATAGTACAAGCACAAAGGGCAGCAGCTCTTGTGTACTTGATTCTGACCAACAAGAAGAAACAAATTGCTGAAGTAGGAATGGCAAGAACTGGAGAGGAGATTTGTGCTAGAGAAAGAAGTGTAACAGCAAGGATCCACATCCCTGATGTAGCAAGAGCAGATTTCAAAAGATTCAGAAAATGATAGAATGGATTTCTATAGGGAAAGTCAGAACATAAATGATGGAAAGTTCTCTGGAATTAAATTCCAAAGATACAAACAGAAATTATTTTTTTAATCTAATATAAATTTATTTATTTAACTTTTTACATTCATTTTCACAAGATTTTGGGTTCCAAAATTTTCTCCCCATTTGTCCCATCCCCCACCCCAGTACACTGAGCATTCTAATTTCCCCTATCACCAATCTGCCCTCTCT
>CM053769.1:532132139-532170639 GCA_028658325.1 Potorous gilbertii | reverse complement strand
GATGGTGATGGTGGTGATGATGGTGGTGGTGGTGGTGATGGTGGTGGTGATGGTGGTGATGATGGTGGTGGTGATGGTGGTGGTGCTGTTGGTGATGATGGTGGTGGTGGTTGTGGTGGTGCTGGTGGTGATGGTGGTGGTGCTGGTGGTGGTGGTGATGATGGTGGTGGTGCTGGTGGTGATGGTGATGATGATGGTGGTGGTGGTGGTGGTGATGGTGGTGGTGATGGTGGTGGTGATGGTGGTGGTGATGGTGGTGATGGTGATGGTGGTGGTGATGGTGATGATAGCACTTTCAGGTTTGCAAAGGACTTAAACACAGTATTTTATTTGATCTCCATTTTATTCTGGTAAGCAAACCAGATCTTCAACTATCACTGGCTCTCAGTGCCTGGTCTGGAGAACTGTAAAGACTACACTGAGGACACAACAACTTGGAATCCAGTCTTTGTGCTATTAAAAGTCATATTGCTAGTTTGACCTACCTTTGTTTTGGCCTATTTTTGTCACGACTGCTGGATCAATATTAGGAGAGATCGCCATTGGTCGTATTAAATCAATCATTACTCCCGGTAGTATGTTTGCTCCTTGAGCTTACAGTTTTTATTTAGGGGGAAAAGGGTCATTTTATCCCTAGTTCCTAACACAGAGCCTGGTCCATAGCAAAAATTCATAAATACTTGTTGACTTTAGTTGAACCCAGGAAAGTTGGGGTCTGAGCACTTATTTGATATAGTATAAGGAGTCAGGAGACCTTGGTGACCTTAATTTCAGTTTCTTCACTTGTAAAATGAGGAACTGAACTGGATGATTCCTAAAATCCCTCCTGCTCTACAAAGGTTTCTGATCTTCACAAAGATGGACAAAAGTTAAAGTAGCACCAATCCTCTGCTCAAAGCATTGGTTAAACAATCACTCAGACTTTAAATCACAGATTTAATACTTATTGGAACCTCAGAAGTCATCTTCCCACTCTTTTGATAGATGGGGAAACTGAGGCCCAGACAGATTAAATAACTTGCCCAACTTTATACAAGCATTAAATGGTAGAACCAGAATTTGAACTCGGATCTTCTCAATGCAGATATAGTACTCTCTTTCCACTGGACCACAGATTGAAGAAACACTTTCTTTGTATGCCCCCCACCTTCACCCCACCTCCACCTTTAGGCATAATATCTGAAGGGTACAAGACTAATATAACCCTTCTTCTGAGAGGGAGAAATCATAGTGGCCTTTGGTACACAGCATCTTCTTGTTAACTGATTCCACATAAAGCAGCCATCTGGCTTGGCACAGGCAAATAAAGGCTACATTGCACAGACTTGTTTGTCCCAGTTTCCATGTCTTTTATCCTTCCCTCTCACTGCCCCCTTCGGGTACACACTTCCCTCTCCCCCATACTCTCTGGCAAGCTTCCTGATCTTGGCAAGAATTAAATGCTAAGATAGGGAACAATGATATGGAGAAATGCACCCTTCTAGATGTGGAGGACACACGCAGACCCCAGTGATTGCGAAGGAAAAACAGATGCCTTGGTGTGATATGAACCAGAGAAATAGATAGCACCACATTTAAGGTGAAACTGTACCCAACTGTTGGCCCCAAAGGCCGAGATACAGAAGAGAGAGTTCATAGAGCAGGTCAGAGTTACTCACAGATGTACCGACACAATAATCCATTCAGGGCCATGACTGAGGGTCATGAGAAAAACCTGTACTCTTGATTAAAGTTAGTAAATATCTGGTAGAATTTGATGAAGTGGTGGCACTTGCCCTACATTCTCTTCAAAAGCCCTTCCATCTCACTTAGTGGTATTCTAAAGTATAAACCAAAAACAAGTCAATAATTCTTCTGCCATAATTTTCCACCATTGAATGTATAAACAAAATGTTAATGACATTGGAGCCATTAAAGATAAAACTATATTTGTATTTGAATTCATTAAGTATCTACTTTATACAACCTTTAAACTGAAGAGAAAAGTAGAACATGAAAGCTTACATCATTTCTTCCCAGTTGTGGATACAAGAGGATTTTCCTCCATACAACACTATCATTTTGTCCAACTGTTTACCTCTCAAGATGAATAGAACAGATGATGGATGCTGTTGCAGTTAAAAAGATCATCATTTGCAGTGTTCCCTACCCTGTGTGGCAACTCTAATTCTTGATGTTACCCCAGCATCCTGAGTAGCTTATGAACTATCCTAGAAATCCTCTTTTACCATCCAAACCCCAAAGCCCTGCATAGCTACACCATCCACCAGGTCTTTCCATTCTGTTTGGGTGCCTGATACATGAGTATTTACCCACGTCTCCTCCTCTCATCAAAAGACTCACAAGACCAAATGTGAAAGCCTCCACTTTGCTTCAAGAAGAATATAAGGGTGGTCAGGGTGGTCAAACACAAGTCACTATTATTGATTAAGCTAGATTCGAGGTCCATGTGACCTTTTCAAAGTGTCACAGTCAACTTTCTTCTACCATAAATATAGGTATATTTCAGTGTGTAACTACAAATCAATATACAATACATCAGCCTGAATGGTGGCCAGGGCTTTCAAAGCTCAAAGAATCCGATTTAAGTAATAATACTGCATACAAAAGGGTGAAAAGTCAGCATTTGATGAGCTAACTAGAATAGTGCCTAGGCCCAGAAGCAATCATCCAATCAACAAGCATTTATTAAGTATCTTCTATGAACTCAATGTTGGGATCACAAAGAGGAAACAGACCCTGCTCTCAAGGTATTTACTACTTATGAGAGGAAAAGGGACCACACATAAAATGGGCACATATAAGTATATACAAAATACATACAAAATAAATGCAAAGTAAAGGCCTCATGTAGAAGGTGTCATGGGAGCTGAGTTTCGAAGATAACTTGGAATTCTAAGAAGGAAAACTCACATTCCAAAGGAATCATCCCCTTTATAAATGCTGATTCTCTCCCCCTCTTTTTGCTTTTTTGAGGGTTAATTCTTACTATTCTATCTTACGTAACCTTTCCCTCCCCTCCAAAGTGTGCTTTCTTCCCTCACTAAGATCTGACCCCAAGGAATCTGGGGTCTTAAATCCTGGCACGCCAGTATGAACACAGACCTTTTGTATTCTAGAAATATTTTCCACTTCTCTCCTTATATACAAGTACCACAGAGATGCCATTCTCTATAGCACAGTTTCATATTCCTGTTTGATTCAATCAGCATTCTACCCTGACGTTCATAAACAGAGGATCATTCAGAAGTGGTCCCTGAGGAGGAAATGTGAATGATAGAAGTTGTGGTTTTTAAAAAAAAATTTTTTTTCATGTATATGCCCACTAATCACCGATAACTAAAATGGTCTTGCTCTCTATAGTAAAGTTTGTTCAACCGAGCAAGGCAGCTATCTTAAATGAATATTTATTATCCACTCTTTCTTTGGAGACGTGGGTATCTCAAAGGTATCAAATGTTGTACAAACTGGCAGACATGGTCGCTGTGTTTCTTGAGCTTTCTTGGTTATTTTTCTTGGTTAAAAGGACAGGAGGAGATGGGGAGAAGAATACGAATATCTAAAAATGACTGAGTTAAAAATAAAATGCATCAATGTTATTTTTAAAGTAAATAAACAAGGGAAAGGGAACAAAAGGGAACACACCTACTATGTGCCAGACACTCTGCTAAGTGCTTTACAAATATTTTATCATGTGATAGATAAAACAATTTTCATGTGTATTTAAAGTCTCAGCAAATGTTTTCAATGTATAATTTTTCCTGGGTCGGAGGGAGAGACATATTTTCTGAGATTCTGAACATTACATTAGCTTCAAATTTCAATCCCATGAATTTCAACATAATGGTAGACAAACTCCTTATTTCAGGAGGAATCTGGTAAATATTCTTTCTAGGATCTTGTTGCAAAAAAAAAAGAGGGAAAATCATATTTGAAATAAAGTTGTGCAGGCAAGTAGCAACCACTTTGTACATTTCTCAGGTGTGATATCATAAATTCCACCTATGCTAGTTGCATGTTCTTTTTCAGTTTTAAATGAATGGAAGCATTGAGCACATAAGGAATTGTCAATAGTCTGTGGCCAGGTCAGAATCAGCTTGCACCAAGATTCTTTGAAACTTTTAATAGATTCAGTGTTCGAGTTCTCAGCTCTCGTGCTGGTTAATGAAACATCTTGAGCTATATCAAATTTCTTTCAAACTCTTTCAATTTCACAGAATATTTAACATATGAATGATGGATTTGTAATCAAAAGAACCCCAGTTCAAATACCCTCTCTGTCGCTTATTATCTATGTGAGGTTAGGTTAGTCCCTTAACCACTCTGGGCCTCAGTTTCTCATCTGTAAAATAAGAGGAGTGAACTAAAGGCCCTTAAATTCTCTTCCAGCTCAAGTCTATGATGTTATGAATTTGTGGAAAGCATCCACAACATTTTTTCAAATTAAATTTTCTTTTTATTCTGACCTTAAAAATTCTCAGTTAAACACTTTTTGTGTCCCACAGTTCCAGAGATGGCAAGAAATTACCATCTTTTTTCTGCTTTCTCTGGAACAGAGACTTCAGGAGTATTTAGTTGAGAATCAGATTTATTTATTACTGGGCTTAAAATCCCCTAGTTTCACCTGGTTTCACCTTCCACTGAAGACATTTAAAAGAACAAATTAGATCTGAAAAAGCCTACAAAGAACATAAAACTTGAGTGTTCTTATTTTCAGAGGAGAGTAGGAAGTGCCACATTATCCAAGTTTCAAAGGAATAAATGGGGAGGACGTTTTATTTAGCCAACCAGCTTAATCTTCTACCCTTAAGAAAAAAAAATGACAATGATCTCACTGTTTCAACCCACAGGGACAGATCGGTTGGCCTTACCCTGAAAACCTGCCTACATTTTCCCCTTAAAGCCTTGCCCATAAAGAGTTTGTAATTCTCTAAAACTACCTATTGTGGCTCTGACAGGAATTACCCAAATTATTCCCAAAAATAAGCTAAAGAGAAAATAAAATTTAGCAGCTTAAAGAACTGACTCTGTGCTACAATCATTTATCATTAATACTTTTCTCAGGGGCAAGGCTCATGCAGAATTGTCACCCTGGACCCCAAGGAGTCACTAAGCTTTGTACTTTGGTCATTTGTTCCCAGGGGTTTTGTTGTGCTTACTTAAGGCCAAGGAAGGATCTTTGAAAAATCTTTTTGGTGACCGTTCCTACTTCGACTTGACCTTCAAATTATTTTCTAGTTGGTTAGTTTGTGCTTTACTTGATCCTTGATGGTTTGTTTATATGACAAGATGGTGAACCCTGGAAAGCATTCTGAGGAAGGCCACAAATAAGATAAAAGGATAGGAAGACAAAGCCAATGAGGAAAGGTTTAAAAGAATTACCTGGGTTTATTTCATCTGGGGAAAAGAAGGTTAAAGAATAATCTGATGTCTTCAAAAATATGAATGAATGCGCTCAAAGGATAGCAACTAGTTTTTTGCCATCATCATCATCATTATGGTTGACATTTACGTAGTGCTTTAAGATTTTTGAAAGAGCTTTCCATACATGATCTCATTTGCTCCTCATAACAGTTCTGTGAAGTAGATAGTACAGGTATGAGCCTCATTTTATCGATGACAAAGCTGAAGTACAGAGAGATTTATTTTTCCAAGGCTGCACTAAAAAGGATCAGGGACAAGATTCGAACCAGTTTCCCTTCTGATTTCCAATGTAGCATTCATTCCTGTATACCACCCTGCTCCATCCCCACTAAGAACGGAATAAGAAAAAATGGGCTCAAACTGCAGAATATGAAGGGCCTGTGTTAGACATAATGAATAATTTGCTGATCAGTAAGATCACTAAGTATAGAATAAGTTATCAAGAAAGTTTTTTTTTCCTACCTTGTGCACCTTTTAAAATGTAGTAGATGTTCATTCCTAGGGATACTTCAGGCATAAACTTCCATGAGTATAGTTGAATAGGCTAGATCTTTTTTTTGAACTCTTAGTGGGCTACTGTATAGTACCAAGTAACAAGTATTGTAAAATATATCAGAGACACACAAGAGAAGGAATTATGAGATAATGTAGCAAGAGCAGGGTTGGTGTCTACACAATATTAAGATGTATAGAGAAGACTTTCCCTGCATGATGTATGGACCTCCCCCTCCATACCCCACTCCCACCATAGAAGGCTTATGTATTTACAAGAGGATGTGGGTTCACATAAGATTAGGTATAGATGAGTTGTCATCTGTTGAAGTCCTGCTTTGTAGGAGGTAGGTGAAATCACAGACTTTGGTTCTAATGGAATCATTCAGTTTCATCTTCCAAGATATTATTTCCTTCATCACCCTAAGATGGAACATGTCTTCATGAGGTAATATTTGTAAAGTCACTAAAAGCTCTGAGTGATGGGTGTTCCATAAACATTAGGTATAATTTATGATTTGAAAAGCTACCAATTTTCCTGAAGACAGTGCTTAAAATACCTGGCACCATCATCACCAGAGCTAATATGATACATCTCTTGCCTGAAAACATTTATTTTAGTGGTAAATAAATATTGCTTGATATCATCAAATGTATTGTCACGCTGTGAGGATATATTCCATTCTTTTCAATATCTTTCTCAACCCTTTACAATCTAAATTCTAATCCTTCATCTTGATTGAAATTGCTTTCTGTAAGCTCCCAATGATATCTTTACTGCTAAGTCCAAGGGCTTTTTCTCAGTCGTTGTCCTTCTTGACTTTGGATCATTAGCTACGTCCCAGAGACCCCTGTTTTGTGGATTACCCAAGGTTCTGTCTTGTACTCTTCTTTTTATAAATTCTTTCCCTTGGTGTTCTTTTCAACCATTATTTTCATCAAAATGACTCTCAAGTCTATTAACATAGCATCCGTCTCTCTTGCATGTTCTAGTTCACATTTCTGTTTGCTAAAAATTGATACCTGAATGTCCAGTAGTCATCTTAAACTCAACGTGCCAAGAACAGAATTTGTTATTTTCCCCCTGAACTTGCCTTTCCTTTGAACTTCCCTATCTCTGTTGAGTGTGACACTATCTTTCCAGTCCGCTAGGTCTGCAACCTTGGAGTCATCCTTGACTTTCTTCCTCTTCCTCATCCCCAGTATTCATTCAGTTATCAAGCCATGTCCATTCTACTCAGTCATCATCTCTTGAATTCATCTCCTTCTTTATACAAATAGCACAACTCCCCAGGTTCAGGCCCTTACCGTATCTCACTTCCATTAGCCTCCTAATTGGTTTCCAGCATCCAGTTCCTTACTTCTCTAATCTATCTTCCACATGTCCGCTAATTTGATATTCCTGAAGTCTAATGATCTCACTCCTCTACTCAAGAAGGGTCAGTGGCTCCCCATTGATTCTAGGATTAAGTACAAACATTCAAAACCCTTCATCATTTTTCTACATCCTATCTCTTTTTGAGCTAATTACTCATTGTTCCCCTCCACACACTCTATGTTGCAGCAGTGCTCAACAACATGCTACTCTTTGTACACAATATGCCTGAGGGGTCCTTGGTTCAACTCTAAGAATGAAACTAGCAGGATTTTGGGAATGATATTTTACCAGGGAACATCTCTTTGCAGTCATGAACAGAGTGGCAGAATGGATAAACTGCCAAAACTGAGTAAGGCAGGAGTTCAGATCTGGCCCCTAGGGCTTTCTATCTCAAGCAAGCCACTTAGTTTGTCTGGGCCTCAGGCAACACCTTAGTGCTTCCCTACTGAATCACAGGCACTTCAGTTTTATAGATTCTTTCTTGTACAACCAACTGGAAGTTCCAGAGAAGAAAAAGACCCCAGTCTACATTTTTTTAACCATAGAAAATCATTTGATTCAGTAGAACAAAATTCCACCTTAAAGGAAGGCTGTTTCCTTTAATATGATGTTTCCAATATTGAAGTTTAGATGATGACAGTAACAATAGCATTTATAATAGCGTCTACTGGGTGCAAAGTATTGTCCTAAGCGCCTTAAAAACAGACCTCATTTGATCCTCACAGCAACGCTGGGGTAGGAGCTACTATTATCCCCATTTTACAGATGGGTAAAGTGAGGTAAACAGGTTAAGTGACATGGCCAGGGTCACACAGCTAGTAAGTTTCTGAGGTGGGATTTGAACTTGTCTTCCTAACTCCAAGTCCAGTACTCTATAGACCTAGATATCCCTGAATTGAATAGAATAAACTAACTAGTTTTTTAAAAGAATAAAACTTAGGGAATCTACTAGCTGTGTGACCCTGGGCAAGTCATGGTAGTCAGCATGATTTTGCACCTATTTCCCATTCCCAAACTGTCTTCTTGATGGATCTACTAACAGCCTTGACACCAGGAGAAGAAACCATGCCATGGGGATTTTAACTGTTTCATGTCCAGAATTCCTGTAGCTCCTCTGTCTTGACTGGTGATTGCCTTACCTGGTCTACTATTTCAGGTCCACCCAAACCAATCAATCCATCAATAAACATCTATCAAACACTTATGTGCCAGGAACTGTGCTAAGCTCTGGGGATACAAAAAGAGGCCAAAGAGAGTCCCTGCTCTTAAGGACCTCACAGTCTAATAGGGGAGACAGTGTACAAACATTTACTAATACAATAAACATTTATTAAGCACTTACTCTTTGCCAGGCACTATGTTAACTGAGAATACAAAAAGAAACAAAAGACAGTCTCTGCTTACAAGGAACTCACAATCTTATGGAAGAGGCAACATGCAAACAAATACATACAAAGCAAGTTATATACAGGGTAAATAGGAGATAATTAACAGAGGGAAGGCACTAGAATTAAGAGGGGTTGAGAAAGGCTTCCTGAAAAAGATGGGATTTTAGTTGGAACTTAGAGGAAGACTAGAAAGTCAGTAGGCAGGGAGGGCAGTCCAGGTATGGGAGGACAGTCCGAGAAAATACCCAGAGCCAAGAGACAGAGTGTCTTGTTCACAGAACAGCCAGGAGACCAGCATCACTAGCTTGAAGGATACAGATCAGGGAGTAAGGTATAAGAAGACTGGAAAGGTAAGAGGGGAATAGGTCAATTTAGAGCTTTGAAAGTCAAACAGAGCATTTTGAATTTGATCCTGGAGGTAATAAGGAGCCAATGAAGTTTATTGAGTGACATGGTTGGACCTCAGTTTTTGGAAAATCACTTTGGTGCCTAAGTGAAGGGTGGCTTAGAGTGGGGAGAGACTTGAGGCAGGCAGCAGTACCAGCAGACTACTGCCATTGTCTCAGCTACATTTCAGTTCATTTAATATTCCCTAGCCATCTTTTTGATCAAAGTACTCCTCTGCAGTCAACACTCTTATGTGCAGTTTTCCTTATAGGAAATCTAAGCTCATTGAAGGTAGGGACCATCTTTGCTTTTTTATTTGTACCTGAATCATTTAGCACAGTGCTTGGCTAAATGCTTTTTCATTCATTAAACACACATTTATGTAAGTTAATGCAAAGCTACAGAGCATACTATTCTAAACACACAAGTTAGGAGTTCAAAGTTAGGATTTGCATCACTACAATAATTCATCCCCATCATACTATGTACTATGTACTATTCTATTGTAAGAGAGACAATTGTATATGGTGATAATTTTTATAGTGTCTATTACATATGTGAAATATGTAAAGGTTATGGTAGCAGAGGGAATCATAATTCTCAGTTTTCTGAATCTTAGGATTTTAAACAGTCACTTCCCTCCTCCATCCCAGTTCATTTCTCTTCTTTGTCACTATCTACAGCACCTCTTTCATCAAGTTGAATGTTAAATGAAGGATATTTTGGACCTAACTGGAAATGATGAAAAGCTTAAAAAACAATCTTAGCAAAGCCTAATTCTCACCAGGCTTGGAGAGTATTGATTATTTTTATGTGCTTTGTTTTTCTATCCACTTAACATTAAGAAAGTTAACAAATTACAAAAGCATGTGAAATTTCATGTCCTTTGTAGAGATTTTTCACAATAATCAAATTACAATTGTGAATGAATGCCTTTGGACATCAAGATTTATGAGGAACTGAGAAGAATTCTCTTGCTTCTTACATTACCTTCTGAAATGAGTATTGACAGAGAGGGGAAGCCTTTTGTTGACAATGTTATCAACCCTGCATTTCTCTTCTCCACTACTTATTTACAAGTCTGCTCAAATTTGTGTTCCAAGCAGAAACAATCGTTTTGAAATAGAATTTACTAAATTTGCATATTTCACTACCTGTATGGGTTGAGTATTTGAATGGTCAAAACCTGGCATAATATACTGGAATACAGGATGAAGGAAGAGGGCTCTCTGTCCCCAAAATTAGGATCAAAAGTAGGTGCCTTGAAATTGTATGAGGCCTAATTTCCATAGGTCTTGGATGGAAGAAAGAACAGAACAGAAGCCACACAGAACTGTGGACATAGGACAGGTAAGAGAGCACTCCTAGTCTCCTTCAAACCAGTAACATCACTTTGATTTGTCTGGCTATTTTCCTGAGGTCATTTGTACCTCTGGGGCATGAGAATCAATGAATCTCTCCACAATGAGTAAATTGCTCCTTTCTCACCTGTTAAATCAGACCATATGAGCAAATAATTTTGCAATTTACCAGTAACAACTAATATAAGAAGTTATGGTTAGAAATCTGAACTTGGCAGAAAAGGCATTGTGTGCACATGGTTGTTACCAATATATAATTACCTCCTAGAACAAGGTGATATATAAATTATAGATAAACTGACATATATACATATATGCATGCTATATATATATACACCAACATATACACAGATATATGCATATGTACCCACAAATACATACATATGTGTGTATATACAGTTCAGCAACAAGAAATTTGAGGATGAAATTTGAGAACAAGTGAATAAAACCTATCAGTCCTCCTCAGTGGGCACTGGAAGACTGGAGAAGACCCTTGGGAGTCTTCTCCACATGATGCTAAGGGAGGATTCCCTAGGTCACTTTGTGTTTGAATGAGTCAGAACATGGTACACCACCTGGTCTGGATATTCTTTCAGGATTCCATAGCAGTTGATGCCCCCAACATAGGAAGCAGGGTAAATCTGGAGAAGAAGCACCTTGCTATCTTGATCAACTTTAACATAGTGGGCAATCAGGCAAATCTTTAAAAATATTGTCTAGACAATATGAAGACAATTATATCATTATAGAAGAGTTCACAACAGAGTATGCCATTAAAGAAAATTAGAGACTTGGGAATCTTTTTGGGTAGAACTGCTTATGAATTCTGCTACCATGGTAAGTTTGGGGGCTCAGAATTACTTTTACGGAAAAAAAAAGAAAAGAAAAAGCTCTTTTTTTTTTGACACTTGTTTTGGCTTCTGGCCCAGGCTGCCTCTGCTAGGCTTTTTACCTACTTCTCCCTGACACGTGGCTGTCAGCATCTCTCAGATAGCTTGGAAGAGAGCTTAGGAGAATATTTTCCACAGACCCAAACAACGTACCTTATCCAAGTTATGTAGAGTATGTGGCAAAGGAGCTGGACACACCTATGTCTCCTGGTTCTTTTCATTCCTCTATAAGTAACCCAACAGTTTGGGGGGGGGGAGGGGAGAGGGAGGAGACAGTGAAGGGGGAAATTTCACTATTAGCATCCACCCTAAGAAACTGGATTGCCAGCGCTGACTTTGTTTCCAAGCTACCCTGGGTATGCACAGGAAGAAAAATGTCTCCTCTGGTCCCATTTAATTAATTCT
The DNA here is from genome assembly GCA_028658325.1 of Potorous gilbertii. Lineage (NCBI taxonomy): Eukaryota > Metazoa > Chordata > Mammalia > Diprotodontia > Potoroidae > Potorous > Potorous gilbertii. The sequence goes on along the minus strand of CM053769.1, from coordinate 532,158,914 downwards.
CAAGCCCAACATCCTTCACTGTTCTCCATCCCTCCCCCACCCTTCCCTCCTTCCTCAGGCCTATTCTCCCAATTCTCTGAGTGCACATTAAAAAGCCCTGTGGAAGCTGACAGGCTATTATGCAGATTCGTGAATTCATAATTCAAAATAAACCCATCAAAACATTTGCTCTTACTTTTAACCCCATTGTCCGGAGGAGTGGAAATGTTAAGACACAACCCGCGGATGAGATAAAGATAGCAGACAAAAGTTTTCCCACAGCCTTTTAGCCCCTTAACCATTCTAATCCTATTGAGAATACTGATGCCTGGCAAGACAATGAGGGAATGCCCAACACTGCCCACAGGGGCTGAGCTCCTGCTGGCTGCCCCCTTGCAGAGCACCCGCAGGGTTCTGTAGGGACCAGCTGCCCGTTGCCATGGTGACTCCTTCACCAAAGGGCAATGCAGGGCACCACATCCAACTGTATTCCCTCCCCCCCCCACACACACATACTCCTTTAACCAAACCACATGCTTATTAGAAGAAAGAAGAAAGTTTCCATTAAAATATTTGGGCTGATTACATTTAGAAACTTACTAACATGTGTTGAGTCTAATACCTCCCATTGAACTCCCCCACCAGCAGGGCTTGGAGGACACAAGAGGAACAAACATCTATGATGTATCTTGGCATCCTAACCCTGTTTAACATTTTAATTAAGGAAGGGGGGGTGGGTAGGAATCACTGTCGTTGGCTTTCTGTGGTCTCCAAGCGAGGGCGGGAGCCTGATGGAGAATTCCTCCAAGGGTATGGTTGAGAGAAATAGATTAGCTAATTAGAAATGGTGCAAAGTGAATGGTGCAAGATTCACAAGCTGTTTCTGTGTTTGGTGGGGCCAACTCTGTTACTGCCCATTTTCCAGGAGAGATTTCATACATGAGGATAAAGGAGTCTCACATCGGGTCCTACTGTTCATTGAAAATTAAACTGCAGACAGAGTATTCTGCCACAAACAGTAATAGAAAGGCTACCACGCCATGTAAGACTAGAAGGTAAAACTCTGGGGCAGCAGCTCCTGGAGAGAAATTGATTAGCCAGCTTGCCTAATGCCCCCAGCTCTTTATTTCAGCACCATCTACATTGGACACTTGAACATCCCCTTTTGCTGACCTAGGGAATGTGGAAGGAGGGGTTAACTCCTTGCAACAGCTCCATGAAGCCACAAATATTATCATCTCAATTTTACAAATGAGTTGATGAAAATAGAAGGTTTGTTAACAGCATAAAAATGGGTTGCCTGGGTCAAAGCCAGGGGAAGAACTCAGCAGTTCCTAGCTTCCAGTGGTGGGTGCTTAGCAAGCTTGCCCTCTCTTACAAAAACACACACAGGATGCTAATCTATTGTGTTATCTTTTTCCCCCACCTCTCCATAAAAAGTAAACTGGGCAACAGGAGAGAGGACTGAAATAGGAAACTACCAACAAAAGTTATTTCAGCCAGAGGATGTGTACGAATTTTTTATGTTTTCTGAACTAAAACAGCTAACAGAACTTAAAACACACACACACACACACACACACACACACACACACACACACACACACACACACACACACACACTGCCCTCAGCTCAGTGCCCAGCACATACATAGCAGGTGCTGAATTATCCCTTATAATTTACATTAAACTACCTCTCCCTTCTGACCTCTCATCCTTCTTCAGTCTACACTATTGAGAATTCACTATGTAGGAAATGACTGTGACCGGGGTTGGTACCCTAGCCTGGGCATCGCATGCCCAAGGTCACAGCCCTATGATTCTGTAGTGGTAAAGATTGTCCGAGAAGCCAGATCTCTTCATTCTCAAAGTGATACTCTCTCCCATCTACTGAGACTGCCATCCCCACCCCCAAAGTGATATGGAACAAGTGAACTAGGTGTTAATTGCGTTAAGACACTTTCTCTGAGAGAATAGTAGCTTTCCCCATGGTAACAGTGATTAAAAGTTTACAATGAAGGGCTCTCCTGCTCCTGTCTGGGAAGTGATTGCCACTTTACAGAACAATTCAGTCCAGATAGAAGTTTATTGTGCACATTTCTACTAAGCTGACTGCTCAGGTCACACACCCTGAAGCCTTCTTTCTCCCTCCCAGGGCTATTTTCAGGCTGATTTGGGGGAGGGGACCACAGGATATTTTGCAGTCTAATAGGGTGGGGGAGGGGGGGGAGGGAGATGGCAAATGAGAGTTATTTGTGGGCAGGAGGGAGGGAGGAGGGGAGAGATGAGTGCTGTATTCAGTCCAATTTGGGGAAGGGAGTGGAAAATGAATGTTTGTAACTTGAATGCAAGTCATCTCTAAAGAACCCCCATGCTTCATTAAACATCTTTAAAAATGCTCATCGCACTGCCTAGAGGGGGTAAGGTAAATTCTCCTTCCATTTTTGTGTGGCTTTCTAAGGCTCTCAGCATTCCTATTTTCTACACTGTAGGGTAAGTGCTTGTCAAAGTTAGGGGAAAATAAACAGTGTCGAGTCTAAAACATACAGGCTTTAAGGTACCCCAGAAGTGAACTGCTCCGAAGATAGTGGGAGGTGCAACCGAAGGCCGATTGGAAGGTCACAGATGAAAGGGGAAGTTAAAAGTCTATGCTTCTATCAGCTATCACTTCCTCTTCTCCACTCCGGAGGATAAATTCAAAGTAAAGAAGCTATCCTCCCACCAATGTAACTGTGAGGCATATGATATTCCTGGCAGTCAAAGATTCAGTGTAATATAAGAAACAATCTGTAAACTGCATAGTTCATTCTACCTATATTGTATACAGAGGATATCTTTTTTTTAAAGGAAATACTTTATTGAGGCTTTTTAATATATCACCATCATTTTCTAATAATACCTCCCACACATGCACACACACAATAGAGCCCTCTCTTTTAAGAAATAACAGTGAAGCAAAATAAATCAACATATTGGCTACATCTGACAATGTATGCCTCACCACAGAGAGACTAATCCTCATATATTTTGAACACTAGTATAAGATTTGGAATGAAACTAATTTTCACTCTAATTAAGAAATTCAGATTCAAGAGCCTGACTTAAAAAGCCAGTTGGATACTAGAGTAATTATTTCTTTATCTCCCTATAAATAAGATAAGATGTCTTAGTGTAGACTTTTCCCTTTGCTATTTTTATTAGCGATACTCTGAGTGTCAGGGTCATTCATGTACCCCAAATTAGTACAAGGAAGACCTCTCCTGGTAAAGATATTGAAGGATGAAGGATAAGGAGGTAGGAAAGCTTTTATTCCCATCTCCAACTAAAGGGATAGGACCTTTCGTAAAACACTTGACTTTTAGTTTATTATTTATATTAGTTGATACAATAGTATATATTATGTAATATATATTAGTTTATATAGGAATATAATTATAATTATTCAGTCCATATCTTGGGATTTATTACCCCTTTTTAAAAGAAAAAAGTGAGTATCCTTTTCTACTCAAGAAAGTTATGGATAGATAGATAGATAGATGTGGGGATAGATATATAGAAACAGATATATAAGGCAGCTAGAGTGCCAGATATGGAGTTAGGAAAATTCAGCTTCCTGAGTTCAAATCTGGCCTCAGATGATACTAGCTGTATGACCCTGGGCAAGTCACTTAAACCTGCTTGCCTCAGTTTCCTCACCTGTAAAATGAGCTGAAGAAGGAAATGGCAAACCACTCCAGTGTCTCTGCCAAGAAAACCCCAAAAGGGGTTACAAAGAGTCAGACATAACTGAAATGAATGAACAAGATATACATATACAGATTTCTCTATTTATATCTATCTATCTATCTATCACTGCATTTATCAGATCAGAAGGTACAGAGATTTTTCCAGGAAGAAAATATAATTTATACTAGCAAAAAGGATGATTCTTCACACTTTAAGAAAAAAAAAACATTTGAAAGAAACTGGATAGAGGCCACAGATCTAAATATTTATAATACTAAGAAATCTGTTTGCTACTGTAATTTGCTCTTTTCTCCTTGGAAAAATACTTTACTTTTACCAATTATTATCTAATAGTAACACCCAAATTTTCTGATTGTGAAAAAAAAAGACAGTCAAATCCCAATGCCAAGTTAGGATACAAATCTCTTTCGATATGTTTTGTTGCACTTGGTACACTGGATCATCACTCAGGTTTCTGTAATGTTATGATGATGTAGTGTCTTTCAGTGATAACACTTCTATTCAGCAAGGTTTCTCATGCCTCTCCTGTGTGCTGGGCACTGTGCTGGCTGACAGGGACATTAAAAAACAGAAACTAAAGTAGTCTCTGTTCTCAAGGAGTTTGTTTTCTACTGATAATAAATATAACAGCATATAGAAGAACCTTGGACTCTGGAATACTGTTTGAAAGGTGCTGAATCAAAGTGTCTTATTTGAGTGAGAAGTATCTGGCATGGTCTCAGTGCCTTTGCATCATTATTTGCTAGGGCATATTTCACACATGACAGTGTTTACAGATGGATTATTTCAGCATGTGCCATGAACAAAATTCAAGGGGCAAATTTAAAAGGCAGACTCACGTAGCGAAGAGAGCACCAGATCAGTGACTCAGACCAGCAGTCCTGACCAGTAGAAATTCTAGTTGATTGAAGACTAATGGTATAGCCACCCATAAACTAGGCCAGGATAAGCCATTAGAGTTTCTTGAAACCATTCCTTAAAGTTTGGAGACTGTGCCCCCACCCCACCTCCAGGCATTACAGTCCACTAGAGGCTTTTCACTTCTCCAATAAAACACATGTAACCAGGACTGTCCTGACCCATACTGCCTGAAGACCAGGGACGTTATATTCTACCCTTCCCCAGGGTTCTCTGGCATTCTTAAGGGAGACTGGGGTAGGGGAAGGGAGAGAGAGTCTAGTTCAGGGGTAGAGAACCTGCAGCCTCGAGGCTACATGTGACCCTCTAGGTCCTCAAGTGTGGACCTTTGGCTGAATCCAAACTTCACAGAACAAATACCTTTCATAACCAAGGATTTGTTCTGTAAAACTTGGACTCAGTCAAAAGGCTGCCCTCGAGAACCTAGAGGGCCACATGTGGCCTCAAGGCCGCAGGCTTCCCACCCCTGGTCTAGTTTCTCTGCCATCAGCTCTGGTCAACACTGATTAAGTCTCCTCAATTTTAGAGGGTCCTTTACATCTTTGTGGTCAACACTGATTAAGTCTCCTCAATTTTAGAGGGTCCTTTACATCTTTGTTCCATTATCGCTTAGCTGTCAGATGAGCTTTTACAAAGGAGTATTTATTTCAAGGCTATAATAAAAACAAAAATACAGCATGCACACAATACTTGAGGGAGACACAATCCCTCTCTTGCATCTCAGTCTTTGGGCTATTAAGTTCACAACTTAGCTCATTTCCTTTATAGTTTAGTCCCTCCAAGTTGGGTTCTCTGCTATACCCACAGCAACATCTGGCCTGGAGTCCTGCTTCTGAGGTCACCTTGGTTCCAGTCTGGTCTGGGGACTCTACTGACTGTGCCCAGAACTGAAAAAGAGAATTAACACAGACTAAGACCCACTTCAATTCATGATGCTTGTACCATGGATGAACAGGACCACCACGCCCCTCAGACCCTGCTGGAAAGAAAGGAAAAACTGTCCCCAGCTGAGAGTTTTAAAGATGTAGCTTGTTCCAACTATACAGACAAAGGAAAAGGGCTCCTCCCATCCATGTAGAAGGGAAATACAGAATGCCTTGTCCCCAGAGTAGACAACTGGCATCTCATACCTAGATGAGCATGTGCCAAGGTCTTGTTACACATACAATTTGACTTATCACAAAACAATACCTACCATGGAAAGTATATGCCACTCAAAATATGTACGCCATACCCCAAAATAATAAAAAGTGGTCTCTGTTGCACTCCCACTACTCATCTCACTTCAGGAGGCTTGCTTCATTGCCTGCTCCTAGGTCACAGGTCTGACAGCAAAGGCTAAACCAGAATTTCTACAACCTAAAAAAAATTCACATTCATTTGGCCATCTTCAGTGAATTAGTTTTCTCCCAGCAGAGTGAACAAGTGTGGAATCTGTGTTAGCTGGAACCTTGAGTGAACATCTGCTTTGCCCTTCAGTAAACTAGCCTTGGTTGCGTGCCAGAAACAAGGTGCATTGCTAGTGTAGTTTCAGAGTATTGATGATCCCTTTGATTTACCAAACTGTGCAATTGAATGCAATTGTACATGTGATAACAGCATCTAGAAGAACCTTGGGTTCTGGAACACTGTCTGAAAGGTGCTGAATGAAAGTGTCACATATGAGTGAGAAGTATCTGGCATGGTCTCAGTGTCTTTGCATCATTATTTGCTAGGGCATATTATTCACACATGACAATGTTCAGAGATAGACTATTTCAGCATGTGCCATGAACAAAATTCAAGGGGTGAATTTAAAAGGCAGACTCACATAGCAAAGAGAGTACCAAATTAGTTACCCAGACCAGCAGTCAGAAGCACTTCCAACTTGTCACTAATTAGGCTCACATCCAGACTCAGGGTCTGTTGGCTTTTCTCTGGCATTCTCACTTCCTGTGGGGAGGCAGCCTCATAGGAACCAGGAGTTGTTATTGGCAGTTATTACATGTCTTCCAGGGTTTGAGCCTCAAAATTTTTAAGGTTCTAGAGTCACTCTATGGGGCAATAAAGACCCAGAACCCAGTGTGCTGCAAATCCACTTCCTGAACACAGGCTCTGGGAGTCTGTTTTTTTATGTTGCCCTAATTTCCAATCCCTCTCATGCTCCCTAAATCCAATGCAATGCAATAATTATTTATTAAGAGCTTCCTATGTGCACAGCACTGTGCTAGGTGTTGGAGATATAAAGGCAAAAAGAGAAAAAATCCCTGGCCTCAAAGAGCTTCCATTCTTCCAGGAGAATGTAACAGATAAAAAGATAAATATATATATATATACACCTATATAAGAATATGCCATATGAATGTGCATATAAATATATCTTTTATTTTTATATAGAATATAGAGGTGGGAAAATATATATACTAGAATTTTGATCTGTTCAATAACCTCAGTAGAATGTAACATATACACATACTTATGCATATGTACATGCATGTATATAATACATACTTATATGATATATACATGTGCACATCTACAATATAGAGGCATAGACATATATGCATTTTATATATCAATATGCATTTATATGATATCTATATTTATATATGTATGTATATGTACATCCATAATTTGAGGAGTGAGAGCTCTCCCATTTTCCTCCTTCTCTTCTAAGACATATTGAGAGAGGAAAGCGTTAAAGGAAAGGCCTTCCACATAGCTGTACAACTGACTGTCACTTTTCACTTCCTTTCAGTTCTTCTTTACTAAAGCTATTCTCTTTGTGATCAGACAAAGGGATTTCCGAGTTCATGTGACAAATTTGTAGGTAACGGTAAGATCATGGACAATTGGTGGATGAAGTAAGGCTTTCAAAAGGAGATAGGAGCTGTGCACAGCCTTAAAGGGAACTAGGGTTTCCAAGTAGAGGCTTGGCTGAAAGGGCAGGGCCCTTTCTTGTCACTAGACTCCCTGGGAATCTGGAGGACAGAACGTGAGGCTGATGACTGCACAGCTCTGCCTCACTCAAGTTCAGTTCACCCCCATGATGCCCTTGATCTTCTTCAAGGACAAACTATATCTGAGAGAATGACACATTCCAAGGCCCAAAACACACCCTCACATTGCCTCAGGATCCTCACCCAAGTAGACACACGAGTACACACACTCACACAAACACACACAATGACTCATACTCAAAGAGTTTGTACACGGTCATGGCACTAATTAATTACTCTCCACCCCTAACTTATAATCCCTCCACGCCTGACATGAACCATCTCTACACCCCATACATACATACTTATTTTCCATGTACTTTTTCTATTGTTGTCACACTCCAACACAATTACTCAGGAACTTGCATCCAACCATGCCTATTCCACTAACTACAGACGTCAAGAGAAGGTCCTGCTGTTTTCTTATGCCCGTGGAAAGTAATCAATCACTATAGACAGCTTCAAGTCCTCTTCACCCTCACATACTCCTATTGCCTTTTCAAACCATCCTTATTCCTCTCTTCCATTTTCCTCCTTCTCTTCTAAGATGTATTGGGAGAGGAAGGCATTTAAGGAAAGGCCATGACCTTCCTGTCCACCTAGTTGTACAACTGACTGTCCACTCTTCATTTCCTTTCAGTTCTTCTTTACTAGGGCTATTCTCTTTGTGATCAGATAAAGGGATTTCAGAGTTCATGAATGCAGAAGTGACAAATTTGTGAGTAATGGCTAGATCAAGGGTATGACCGTCTCTGCATGTGGCTGAGGTGGGGTGGAAGAGAAGGTCATGGGAAGTGACTATGGAAGACTCACTTTCCACCTCTCAACCCTAGTTTCCTCTTCCGTAAAATGAGGAGGTTGAATTTGAAGCTCTCTAAGGTTTCTTCCAGGTTTAAATTTCTGATCCTGTGAACTTGGAGAATATTTAATATTAGGGACAGGTGTTTTCACAGAAGTAAGCAGCCCAGAGTCACTGAAAATTCTTCGGTTTTTCAACTACATATCTCTTTTGGCAGCTGGGTAGATTAGGTATCATGGGTTCAGTGAACAGGATCTTAGTTCAAATCTTGCCTCAGACACTCACTTGCTCTGTAAGTAATTGTCACTTAATTTCTGTCTGCCTCACTTTCTTAACCTGTAAAAATGGGGATACAGCACCTGTATCACAAGATTGTTGGTGAGGGTCAAATGAGATAGTATTTATACTGTGCTTTCCAAACCTTCAGGTTCTATAAAAATGCTCATTTTTCTTATCATTCTTGTTAATATTGTAATTATTTTGAATCCAAGGGCTCTTTGTCCATCACAGTACCACTTCATCTGGAAAATAAAGCATTGGCCTAGACAGTCTCTGAAGTCCTTCTATCTCCAGATTTAGGTTTCTATGCTACTGATAATAGTCCAATCTCTAAAATTTCACAGGATAACCATAGTTTTGCATTTGTAAGGAACAAGAGCCCTGAGTGGAGCAGATGGAAAGAAGGGCAAAGGTTACCAGCTCTGTCTCTCCAATGTTGCTAGGCACTTCCATGAGGTTTATTGAAACTTCAAGGTAATTTGTATGGCCCTGGCACTAGCTAACAGAGACGTGTCAGGAGTTGAAAGGAATGTACTTGCTCCAACCTAAATATCAAGGCAGCCTGAGGGATTTCCTGTTAATTGTAATTGGAAAAGAATTCTGCACCTAGAGGGACATTTGTATGCCTGTAGGGTGTGGCTCCCATTTACCTCAGTTTCCTCATTTGTAAAATAAGCTGAAGAAGGAAATGGCAAACCACTCCAGTATCTTTGCCAAGAAAACTCCATGTGGGGTTACAAAGTAGCAGTTTTGTAGAGGAATAAAAAAAAAGTTCAGCCCCTGCTCAGGAAACAACAAATGTCTTTATTTTTTCATTTGTGATTTACTTTGTCTTTCTATCCTAATCAAATGCTTGCTATTAGATTTATGGTTCCGGATAATCATGATGGCTCTCATTTCTGCATCACTTTAAAGTTTATAAAGTGTTGCTCATACATTTAACTCATCCGATTCTCACCACACTGCGGGGAATCAGGACTGTTATGATGATGTCCTTTGAAGTCCAGAGAAATAATGAAGCGACTGGCCCAACACCATGCAGTCAGTCTAAAGTGAGATTTGCACCCAGGTCTTCCTGACTCCAAGTCTGGCAAGTTGCCTGCTAACCTACACTACCTCTGATCTGTTAGTAGAGAATGACAGATATCCCTCATCCCCTTTTAGTAATATTAAGGAAGCATTTTAAATTATCCTATCCCAAGCATTTGGATGGATCTAAAAGAGAAACCCTTAATGGTCTTTAACAATCAATTCCTCTCCCTTATCAACCCAGGAAGGACTCCTTCCTGAAAAAATTAGGGCAATGATCAGACAAGGACAAAGGGCCTTCAGCTTAAATTTAACTTCCCAAAGCTTACAACCAACAATTTATAATCATCCCTAAAAGGTTGTATAACATCTGAAACTTTTGATATTTATTAGTTTAAGATCATCCTTTATATTCCCACAGCACAATATAATATGCTCTTTCTGTACCGTGCTGGACAAATGCCTCTCTAAATAAAATCTAAATACTTTACTATTGATAAGGAAGAATGGACCATGATTTATTTATTTTTGAGGGCAGATGATTGGTCAGGGAGGCTATAAATTAAAAGGAAAAAAATGAGTTAATCTAAAACTCCTTTCTACACATTAAAACCCTAAATTTTCTTCTTTGAGATTGTTCTTAGAATCATCAAAGTGGAAAGAACTATGAGATTTAATGTAGTTAAGCCTCCTTTCCCCCAGCAAAGTCTAAAATAGGAGTAAGTAATCCAACAAGCCCCAGTGTAAGCATGGGTGAAATCTTAGCAGTTGTTAGTGGGAAAGAAGGAGTTACTTGATAAATTTTGTTAAAATTTTGTTCTGACAAGCAAACACACTGCAACAATACTCAAAACATTATTATTCAGTCATATCCCACTTTTCGTGACTCCATGGACCATAGCACACAAGGGCCTTCTGGTGCATTGCGTTTTCTTGGCCAAGTGATTTGCCATTGCTTTCTCTAGTGGATTACCTTTTGTCAGAACTCTCCACTATGACCTGTCCATCTTGGATAATCCTGAATGGCAAAGCTCATAGTTTCAATGAATTGTTCATGCCCCTCTTCCCCAACAAGGCAGTGATCCAGGAGCGAATACTCATGACTAAACCCCTACATCAGTGTATAGATAGCACCTGATAGTCAATAAACACTTAAGTCCTTACTATGTGCCAGGGATTGCGCTAAGTGCTGGGAATACAAAAAAAGGCAACACCACCCCCCGCCAAGACAAAAGAAAACCAAAAAAAAAAAAAAATCCAGTCTATGCTCTCTAGGGGTTCACAGAATAAATTGTAGATAATGAGCAGAAAGAAGGCACTGGCATTAAGGGAAATCAGTAAAGGTTTCTAGTAGAAGGTAGGATTTTAGCTAATATTTGAAGAAAGCCAGGAAGGTGAAGACTAGGAGGGAAGGAATTTCAGTCATGGGAGATAGCCAATGAAAATGTCTGGAGTCTGGAGATGGAGGGTCTTGTGTACATGGTAGGGATAAAGTATAAGAAGCCTGAAAAAGTAGAAGGGAACCAGGTTATGAAGGGTCAACATCTGAAAAGACTAGGGAAGTGCTTCTGCCTTTGAAAAAAGAATGGAAAAAATTCCTTGATAAATAGGAAGGGCTCTTCTGAAGTATTTTTTTTTTTTTTAACAACCAATGTGGCTAGTAAAGTCCCCACATGTAGTACAAGTTCAGGTGCCAGGGAAGGAGAAACAAGGTGAGCACTCTGCAGTACAGTTCCTCTTCTCCACATGCCTTTCATCCATGGCTTTGGGGCTTGCCAAAATACATACACATATATATTTTTTGGTGAGCCTATATATGTTATATGAATATACATTATATTGGAATAGTTATGTCTCAAATATTTCCCTACTCTAGTCTATCCTTCACTCAGCTGTCAAATTGATCTTTCTAAAGGGCAGAGGTGATCAGGTGACTCCTATTCAATAAAGTCCAGTGGCTCCCTATTACCTCTAGGATCAAATGAAAATCCTTGGAAGTTCAAAGTGCTTCATAACTAAGGTGATGGTGGTGATATGAATTATATGGCACGTGCTACCTACTGTCTCTTTCTCAAGGTACCTCACTGTTTCAGCTAGGTTGGCTTGTCTGCCATTTAGTTGACAGTTGGTAAGGATGGGTGGCCCCTTTCCCATAGGAATTGCTTCCCCAGATGATGGCTGTGATGTATGTATGTTGAGAGGGGAGGGCTAAGTAGCTATAGAATATGCATATGTGTATGTGTGTATATATATGTATACATATATACATGTATATGCACATTATATATATATATATATATATATATATATATATTTTTTTTTTTACTAACTCCTTCCAGACATTTTTTTAAAAAGTTCATAACAGACAAGTTCCAAAAGTGATCATATTTTCCAAACATGAATCATGAGTTAGTGATATTTTTACTTAATAGGGATTCTTGGTAACATCTGCAGCCATTTTAGACCAGTAAAATCTTTTTCTTACTAGCTTTAGGGGTTCTTTCTTGATCCATATATTCACTATCATCATGTAGGGCTTTCACAGCCATAGAGTGATATGCTCCAGGTATCACCAACTCCTTCCTAGTTCTACTTATAGTTATAGTCCATTGCACAGTTCCATCTTCAGCCATCATCTCAACAATAAGATGCTTTCTGGCAACTGGAACTTGAGTCATTTATTATTCCTTTTTTTTTGGCTTTTGTCACTTCTCTTAGGTCTTTATTAGTTATTTGTTTTCACTGCCCATCATCCACAACAAACAAGGCAAGTATAAAAGCAAGTAAAGTGGGATATTTGTTGTTTTCTTTTTGGAGTTCAGTTTCCCAGGCTCAGGATCATTGAAAGCATATGAAGGATTGATCTTCTTTGAACCCTGATAGTTCATAGCTGTGCTGAGTCATGTAGGTTTTGTGCCTACTCACTCTGAGCCAATCGGGAGCTGAGTTTTTGTTATATATACTGGGAGGTTGATACGTTACTTCAGGGGCTTGCTTATGAGAAGAACCTTGTAACTCCCTAGTCGAGACTCTAAGTAGTTGTATCTTCAGACCCTCCCAACTGCTCAGATGTAAAGGCTCTCTCAATCAAGGGATGTATGTAAAGCGTATAACAATATTCCTTTGATTCAGGCAGTAGAACCGTGTCTGTTGGTCTTTATTTTTCTGCTTATATTTTCTCTGTTTCTATTTTCTCTGAAGTGTAGGGGTACTGACTTTTCTCCTGAGCTAGTGAATGTAATTTAAAAAGATTGTTGACCCTTTAAACAGCTATCTTTCTTAGTAAAGCAGATCCAAGAACCTGTGCAAGCAGGTCATCCTGGTTATGCGAGGGTGCTTGCCGTTATAGCAAGGAAGGTGGATTTAATGAATAAGGCTTATATAGGCAATTGATACTCTGAACTGATTCTGAATGATTCTGAAAATCATCAACAGTATTCCATTACATTCACATGCCAAACTCTCATTTTAGGAAGATTGTTCTGGAAGTTGTATGGGAAATAAATGGAAAAGGGAAAAGTCTTATCTAGAAGCAGGAATATCAATAGGAGTGGATGAGAGAAGTCTTGTAAAGATTGGATCTATAAGATCAGAGAAGCAAGATGACACAGTAGGAAAAGCACCAAACTTAGAATCAGAAAGACTTGCATTCCAATCCCACCTCAGAGACTTACCAGTTGTGGGACCCTGGACAAATCATCTAATTTCTCTGGATCTCAACTTCTTGTTTTCTCAAATAAGGGGACATAAATTGAGTGGCTTCTAAGATCCCTTTTAGTTCCAAACCTGATTCTATGACATGGAAACCAGTTACATAGAGGAGGCGAGGGAGAGCAAGGAGTTGAGGATGATTCTGAAGTTGTGAACCTGCCTGGGTGACTGGAAGGATGTGGTGCTCTCAACAGGAGGAAAAAAAAAAAAGAATTATTCTCGACTCTTCACTTTTGTGCCCTCTCCTCACAAGCAATCAGGTGTTGGTTCTGCTTCTTCGGTACCCTCTGCATCCTTCTCCTCTCTGTTAATGCCATCCTAGTTCCTGTCCTCACCTCTCACTCTAATTGCAATAGTTGCTCTCCGGAGTTGACCTCTGCTTCAATTCGTCCTCTGCAAAGCTGTCAAATTGCCTATGATACAAGAAGTATCAGTGCTCCCCGTCACCTCCAGGACAAACTTCTCTGTTTTAGCCTTTGAGCTCTTCATAGTCCAGGTCCAGCCTATATTTCCAGGCTGGTTATAGATCACTCTCCCTTATGTACTGTGTCTTCCTGCCAATTTAGATTCCTTGCTGTTCCCTGTCCTCTGTGCCCTTGCACAGATCGTCACCACTTTATAACTAGAATGATTCACCTTCTCACCTCTGCCTCCTGGAATCTTCCAGGCTGACCTACAAGAGGCCTCTCTTAAGGGTAACGGTACTAATAATCATGCTAATACTACTAATAACATTCACCTGGCACTTTTAGGTTCACTACGTGACTTATCCTTTCTTGAGACTTCTGGGTCATGTGACCAGCAAGATGACAGAGCAGCCATTTTCTCATTTTTTTTCACCATCTACTAGTCCTTCCCAAAAGGTATCATGTGCCAGATGTAGGGCAATTGCAACTAAATCCACAGAAGACCGAATCCCTGACAAGGTAAAATCCTCAATTAATTAACACTGGAGAACTGTAATATTTAAAAGTGTTCATGCAGTGGCTTCTCCCCCACAAACCTGCATGTGTCCACAACAAGCAAATTTACAACCTAAAAGGATATTCTGCAAGCTGGAGTTTTCTCATAAATTTTTTAAAAAGTATAAACATTCAACAAAAGGAAGGCCTTTCAGGCTTTCTTGTGAAAAAAATTAAACATAGAAAACAAAACAGAAGTGAGCAGAATGTTTGGCCCAGAAATACTCTCAACAACAGAAATATTAAGAGAGGTAAATAAATGTAACTACCAAGGAAATCATAAATGATAAAATCAATCATCTCATGCACTGAGGCTGTTGTTTTAAAAAGAAAGACTGACTCACAGGATAAGAGAATGAGTAAAGATGGATTAGTTCATAAGCAATTTTTAAAAAAGACACTTGAGTGATAGGGGCTAACTGGAATTTAAAGAACCAGGAGAAGCAAGGATAGAAAACTGAACTGGACTACTCATCTGGCCTATCATCACATTTAGGGGAGAGGTCCATAAGATACAATTATGTTTGTGAGGGAGATGAATATAAATGAATCTATGCTATCGCAAGTCCCTTCCATATCTCTGCCATCTCCTTCTGGACATTCTTTTCTTGTTTGACTTCTGAGATACCCGACTCTTCTGTTTTTCCAACCCTACCGAACTGTTGCTTCCTGGTCTGCTCCACCAGGTTCTCCTCTTTTTTCCAACTCTTTAAGGTGAGTGTTTCTAAAGCTCTGTCCAGACCTTCTCTTTTCTTTTCCTATGCTTTCTGTTTTAGTAATTTCATTTACAGCAGAGACTTTAACAATGCCCTCTGTGCAAATATTCTCAAATCCCTATCTTCAGCCCTGCCCTCTCCTGAGTCCCTGACCTCCATCTCCAAGTATTCACAGGATAGCTTTGCAAGTGTATGCATCTTGACCTCAAACATCAACGAGTTCAAAACCAGGCTTATTATGTCCTCCTCCCTCTTCCATATCTGCTCTTAAATCTGACTTCACCATTGCTGTTAATAGCTCAATGCCACATTTCATTTCATCTGTTTGAAATCTCAATATTCTTTGTACAGCCCTAGGAGCATGGCATGGTGGAGAGGGTGTCAGACCTGGGGTCAGGGAGACTAAGGCTCCAACCTTGCCTCTGATTCTCACTACTTGTAAGAACTTTAAATAAATCACTTCACCCCCTCTCAATCTGTTTCCTTCTCTATTAAGTCAAAATGTACAAGCATCCTAGGGTTGTGGCGAAGCTCCAAAGAAATGTACACCAATGACTTCTACACCTCAGGGTATTAGAGGGTCGTCCCATCACCATACCTTTGTTCAGCTTTCCCTGTGCCAGGGATTTCCAATATCATCTCTCCTCCTCTTTGCCTATTAAATTTGTCCCCACCCAGCTCAAATACCATGTGTTCCATAAAGCCTTCCCTTGTCTTGTCAGCCACAAATACCCTTGCACATGCACTCTCATGGACCTCTTTTGCATCTCTACTTAATTTATCATATGACATTATGCATTCAAGTTATACTATCTACAAAATAGAATTCAAACTCTAGGAGGGAATGCACAATTACAGTAATTGCATCTTACCTGCAATTTGCATCCCCTCAGAGACATGTGAAGTGTTCTGCATACAGTAAGTATTCAATAAAAAATACTTATTATTAGGCACCTAGGTAGCTTGGTGGATAGCATGCTAGATCTGGAGTCAAGGAAGACTCATTTTCTTGAGTTCAAATCTGGCCTCAGAGAGTTAGTAGCTGTGTGATCCTGGGCAAGTCACTTTACCCTGTTTGTTCAGTTTCCTCATCTGTGAAATGAGCTAGAGAAGGAAGTGGTAAGAAAATGGAAAAAAAAAAAAAGGAGGAAGGATGAATGAATGTACATCCAGAGAAAGAACTATGGAGTCTGAAAGCAGCTCAATAATATTTTCATATTATTCTCACTTTTTTTGGGTGGCTTTTCCCCCTTTGTTCTGCTTCTTTCACAACATGACTAATGTGGAAATATGCTTACCATGATTGTACATATATAACCTATTATCTGATTGCTTGACATTTTGGGGAAGGGAGAGAGGAAGGAAGGAGGAAGAAAAATTTCGAACTCAAAATCTTATAAAAATGAATGTTAAAAATTATCTTCGCATGTAATTGGAAAAAATAAAATATTATTTACAAAAAAAAGAAAATTTGTAGTGTGACTTTTGTAATTGTGAGACCCACTGACTGGGGAACGGCTGCACAAATCATGGCATATGAAAATAATGAGATACTTCCTATACTGGTAATGAATAGGAGATATTTCATCAGTACAAACATGGGAAGTCTTCAATAAAATGACACTGAGCAAAGTAAATAGAAACAGAAACACAAAGACTCGTAAAAGGCAAATGGAAGCAATGCTATAAGGGAGTGAAATTCAGCTCAGTTGAAATGACTATCACTAGGCCCAGAGAACGGATGATAAAATGCTTGAAACTGGCAGAGAGGTAGGGGGCTACAGGCATGGAATGTTGTATATGCTGTCACACATGGTCATTTCATTAGTCACTTTTGCCTGCTTTTTCTTGGTTACAAGGGAAGATTCAATAAGGAAGGGTACTACGTCAAGAAATGACCTTAGTAGGGCAGGGGGAGGTCTGAATGTAGTCCACTGAAAATATGGACAGCAGTTCATTTACTTCCCTATGAATAGGAAGTTGTATCATCTTCATTTAAAAAACACATCAGGATTGTAGGAGTTAGAGAGGAAGGTCCTTGAGAGACCTTCTAGTCCAACTCTCCTATTTTCACATCAAGAACCCAAGGCCCAGGAAGCTAAGGGAAGTGACTTGCCTAAAGTCACTTATATAGTTGCTAAGTAGCAAAGCCCAGAGTATAGCCAAGATTCTTTTTCATCTGACTGCAAAGCAATTATTACATTTCAAATAGTTGGACAGTCATGAAACCAGTTTGTTCTTCTAGTATTTGAAACCTATAAGCTCTGCCATGACAGTTGGATATGAAATCAACTTTCCCCCAGCAAATGTCCTGCCCACAGTAGAATAAAATTGGGAGATAAGAGTATATTTTTATTGCTTAGCAGGCAGGGTAAAACATGGCACTATAACAGATGAGCTCCAGTCTTGGGCATTCTGCCTTGTATGGCGCCAGCTACAAGTCTTACATTTCAACTATGCCACCCTTCCCCCTCTCCTCGACCTCCATAAAAGGTAAAGAAACTTCATAATAGCAAACCACACATAATTGATATTTGCAAAGTTTATATATATGTAAAAAAATGCTCACATGAAATGCAGACACATTTGGTTTTGATTCTCTTTGACTGACTCAGGGAGCAGTAAAAGATCTCCCTTCCCTGGAGAGGATGCTTAGGTCAGCCCATAAATTTTCCAAGAGCAGCATGTGGTTTCAGGCGCATGTCTCTTATTAAAGCCAATGGGAGCTGCGTGGCTCTGCCTTAGGAGACTCTCAAAATGTTGACCATAAAATGCCCATAAGAAATGGCAGCCCTGTTGACAGGTTCAGGGGAGAAAATGCTGACTGAAAGGATGGCTTGTATCCACTGCTCTGTCTATTCTGTTGGAGTCATTTCTCTGAAGCCTCCACAGAGATCCTGAATCCATGGATCTGAGAAGATGCTGTGCCAAAATCTTAAAAACCAATGCCAACAGGAGATGTTCATTTAGTCACCTCAAGAAAACAGCTTTAATGCACTACTGAAATGTACCTGAAGGTAATCTAAGGAAGTGGAAAGTATTTATTACAGGGCAGCCTGCCTTCCCAGAAACTGTCTTGATGGTGGGAGTTTTCCAGTTTGGCTCATATGTTCATAGGGAGTGACAAAGAACCAAGTTAAGAGGCAGTGTGGTACCATGGAAAGAGTCCTAGGTTTGGATGCAGGATCTGTCACTTGTTATCTGTGTGACCTTGGTCAAGGCCCCTTACTTTCCTAGGCCTCAGGTTCCTCATCGGTAAAATGAGGGCACTGAAGTATATAACCTCTGAGACCCCTTCTAATTCTAAATCTATGATTCTCTAATATTATGACAATATACAGAGGAGTGTTTGCTTTTAATGACTGTGAGGGGCATGAACTCATCTCCTTAAAAGTCATGTTGCCATATTTTCATAGAAAGGGAAAAATCTACAAAAAACAGATTTATGTATGTTTATAGACTCAGGAAAACTGCAAGGTGAATTTAGTACTTAATATACAAGACCAAGGATGCTTTTCTTTATCTCTTTCTAGATAACAATCCTTGATATTTCTATAGAGCTTTTTATTTTTCAAATCAATCAACTAACAAACACCTGCTAGGTGCTAGGCATCGTAACACTATGAAATAGGTTGGATGATAACCAGTCCTGTTTGACAGGAACCAAGTATGCTAAAAGGTGGGGGAGGGAATGCACAGCAAATGCCAAAGCCAAGCTAGTTCTTGATCCCCAAAAATTTATATTCTGACAAGGGGTTCAGGCTTGGTTGGGGGAGGGAAGGAAAAGGAAGAAAAGGAGGAAGAAGAAAAGTAGAGGAGGAGGAGAAAGATAAGGAGGAGGAAGAAGAAAAGCAAAAGGGAGGAAAAGGAGGGGGGGAAGGGAGAAGAAGAGGAGGAAGAAGGAGGACAAAGAGGGGAAGGGGAAGGAGGAAGAGGAGGAGGGGAGAAGGAGGAGGGGAGAAGAGGAGGAGGAGGAGGAGAAGGAGAAGGAGGAGAAGGAGAAAGAGGGAGGGGGAGGAGAAGGGAAAGAAAGAAAGAAAGGAAGGAAGAAAGAAAGGAAGGAAGGAAGGAAGAAAAGAAGGAAGGAAGGAAGGAAGAAAAAGACATTGATTTCCTTAACACATAAAGCCATTCAACTGGAGGGTCTGAACAAAATTCTGTTGAGGAAAAATATATTTTATTAGTAAATGTCTTCTTGTAGAAGCAAATTAATGTTAAGTGGTCATGCAGAACTAGAATGCTGCTCACTGACCCTCAAGAACATAGAGGAGTACAGCCTGTGGAATCTGGAGCAGAGGGCAGAAGAGAAAACCCCAAACCTTTAGGGAGCCCTAGTCTGGTTCTAGGACAATGGACTGGAGCACACTCAAAGGTGATATACAAGAGTGGTTAGTGGAGTCATCAAGGAGTAGACTCACACACCTTTTCTTGTAGCCATGACAGAATGGCAGTATTGATTTAATTATGGCCCAAGAACTTGAAACTAGGTTGTTGGAGGAGGGAGAGAGGTATGCATGAAATAAGTCAGCAGGGGCCCCACAGCAGGAGTTTCATAGACAAAAGGTCAAGGTTTGTGGCCCAGGAAGTAAGGTGCCTGGTGAAAAGATGTCTGGGGAGTGAAATTTCGGGGTTAAAAGGTCAGGTAATAGAAGTGGCAATTAGAAGTAGTAATAATTCATATTTATCTAATGTTTTTAGTTTTACAAAGTTTAACAAAACTGGGAGGTGGGTAACGCAAGCATTTTAACCCCCATTTTAAGGATGAGGAAAGTGAGACCCACAAGACTCCTAAGATTTAGAGTTGGATGGAACCTGAGAGAACTGGGACCCAGGAATGTTAAAGGTCTTGACTAAGGTACATCGTAAGTGGAGAAGTGACTCCCACACCCTGTCCTGTGAGCTTTCACTAGAGACAAGTGGTGCCATGGAATATAAAGAGCCCGAAAAACCTGGACTTCAATCCTGGCTGTCCTACTTAGCTCTTTCATGTGACCTTAAACAAGTCATCTGATCTCTAAGTATCTACTTCCTCATTTGGAAAATGAGAGAATTTTATTAAACGATCTCTAAGGGTCCTTCCAGGAAGTTAGGTGGTGCAGCGGAGAGAGTGCCAACCCTTAGTTAGGAAGACCTGAGTTCCAATCACGCTCTGACACTCACTAGCTGAGTGACCCTGGGCAAGTCACTTCACCTTCTTTGCCTCAGTTTTCTCATCTGTAACATAACCTGGAGAAGGAAATGACAAACTACTCAAGCATCTCTGCCAAGAAAACCCCAAATGGGGTCACAAAACTGAGCACTAAGTCCTTGCAGCTCATGGTCCTATGATAGATGAACAGACAGGCAGACATATTTATTATATATTCCTTTATCCTGTATATTCTATTCTTAGAATAATGTTGGATTAGATCTACATAATGCTGATCATTTTTGGTTCTGAATAAGGAATTTCATGTAATGTACGTGTGTACAGTATGCACATATAGGTACATGTCTGAACAGATATATTTACATGCATGTACATGTATACGTTGTATATCCTTGTATGTTCAATCTGAAAAACCTTACCCAAATCTAAAATTTATTTGTCAGCACCAGTCTAGACCCAATCTAACACTATTTTGAGAATAGACTACACATGATAAATGAATGAAAAGGCATTTATTAAAACATTTATTTGTCAAGTGCTGCATAAAATTCTGGAGATACAACAAAAAGTGGGAAAGAGATAGTCCCTGCCCTCAAGAAGTTCACATGATAAAAGGGAGAGACAAAAATGGTATGCATTTTCTCAATTAAGTAAAGAAAACTCATCATCCTTCTTACCCAAATTCCCCTACAAATGGATGGCAAGGAGGCAGGGGTAGGCTGTTACTTTAGAATTTTAAATATGATTTTCCATGGGAAGGAAATACTTCTCAGTCCTCTAACTACTGACCAAACCATACGGCCATCGTTGATATTGTTCATCATCTGAGAAAAAATCTATTCCATCCATGTTTTACTGTACTTTTATTTATTATGTTGAATGTTTCTCAATTACAATTTAATCTGGTTTGAGCAGCATTCAGGAGTCTGCTCAGGGACTGCGTGTTTGACGCCTTTGCCCTACACCAATACAATTGAAGATCAAGTCCCATCCTGCTTTTAGTTTTTATGTCTTTGTCACTTCTAGATACCCACTCTAGAATTATATTAATGTAATAAAAAATCTTTATTCCTGAGGACTAAGGAGAAAATATAATTCCTCTCAGCAAAGAGATGGTGGACAATGGATGAATGTGGCATACACTTTGATTTGCTTAATTCTTTTTCCTTATTACATAGAGACATCTATGGAGGGATATGTCATTGGGAAATGATAGTGATGTTCTAAAAAAAGAAACAAAAAGCATCAAAAAATTTATGAAAGAGATACTGGAATGTAGTACTACTCATGTGTCCTAGGCCCCTCAATTGTTCCTGTGTATATTATTACAGTGTGCCTTTTCTATTGCTTCAAAATAACTTTTACAGAGGACCATTTATTGAAAGATGCCATCATTTCTTTTCTGTGTTTACACTGCATTAATTTCACATTCTGATACTTACAGGATAGCAGGGAGCATTCCAAAAATAGAAATTCTTTGTTCATGAAGAAATTCAGTATTGCCCTTGGTCCATCCAGAAAAAGGCAGATCCTTAAAAGGTTATGAGTGAACATTTTTAATCCATCTTGCCCTAAAAGACATATAGTAGGAAGCATTCACTGGAAAAACTTAAGAAAATGTAAATATTAAAGTCAATCAATGATTTCACTTTGATACAATGGGTTGGTGCCAGAATTTTTTTTTTAGAACTTTAATTTCTTGATTAAACATCTGCTTTGGTACAACATATTTGCACCATATGTAGTTACCTTCTACAAAACATGTTTCAGCTCCTTGACTCATTCAGTTCCAGAAACATTTATTAACCAGGAACTGTACAATCTCTACTGGGTGATGGTAATAGCAAAAGTACAAAAGTCAATACAAATTATATAAAAAGTAATTTTAAGAGAGAAAGTGTTAATGTGCTTGTGTTGAAATCTATGTGCTCATATCTATTTGTCGGTATCCTTACAAATTCTTGTCTTGTTTTCCACCTTCAGTCCATAAATTCATTAAGGGGAAGAGATTCTACATTCCCTTCCCACTTATTTCATATTCCATAGAATCCTACCATTCCTATTCATGAATCCCTAATGTAGATTGCTGATGTAGATAAAAAGATGTAGGCATTGTAGGTGTATTCTATCTTTTTGCTGATAAATATAGCCATCCTTAAAGGCAATGACATTACAGATAACAATGAATTTCTTTCACTTTCTAACTCATAGAATATCCACAGTCTGAGAAGAGTTCATGGAGTCCTAAAAATGGTAATAGAGGTGACTATAATCAATCAATTACCTCAGTCATAATTAGTTTCCACTAACACAATGAGACTATTTTTTCAGAATTCATCAACAAGCCTACTATTTGCCAGTCACTGTGACAACCTGGGAAATAACACAAAAAGCTGCCTACATACCTCATGGCTATGTGACACCTCTTTCTGATTCAGTCTTTCAGGCAATGGTGTTCTCATAGTAGCCATGACCATATTTCCCAGTGTTTCCCAGTTTCATTATAATGAACTGAGCAGCCTAAGGAACTCGAGTTATCCACCTAGAGAACTTCCAACCAATCTAAGATTTGGTAGCTAAGTCATAGGAAGTTTCCTGAGGTACACAGGGGCTAAGTGACTTTCTAGGGTCTCAAATGCCAAAAGTGTTGCATCTTTGAGACTCCAAGATCACCTTTCTACTAGATACTCAAACTACCTCAAGGCCTTAGATCTAAATAAGAATTAGTCATTTATGGTTTAGCAAAGAGATCTAGAACATGGAGAGCAGCATGGCTGGATATTCATCATCACTGAATATTCTTCACTGAATATGTAATCTGAACTTTGTGGGAGTTTCTAGTTGCCTGGGGCTTTAAGACTTGCTCAGGGTCACACAGTCAGTAGTGTTAGAAGAAAGACCTGAATACAGGTCTTCCTGACTGAAGGAAGTTCTTTATCCACTACACCTCCAGGATTCTCTTTCTTACTCTATAACTATGAAAAAGTAGGAGTTACAAGAACTAATATAAGCACTTATATAAACTTAATAGATTTAGTGTTCAGAGGCACAGAAGTAGAACAGAATAAGGTTCTGGACCTTTTGTGTTATGGAACCCTTTGATTATCTGGTGACACCAATGGACCACTTCTCAGAAGAACTTTTTTAAATCCATCAAATAAATACCTAGGATACAAAGGAAATAAATTATGTTGAAATATAGCTATTCTTGTCTTTAAAATACCCAAATTACAGAGCCTAGTTCAGAAACTGGTGTAGAATAGGAAAACCTTGGTGTTCACCATCCAAGATCATGAAATACACCTGTCTCTTTTAAGATATTAGTAAGCTGAAACTTACTAAGGTAAAGTAACTTACTCAAGGATTGCAAAGTTAGTTAGTGGAAGGGTTGGGGCAAGAACTCAAGCCTAACTTCTGGCCTAGTGATCTTTTCAGTTCACCATTAACACCTGAGTCCATCCTAGAGGACGGTAAGCTTGAACACTGACTCAGACCTTGCATGACTTTATTACAGATGCCTTCAAAGAGCAAACAAGTTAAAGGGCCAAGGCCTCCAGGGGAAGTGTCCCAGAGATGGGAAAGCTGTAGCTGCTGGACATGCTGGATCAATGTTCAGAGCTGTTTGTCCAAGAGCATACTGAAACAATTACTACCTCTCTCCAGCTGATTGCATCTGTGTATTCTGTTACAAATCAATAAGATGATTCACTGCGAATGTCATGGTGCTCCCTGTGCTCAGTAAGTAGGTCATAATACAAAGGAAACTGTGAAGTGCACATCTCACAGCCTTGAACTTGCTCTTGAGTTACTAGCTTCAAGTAAATATACCTATTTCACAAAGTCTTCATGAAATTTCAAGGCCATCAGCAGAATTTCCCCACCAAAAGGATGGGTAAGAATCAACCAATCAATTAATAAATATTTATTAAGTATTCAGTATGTGCCAGGCACTATACTAAGATCTGGGAAGACAAAGATAAAAGGTCAAAACAGCTCTCAAAATGAATGATCTGGTCTGTGGGGAAAAAAAGGATTTAATTGACAAATATAATCTATTGTATAAAATGAAATCCTCCAAGTGTCAGAGTGTGCTTTTCTGTTCTTGTGGAGGATTAGTTTATCAAGTTGCATGTTTCCTTGCTCCCCTTAGTCACCTCCAACAAGTTCAGATAGGTCACTTCCAAGGTGAGTAATTTTCTTAGCATACATACAAATGTATCATACAGAGTTTATGGCAAGGGAATTTATCTTTCCCTTCATTTGTGGAATATGTTTAGTTATAAAAATACAAATGTTAAATAGGGATCACGGTGATCCTTCATAAGAATTTCCAGTTCTCTAGCATTCTCCTTCCCCCTCCCACTCGCCATCCCAAGCAAAGCAGACATCATAGGATCATATAGTCAAGCACTTATTCATTCTGTAAACCTTTTCTTATCCATGATGTCCTATATTAGTCTATATTAGTATTCGTGCTCCTTGTTCATCATACACTCCTTCATGGCTGCACCTGTTTATTTAGATAGCCAGATGCCCTATATACTCACCTGCTCATGTATATAAATACTCATTCAAATTTGAAACACTCAGATGTTCCCACGGTGACCACTTGCCTATGCATCTTGTCTGCCTACTTAAGATCCAAGAGTGACATGATCTACAACTATATAACAAATAATAACAATATAAAATCTGGATAAATGCACAGGAAAAAATTCATAAGTGAGCATGGAAACAAATAGGACTATATACCTACAAGCATATTAAAGGTAATATGTGTTCTTTTTGCAAAACGAACTATAAATAACTAGAATTAAATTTTATGAATAATCAATTATATTTTTCGTTTATATATTTAATATATTTGTCAATGGATATTAAGTTCATAATAATTCTTTTTTTAGTAGAAATTCAGCCGTAGCAAAATCCCTTTGGCAGTTCCTCTACATGTTAATAATATAAGTGCTTTAGCACCTGTAAAGATGACTTCTGGACTTCTATCCAAGCTAATATTTGAGATGGGTGCTATAATAACATACACCTTTAAAAAATCTTATCTTGTTTTCATAGTAAATGTTTGTTATATGGATTGTTATTTTTATATGGAAAAGATTAGCAAGATGATAATTTATTAATTGGCCTTTTCCGATATTAAAAACATTTATCTACCAGGCATGAGAAAATACAAAAGATAGATTTCCCTGTATATCTGGACCATTAAGAAGAGGTGAGCACACAAATTTCATGTGATGGTTCCTGATTTATTTAATGAAAAGAGATTCTCCAAATAAGGAGCCCTCCCCTACTCTTCATACTGCCTATGGGCAGAAAGGAATCTGGTTTTAGAGATGTCCAGAATTTTCTGGAATTGTACCAATCTCAACAAATGAAAGTGTACTTTTAATGATGCTTTGCATAAGGAATATCTGGCAAAACTTGCATCCTGATTTGGGATTCAGAAAACATGTTTACTGTGCCTGTAGGTGAAGTTTCCTATTGTTGCTTAAGCAGTTGCTGCTAAGACATATAATCACTTTTAAAGTATCTATAGAGCACATGCCCTGGGGCAAATGTCTTAACCTCAGGATCCATTCGAGGGGATCATTAAGTTCCCTAATCTTGCCCTGCCCTCTCCTGACTCTTAATTTCCATTAGCTGCCCTGCATGTGTCACTGTGTCTACATCTCACAAATCCATTTCTTCCTTTATAGACCAGTTTATGTGCCACCTATTCCTTCAAAGCTTCCTTGATTCTCCAGGTTAAAAGTAATCACCCCACTACCCCAAATTTCCTGTAGAACTTCTAGATCTCTCTTTTCCCCTGACCCACATTCTGTCTTATATTTATTTGTGCACATAGCTGTCAAAGATAGGGACTGTGTTATTTTCCATCTGTCTATGCCCAGCACTGTATGAACATATTTACATGGACACACTGTGTACATCTGTATGTGAGTGTAGGAAGTCTGGTGTAAGTGGAAAGAGAACTCAAAGTTAGATGGTCACAGTTCTCCCACCTGTGAGCTACACTGGCTGTGTCACCCTGAGCAAGTCACCTAACCCTCTGCCACAGGAACTCTGAAGACTGAGTCAGAGAAACATTTGTATTGGTAGAGAGTGTTTTCTCCCCACAGAGTCCCCTACAACTGAGGAATTCACAGGTACAATCTCCCCCATTCCCCACCATACATACCTACATACACATACCCACACACTCCCCTCTTACCCCATATCCTCCCCACAATCCCCTCCCTCCACTACATCCTGGTAAACCCTCCCCCCTCTAACATACACACACCCCTCCCCCCACATACCTATGTAGACACACATAAATATATCCCCCCTTCCCCATACATATCCACACCCACACCCACCCACCCACACACGCACGCACACACACACACACACACACACACACACACACACACACACACACCCCTCAAGTACTTGGTATTTACTTACTTGTATATATGGTCTATCACCTTCCCCTCTCCCCTCAAGGGCAGGA
>CM053769.1:532009010-532132039 GCA_028658325.1 Potorous gilbertii | reverse complement strand
TAGGGTGATGGAGCAGGGGTTGCATTCCATAGAGCATGAGTCAGCTCTCCTCTGGTGACTCCTTAGGAACACATCTGGCTCAATATGGAGGGAGCTTGGTGGTTTGAGATGATGAAACAATCCCTGGATTAGTCACCTAGTGAGAAGAGACTTGGTGCACCATTCCAAAGAAATGATCCTGCCCTGGGTCCATCTCTCTTCCTGACTTCCACCTTTTGGAGCTTTCCCCTAAAGGAGTGAGGGAGGCCTAGCTGGTTCTTCTCTCCACTCCAAAACCACTGTTCTCACGTGGGTACCTATAGCAGGAGCTCAGTTAGGTAAGGTAGGCCTGGGTCTTAGGTCTCTGGCTGAGTAGAAGCAAGACTGAAAAGGGATCCTGAGATGAATGTGTCCAGCTTTAGAGACAGCCTTGTGAATCCCAGAGGTTGAAAGTGTCTGGTTCCTGAGTCAGTGCTGAGTTATCCATCAGAGAAGATGGTCACCAGAAGAAAGAGGAGTCCAAGCTCTGGTTTCACTTGACTGAAGAAAGAGGTAGACCTTGAAAGAAACAATGCAGAGACAGTCAGAGATGAAATCCAGCCATTCCACAAACTGTTTAATGTTTTAAGCATCAACCTGCAAGGAGAGTGAGACAGTAGTCATAAGGCTTTTTCTTGCTACTTATTTATTAGTATGTACAAGTGAATCTCTTGTGTTTTTATCACTTTTTTTGTGCAAGGAGAAAACAAATGGCTGTTCTCTACTTGATTTACATAGTACAATGAGTACCTTTTCTACTCCCTTCTTTGAATCAAACATAAGTCAAATCTTCCCCAGAGGTGCAGAGAGTAAGCATAAAAACCCAGAATGTTTGAGAGATTTGTTCCCTTCTTTGGCCAGGTTCCCCCCAGGACTGAATTTGGTCCAGTATAGCAGAGAAGGGGCCTTTGAGTAGAGAGAGACAAGGTGAGTTTCCCCAGGCCCTCAGATCTAGGAATGTTTTTTCTACATACACTTAAGTGAAATCATCTGTATAAAATGCCTTGTAATCATAATGTGTTATGTAGATGTGAACTATTACCATTTTATTAAAAATACCTTCTTTTTTAAGGAAAAAACAAGATCTTTATTTTTTTTATCATCAAAGATTTTTATCAAGTAGTTATCTACATATGGCACTGTGACTGGATAAATCACTGGTAACAGGTATATTATTCTTAGACTAGACTTTTAATTTCACCAGTATAGTAAAGCCTGAGTGAGAAAATGTCCCCTCTCAATTACTCTCTAACTTATAGTCTTAGAGAGTTGGAAGCCTGAGAAGTTAAATGATTTGTCCAGGGTCATACATTTGGTGTGTTTCAAATGTGGAATTTTAACCCCAAATTTTTTGCTCTGTGGTCATCTCTTTAGCCACTACCCCCAGTTATCTCTTACATATTGCTCACTCAGCATGAACTTTTCCTTGTTTAATGCATTTTCTACACAATTAAATTAGGAAATAAAAGCATACTTCAGGTATAAGCCAAACCTGAAAACACCATCGAATGGAAGACAAAATTTTTAACAAAAATGTTATTCACCCTCCTGGACCAATAAGCTAGTCTGATGTCCTATTTCCCAACAGTATGAAGAAATTCCAAAGGAAGCCTCTTTCTGCCCCCTGGTGGTCACTAAGATAATCAAACTAAGACCACAGAAGGAGAAAAAAGGCAGGAAACGCACAAGATGCCTCATTTTGTACTTATCATCATGTCAGTGATGCTGTTTTGGCCAGCGAACATAATGATGAATTTCTCATTCCTGTCTCTCTCTTAAACAAATTAACTCACTTTCTACTTGAGGCTGAGAGGTCTTAAATTTGTGAGATGATCTCAGACTTTCCTTCCAGTTCTACATTTTATGAAACTGAGGCCCTGGCTTCAGAGGATCTAATTGTGATCTGGTTTTCCTGTTAGTGACACCACAATATTGTTTCAATTTGCAGTTTTTTGATAGGATGACTACCTCAGCAGTGTAGTTTTGGAAGTGGTCTGCAAGCATTCTTACTTCTTTACTTTCAAGAAACAGTACATTTAGAAATAGTCACTTGCTGGATGAATTTATATTTTGACCAAGTTGGCAATAGTTAGTGTTATTTTTTTGAAACATTTTAAAGAAAGTATTTTTTCCATAGATTCTCTTTTTTTCTCAAGTTTCTTCCTAGTGTCTTAAAATGGTGCATAATATCACAGGATGGTAAACAGACTAGTAAATGCCAGTAAAACCAATTGGGAAGGTTTTGTCGTAATTCAGAGAAGGGGCGATGAGGCCTGACCTAGGGGGAGTTGCCACAAGAATGGAGAAAAGAAGATTGATATGAAAGACATTGTAAGAATAGAACTGATAAGACTTGACAATGGTTTTGATACAGAGGAAAACGAAAAGGAAATAGAATTATAGGTGAGCGAGATGTCAAAGGTCATCTAATCCAACCCTCTTATTCTACAGACGAGGAGACTGATCAACCTAGAGAGAATAGATGAGTTGGCCAGAGTCATAAAGATAAGTGTGAAGTCAGGCTGCCTGACTGACTTTCTATCAAACTTTCCCCTAGTCTTCTATTACAAGTACACTTTCAATTTCTTCATTTATCTGTCCTTTAACTGTTTTATGGAAAAGCTAACTTTATGACAGGATGCTCATTGCAGAATTTTTTCTTCATACATAAGAGAAACATAGAGGATAGTAGAGAAATACCAAGTGGTCCAGCTAAATTCTAACAGGATAAGGTGACATGTTGAAGGAAGCAATCAGTATAGTCCATAATCATAACTGCCTCCTTAGAGAGCCTGTGATTTGGCTTAGTTTGCTCCCAAGATTTCATGAAAACTCAGAATGTATTTAATTTCACCTAAAAGAAAAAAACAAGATATTATGACTTCAGGACTGTGCTATATAATTATTAATATTCATTCTGCTATAAATGTCAATTATTTTCTTTTAAAGTATTGTCTTTCCAATGAAATTCTTAAGTTTTATAGGTTTGAAAGCAGGTTCAAGTTCAAGGTCTTGAATAGCTATTTCATTATCATTCTCTTTCATATTCTCAAAATTCACAAGGGGGTATAAAAACTATTTAATTCAATTTTCTTCAATATATACTATTTCTTAGTATATATTACAATATACTATGTAAAAGGAACTATGATCCTGGGTATACAACTACAAAAACAAAACAGTCCCCAACCTCAAGGAGTTTAAATTGCATGAGAAGGAATATAACTTGCATATAGATACTACAAGATAAATGAAGCATAAAAAGCACTAACTATGGAGGGAGAGGGTACCTGTGAAGGGAGAGGGTAGAAGCATCCCATAGCAGGTGACACCTGAACTTAGCCTGGAAGACAAGGATTCTGAGGAAGAACATTTCAGACATGGGAGATGGTCTATACAAAGCTATGATACAGGAAAGAGATCAAATGTTTAGTTTGGGAAATAGCAAGTAAGTCAGTTTGACTGGACTACAAAATGCATGAAAGGAAATAATATAAGTCTGAGTAATAACATGAAATATCTGGAAAGGATGGTTAGAAGCAGATTAAGGAAGGGTTTAAAGTCCAAGCTGAGTTTGTAGTTTATCATTGAGATAATAGAGGGACTATTATTAATTTGGTAGCTTTATAGAAAATAAAGAGAGAAGGGAGAGACCAAATGTAGAAAAAAAAATTAGGTTGTCATTATTCAAGTGACATATGACAAGGACCTGAATAAGGGGTAGTGACCGTATGAGTGAAGAGGAGGTAATTGAGAGATGTTGTGAGGATAGAGTTGAGAAGAGCTGGCCAATGATTTGATATGGTGGGTGAGGGAAAGAAAATCATCATGTATTACTCTGAGGTCTCAACCAGAAATGAGGAAGATGGAGTTGTGAGTTTATGGGAGAAGATGAGTTTAGTTTTGTCCATGTTGAACCACACCTATACATCCAAGTGGAGATAACCAGTAGGTAGCTAGAAATGTGGGACAAGAGTTAAGGAAAAGGATATCCAGATTTGACAGTTATTAGCACAGAACCGTCCTTAAACCCAGTGTTAATGAGCTCACAAATGGAGATTTAAAGAGAAGAATGACCACAGGTTGGAGGAAGCAGTGACATGGATAATAATCCAGTTGGACAGGTAGGAGAACCACCAAAGGAGAACATCACAAAAGCCCAGGGAGGAGAGACAACTGGGAGTAGGGAGTCGTCAGTCCTGACAATGGCAATGAAGAAAATGCTATCAAAGGTCCTGACAACAAAATTATTAGTAACTGTAGAGAAGGTAGTTTCAGTTAAGTGACGAGGTCAGAAGCTAGACCAGAATGGGACTGAGAGGTAAGTGGGAGGTAAGGAAATGAAAAAAAAAATTAGTATGGATGAGTTTCCAGACATATAAAGGAGACAGGGAGAGAGGGAGAGACAGAGAGACAGAAACAGAGAGAGAGACAAGAGAGAAGGACAGGTTGAATGGCAAGATCAAGTGAAGAGTCTTTAATAAAAACAGGAGTCTTGATCACGTTTCATGCATTAAGGAGGAGCCTTTGGATATGAAGAGGTTGTGGGGAGACAAATGAACAATGGAGAATCTGCCATATGTGACAGGAAGGGACCAGATCCAGGGGGGCTGGGTTTGGCAGTTCTACGGGTATTGGAGCAAAGGAGGAGAGAATTCATAACGATTTAGAAGGATTCAACAGTATTGATTAGAGGAAAAGAGGGAAGACTTGTGGTATGACCTCTATTTGATCAGCCTATGTTGATGAGAGCGCATTCACTAGGCAGGTAGGATAGGAAGTTTGAGGAAAGAGTTCGGAATACATTCTTTGGGGAATATAATAGAATTAGGGAATCAAATCTCTAAAGTTGGAAGGGACCTCAGATGCTATCAAATCCAATTTCTTTATTTTACACATAACTTTTCCATTGGAATCTAAACCTTGTCAGTATCACCATGGAGATACTTTCCAAAAATTCCACCAGTCACTGATATTATGAAACTGAGGGTAGCAGGGGTTTCTTGTAAGGAATGCAGGGAAGAAGAGGAAAGGAAACAAGATAAAGGTCAGAAGTTGGGGTCATGTCGACCTTGAGGAGTCAAGCATTTGAGCGATTCACTTCCCTAACCCCCACTTCCCCCATCCCGGACCAAGAAAGACTCTGACAGCAGCTGGTATGGCACGTGAGTCCTTGACTTTCTAAGAGTCAGTTGCAAATTGATGACTTCTATCTTTCTTTGTCTAAAAGCTGGGAAGGACATCACCTCCCTTACACACCTTTAACTTAATTATCTATCCAAAACTACTTCGCTCTCCTCCCTATAAGAGGAAAAGGTATTGAGTAGGGGTAAGAGAAAGGGAACTCAGGAATATAACTGATAAAGGAGTCAGTAAAAAGACCTGTCTCTCAGAAAACACCTTGTTTACAAATCTAGGGGGAAATTTGATTCTTGTCAGGTTTCTAATATTTGCCTGCTTATCACCTCAAGTTGGCTCAGAGAAACTAACAGAATTACCCAACTTTATAACTTCTACCTTGGGGGCAACACAATCGTTACTACAGGTTCTCCACTCTGTTCCCTCACGCTAGGTGCTAGATGTGGATTGGGTATCTTGTGATTATCCAAAATTGTCCAGTTTCCCAACCTTTATTAACCGTAACTAACATTAAGCATAAGGGTTAGTAGCTGTTAATATTTTTTTAATAGAAGAGAAACAGGCAACACAATAACAAGGGCGTGGGGGCAAAAAAGCTAACCAGTACAGATAATTGGAAATAACAGGAATCAATGCAAATGCTTCCGGTTTTAGTTGTGGGAATGACTCTCTCAGTTCAGTCTCTTTCTCTCTTGCAGGGAGGAATGTGAAATGATGTTGAAGAAATAGTTCAATTAAATGGGCAGATAGCATCCTTCCCAACTCTGAGGCAAGGAAAGACAAAATCATTTCACCCAATCATAACTTGGTCTGCAACCAGCTTTAAATATGGCAAGATACCCACCAACTTTTCCAGAGGCAATTCCAAACAGTGGGCATTTGTCTCATTAGGGAAGAGCAGAGGAGCACAAATGTTGGGCTTTGCAATATCCACCTGGTGTCAAGATGGTGGGTAATTGCAATTTTCTACCTCTTCATCTGGCTTCATCTTTCTTTCTTCCCTCAATCCCAAATATTCCCATTTCAATGATGCTAGTGATTGGTGGAATCTTTGGAAAGCATCTCCACTTCCATGGTGATCCTGATGCATACAGTTGAAGAAAATGAGACCTAAGAAAGGAAAGTGATCAGATGCCCAAGGTCACACAGACAATGAATGTCAGAATCAGAATTTGAACCCAGGTCCTCTTACTAGAAAGACAATAATTTTTCTACTGTATCAGTGAAGTTTCTGTGGGTATTATAAAGATATAAAGAATGTGAAATGAAAATATCTGTGATGAAAGGGAGTTTATCTCACTTAAGTAGATTTTCCAACTAAAGTAAAGTAGATATTCCATACTTTCATGAAAACCTTTTTAGAAATTTAAACATTATGGACAGAAAAATTTCTACACAGTATTACAAACTTCTCTGTCTTCTTGAGAAGATTTTGAATGTATTTTAATCTAATTTTTAACAATGAGCCATTATTAGGAACATTAATTACTTCAACAGTAATTTATTACAGTCCTCCTATGTATAATTCACTGGGAAAGACAGAGCCCTGTCAACTTTGAGCTCATAATCTAGCATCTATTTTTGTGCTGTAGTATGACATATTATATTCTCAAAATTTCCCATATTTTACAGATTAGGAAACTGAGGTTAAGAATTTAAGTGACTTACCCAACATTATAGATCAGGAGTGTCAAACAGGTAGTGTATCAGATACAGAATTTGGACTCAGGTCTTCTAATGCTAATGAGAGCTAATGCTCTTTCCACTGTCTTCAGTGATTCCCAAGGCCACTATGTCTCCTCTCTATCAGGCCACTGCTTCTTGGAACTGTCAGCATTCTTTGCCTCTAGTAGCCTCCTGGCCACTTTTAATTGGCCACACCCAATATAACAGGCTGAGAATGTGAATAACCTTACATGCAAATTGGCTTTGAGGCAATCAGTCTCCAAATGAATGCCTATAGCTTTCTCTTTTTAAATTAGTTGTGTAATTTTTAATGTATGGACTTGAGGGACATCTATGTTAGCAACTCTAACACTAATTTAAAAATTTACATCCTGGTTCTAGGATATCAGATAAAATAAGGCTAACCATATTTGTCGTATCTTAACAGCACAAATGAAAAAACATTTTCCCATATTACTAACAGGAAGCTATAAGACCATAGCTCTACAGCTGAAAAAGATTTGAGAGGCTGTCTAATCCAACTCCTTTATTTTACAGCTGAGGAAATAGTGGTTCAGGTATTTTAAGGAACCTGTGGAAGATGACATAGGAAATGTCAGAGCTAAAACTTGACTCTGGGTCCTTTGATTCAGAATCACTACTCTTTACATTGCATGATGCATCTTTTTTTCCCCTACATTTTCTTCTTCAGTATTTTTCTTGATAAAAGTATCTTTTTGAACTTTACTTGCAGACTTTGCAACAAACTGCTTAAATGGGACTTAGTAATTTATTGCAACATTCTAATCTTCTTGTTGTTCCGTTGTATTTCATTCTTCCTGATCTCATTTGGGGTTTTCTTGGCAAAGATACTGGAGGCGTTTGCCATTTTCCTTCTCCAGCTCATTTTACAGATGAGAAAAGTGAGGTAAATAGGGTTAAATGACTTGCTCAGGGTCATACAGCTAGTAAGCATCTGAAGGCACATTTGAACTCAGGAAGAAGGGCCTTACTGACTCTAGGCTGGGCACTCAATCCATTGTGCTACCAATTGCCCTAATCTACAAATGAGTAAATTCAGGAACAGAGAAAAGTGACTGAGGAGGTCTCACAGTAGTAGAACTGTGATTAGGACTGTATCTTGTAAACTAATTTTAAGATATGTTTTAAAAATTTTGCCATGTTTTATGAAGGAAAGTCATAGTTGTTTATTTAGCTTGACCTGAAAACAATTACCACTCTTTACATGGTAAACTACAAAATGAACCTAGCAGATCTATCACTGAAATTAAGAGAGATAGCTTTTTCTAGATTAGGCTGGGCACTTTGCTTAACCTCCTGAACGGTTTCTTCAATTCAAATTTATGTATACTTTATCTCATCAAAAATTCATATGTTCTTTGCAGACAATACTTATGAACTCCCTCCTCAATTGGGATGATTTGAAGCTATATGAGATAACAAGGTATGCCACCTGAGTTCTTGAAGATACAAAGCTTTGAATAAACTTATAATAAGGTAATTAAATCATACTTGCAGATATTATTATATGTGATTGAGAATTACTTAAAATGTCTTTTAAACAAAAGTTGAAATTTCTTTATGTATATATATACACACACATTAATATATGTCTATATATGTGCATATAAATATATGTATTTACCTTTAATTTGGATACAGCACTACTACATAAAGAGATCTGCTGAAATGTTTTCTGGGTTTACTTAGGAAAATGACTGAAATGGTAATGAGTAATTATGATATGCAACCTACAAGTATTTGGTTTTAGAATTGAGGCAGAAAACTAGGGAAGGAAAAATTAAGACTTTAGAAATATTAGTTTTGATACTTATAACCTCTTAGTTGGTAAAGTATTTATAGAGGTATTTCCTACTTATTAACTTTTCCACATCTTAAAGTTAGTTTCCACAAAATTAAAGCACACAGTACTTCATTTATAGACATTTCTGTTACATGTTACATTTTGATCTAGCAACCTTCAAAGAATTTTGATTGAATTAATTCATACCAATTTTTCAGTGCCTAGTGATCAGTATCCCAAGATTAAACAAAAGCAAATACTACTGGGTTTTAAGGGCAAAGGAATGTAACTTAAATCGATGGTTATGCATTACTTTAACTAATGAAGAATTTCTTAAATTTCTTAATGTAAATTTCAACATTTTATTTCTGATTTACTTCCCACTTCTTTGCACATTTTTTCCGAGGAAAAATGGGGATTATTTCTTGTCGATATTTCTTTTTGAAGAGTCTTTTGGAATCTTGAACCACTGCTAATTCAGGATTCATGGAAATATAAAGAGCACATAAAAAGGAAATTTTTCCACTTGGTCAAAACAAATTTGTTTAACTAAAGAAAAACTAGAAAAAATACCACAAATAATTGAAATTTCAAGATGGCAGAAATTTTCTAGAAAATGATCTGAATTACGCATTCATTTGTTCAATTGCTTTTAAACACAATTAAAAAGGCATCAAATCACTAAACCATTTAGTTCAAAGTCTTGAAGAGAGAAGATATAAATTTGCCTCAGGAAATTGACACTCAGAAGTACTCTTGAAGGATAATTGATATATGTATGCTTGTACCTTTATAGTCAAACAAATAACTATAAAGCCTAATGAGAAAAATAAACTAAGAAAAACCATGCTAAAAAATACAGAATTGAATTCATGCTTTCTTCTAATACAGTTCTGTCATTCTTTTCCATGAAGAAACTCAAATGAAGTTAAAATATTGATATTTTGAAATTTAATACTGAACATTTAAATTTTGAATTGGTTTATCAGGTTATGTGGTTTCTACCAAAATGAAGATATAGTTAATCTTCACTCTCTTTAGTCCATAAAATAATTTGCATCAGCAACAGCTGGCTTTACAAGTTGTTGTCTGATTATGTCACAATTATTTTAGACTATGCTGAACAGGCACATAAGATTTCTCACACACAACTAGATTGAGAGCCTTAGGCTCTGAATGAAAAAAACCTGAAACGCTATTTTTTTTCTGTTTCATGATCAAAAAGCTCCATTAACCAAGAGATGCTATTCATTCTCCCTGAATACTGAATTACCAAAGTGTGATGAATTGGCCTTCATGAACTATTCATGAGTTCTCATTTAATGCTAATTAAATTTTGTGAAAAAAAAATCTATGCTAAATGATTATAATGCCCTGACAGACTGGAAACCATGAAAAATTAAAAGTTCAAGGGAAAATTCAATCCAAAATCACATTGTGGCCAAATTATATAAGTTGGACATCCAATATTTAACCTTTCTTTGTATCTACAGTGTATCTGCAGCACTATAAACACTTAAAGTTGCTTTTATTTACTGAATTTTCTTGCTTAAGCTTCACTGATGAAAATAGTTTTATGAAGCAACAGCAGCATTCTACTTTAGGTTAGTGTAAGGTAAAGGTGTCTATCAACCATGAATTGATTTTTAAAATACCTGATCAAATTAAACATATGTTTGTGTATGTGTGTGTATGAAAGCAGTGTATTTTAAACATCACAAATGTCAAATAGTTTTAAGACTATTCAAAAAATAGATATAGATAGATAGAAAGAAAATAGAAAGAAAAATAGATAGAAAACTATCAAATAGTTTTCTTATGTATGTCTTACTGGTGATTTCTATTACATCTTATAAATTTGGGAGAGTTATGAGATAAAATACAAGTAAGTTTGAGTTAAAAAAAAATTCAACAACAAAGCTCAAGATCTCAAAAAATTTTAAAATTATTTTCTATTTAAAATAAAATCGCTTCTAGCTAAGTTCTCTACATAGGTTTGTTGTGTAGATTAACCAAGTGATGAGAATATCATTTCATGTAGTGTATTTCAAAATGAATCTCCTAAGTATTTTACCAGGACAATCATTTCAGCAGGCCAAGAACTTCAGTCAAATTAACAGCACAGCTGTCTCTCATTTCAGTTATGAACACCATTAACAGGCTAACTTTATTTTTGTTTTCAAAATTAATTTAAAAATTTTCCATACCTCCCACTGTTTAATTTGTCTTCACCATAACCCCCAAATACTTAATACACATGCATAGTTGAGATATGACCATGCCTAAAAGTGAATGTCTCTTTAGGCATTTTAAGTTCATTACCTCTCTGGCTCGATATGAACAACATGTGTCATCTCTAGTCGTTTGGATGCCTGGTTTTCCATTGCATCAGTTCTAAATTGTTTCAAAGCTCTTTTTTCTCTACAATATTTGTCACTGTTACATAAAATGTTCGCTTATTTCTGCTAATTTTGTTCTCCA
The DNA here is from genome assembly GCA_028658325.1 of Potorous gilbertii. Taxonomy (NCBI): domain Eukaryota; kingdom Metazoa; phylum Chordata; class Mammalia; order Diprotodontia; family Potoroidae; genus Potorous; species Potorous gilbertii. The sequence continues at coordinate 532,120,911 of CM053769.1, read as the reverse complement.
TCACTTCACTGGAGGTCTTTCCCATTTCTGGCTATTTAGTCATTTCTTAAGTACAGCAGTATTCTATTCTATTTATTTATTATGGTACTTTTAGACATCCTACATTGGGAGAGAGCCTATTATTTTTCCATTTGGGGGCTATTATGAAAAAGGGGGCTATACTTTTGCAAGCATCCTTTTCTTTTATTCTTTGATCTCTTTGGGGGCATCATTTTGACCCAACTACGTCACTAGACCCAGTTGTGGTATAGTTGGGTCAAATATTTGTACAGCTTGATAACTTTTGGGGGCATACTTGCAGGTTGTTTTCCAAAGTAATTGGTTCAATTCACAGTTCTTCAATCAGTGTACTGGTATTTTTTTTTTAATAGTCCCTCTAGTAATTATCTTTTTCCTTTGATGCTTTCTCTGCCAGGATGATGGGTGTGATTATAGTATCACTCCATTAGTGATTCAGTACATTTTTTTCCCCATATGGTTGTTGATGGCCTGGATTTCTTCCTTTGAAGACTGTCTATTCATATCCTTTGACCATTTAGTCTTATAAATTTAAATCAATTCCTTATGTCTTGGATATGAGGCCTTTATAAGGGAAATATATTACAATCTTTTTCTCCATTTATGTATCCCTTTTCATTTTAACTATACCAGATTTGTGCAAAATTTTTTCAATTTTATATATTCAAAATTGTCCATTTTATGTGACCTAACATTGTAGTCATGAACGCTGGTCCTATCCATAGATCTGAAAGGTAATTTCTTCTTTCCTTCTCTAATTTGTTTATGATGTAGCTGCCCTTTTATATCCAGGCCATGTTTCCATTTGGTGCTTCTCTTGGTATATGGTGCAAAATGATGATCTACATCTATTTCTGCTAGACTGCTTTCCAGTTTTTCCTGGAGTTGTTGTCAAATGCTGAGTTCTTCCCTTTTGGGGTTTATCAAATACTGTGCTGTTTGTTTTGCTAGAGTTAGGGTATGTTATGTACCTACTAAGTTTCACGTATCAACTTCTCTAACTAGTAACAAATCATTTTGATGATTATGGCTTTGTAGTACAGCTTGAGATTTAGTTCTGATAGAAGTCTCTTCCCATTTTTTTTATCATTACCTCTTAGATTCTTGACCTTTTCTTCTTCCATATAAATTACTTTTTCTACTTCTATGCAATATTCCTTTGGTAATTTGGTATAGTAATGAATAAAGGTAGTACTGTCATTTTTATTATATTGGCTCAACCTATCTATAAGCAATTAATGTTTCTCCAATTACTTAGGTCTGTATTTCTGCAAAAGTTGTTTTATAGGAAGATTTACATAGTTCCTAGGCATATCTTGATTAATACATTTCCAAATACTTGTAGCCCCCATAGTTATTTTTAATGGTATTTTTTTCTAGTTCTTCCTGTTGGATTTTTGTTGGTAACATACAAGAATGATGTTTATGTGGATTTATTTTATATCCTATGACTTTGCCGAATTATTTCAATTAGTTTTTTGTTTACTCTTTAGGATTTTCTAAATAAGGTTTTTCTATAGTCTGCAAAATGTTATAATTCTGTTTTCTCTTTCCCAACGATTCCCTCAATTTCTTTCTTGTCTCATTGCTACAAGTAGCATTTCTAGCACACTGTTAAATAATGCGATAGTAGACATCACAAGCTGCTATTATTAACATTTATTAATATTACAATTCTTAGTAATAACTACACAAATTACAGCATGTGCATGTATTGGAATATTACTGTGTTAATAAATTACAAATACATACAATTCTGAGAAACAAAGGATGACTTAAATGAATTGATGCAGTGAAACAAGCAGAAACAGAAAACTATATGTATATAAATAAAAAAGTATAGATGTATATACATGCATATATATAATTTGTAAATATAATAATGCAAATAAAAACAATAAAATGAAATTGATTTGTGTAATTACAAAGATCAAGCTTGACTTTGGAAAAAGAGTTGAGAAATGCACCTTTCTTCCATCATCACAGAGGTGGGAGGGAGGATATAAAATATCACAAATACTATTACATATGGTTGATATGTGGTTTAGTTGTGCACTTTTAAAAGCTTATATAAGAGCTTAGCCTACCCATAAGCAATTAATATTTTTTTCAACTGTTTAGATCAGACCTTATTTGTGTGACTAGTGTTTTGTAACTGTGTTTATATAGTTCCTGGGCTTGTCTTAGTAGGCAGACTTCAAGTATTTTGTATTGTCTACAGTTACTTTAAATGGAATTTCTCTGTCTCTTGATGCTGGACTTTGTTGACAACATACAGAAATGCTGATGATTTATATGGGTCTATTTTGTATTCTACAAGTTTCCTAAAGTTGCTAGTTATTTCAAGTGGTTTTTTAGTTGACTCTCTACTATTCTCTGAGTATATAATCATCATCTGCAAAGACCGGTAATTTTGTTTCTTCACAGCCTACTCCAATTCCTTCAATTTCTTTTTCTTCTCATTGCATTTCCAGTACAATACTGAATAATAGCGGTGATAACGGTTATCCTCGCTTCACCCAAGATTTTATTTGGAAGGCTCCTAGCTTATCCCCATTACAGATAATGCTTGCTGATGGTTCTAGATAAAGAATACTTGTCATTTTAAGATGTTCCATTTATTCTTACGTCTTGTAGTGTTTTTTAATAACGGGTGTTGTGGTTTGTCAAAGCCTCTTTCTGCATCTATTGAGATAATCATGACTTCTATTGGTTTTGTTATTAATATAATCAATTATGTCAATAGTTTTCCTAATACTGAATCAACCCAGCATTCCTGGTATAAATTCCACCTGTACAAAGTGTATGATCTTTGTGATATACTGCTGTAATCTCTGCTGGTATTTGGTCTATACTTCTCTGTCTCTCTTTTGGCTCTTGCTGGTTTAGGTATCAGCACCACATTCATGTTGTTAAAGGAATTTGGCAGGACTCCACATATTTTCCCAAATAACTTATATAGTATTGGGGTTACTTGTTCTTTAGATGTTTGGTAGAATTTGCTTGTGAATCCACCGGGCCCTGGTTCCCCTCCAACTTCAGAAGTTCACATATGATTTATTTAATTTCTTTTCCTAAGATTGAGCTAAATATTCTATTTCCTCTTCTGTCAATCTGGGCAATTTATATTTTTGTAGATATCCATCCATTTCATTTAGATTGTCAAATCCATTACCATAAAATTGGAGAAAACAGCCCCTAATAATTGTTTTAATTTCTCTCACCCCTTTCAATTTTGAGACTAGTAATTTGGTTTTCTTTTTTTTAAAAAATCAAATCAACCAATGATTTATCTTTTTTATTGTATTTCTTTTTTCATAAAACTAGTTTCAAGTTTTATGACTCAATGATTTTTCTACTTCCAATTTTATTAATCTCTCATTTGATTTTCAGGATTTCCAATTTGGCATTTAATTGGAGATTTTTAATTTGTTCTTTTTCTAGGTTTTTGTTTTTCAGCTGAGTGCCCATTTCATTGATCTGCTCTTCTTCCATTTTACTGATGTAAGCAATTAGCAATATAAATTTTCCCCTAAATACTCCTTTGGTTGCATTCCATAAAGGTTGGTATTGTCATTTCATTGTCATTCTGTTTAAGAAAATTACCAAGTGTTTATATCATTTGTTCTTTGACCCATTTATTCTTAGGATTTACTTTCCAATTAATTTTTAATGCTTCCACTATCCATTGTTGAATGTAATTTATATTACATCAATATCTGAAAAGGGAGCATTTAATATTTCTGCTCTCTTGTATTTGGTTGTAGATTTTTATGTCCTAATAAATGATCAATTGTTGTGTAGGTGCCATATATAAGTAATATTCCTTTCTATTCCCATTAATTTTTCTCTAGAGATCTATCATATCTAACTTTTCTAGAATTCTATTCACCCCATTAACTTTTTATTTTTTTATTAGATTTGTCTAGTTTGGGAAGTGAAAGTTGACATCCTCCACTAGTGTTTCCTCCTGTAACTTGCTCAACTTCTTCAAAAATTTAGATGCTATACCATTTGGTACATATTTGTTTCATACTGATATTACTTCATTGTCTATGATACCTTTCAGCAAGATGATAGTTTGCTTATCTTTTAAAATTGGATCTATTTTTGTTTTTATTTTTATCTGAGATGATTACTACCTGTTTTTTCAACTGAAGCGTAATAGATTCTGCCTCTGTGTCTGTGCTTCAAATGTATTTCTTGTACAGCATATTGCAGAATTCTGGTTTCTAATCTATTCTGCTACCTGCTTCTGTTTTATGGGTGAGGTCATTCCATTCACATTAACAGTTATAACTGTATATTTGCTTTCATCCTTTCCCCCCTTTATCCTTTTCTTTCTCTTACCATTCACACTGTCCCTCCTCACAAATGATTCATCTACCCTCCCATCAGCACCCCTCCCCACTTTTCTTATCTGCTCTTTTTTACTTCCCTATACCGTTGGATTTCTATATCCAATTGAGTGGATTATTCCCTCTATCAGCCAATTCTGATGAGTAAGTTTCAAGCTTTTGCTGCCACTCTTCCTATTTCCCCTTCACCATAATAGCTTTCATGCCTCTTTTATGTGAGATAATTTATCCCATTCTACCTTCCTTGTCTTCTCCCAGTGCAATCTTCTTTCTCCTTTGTTGGGCTTTTTTTTTTGGAAGGTGGGGCAAATATCCCATCAAAGTTACTTTATATCTGCAACCTCTATGTGTACTTTATCTAACTGCCCTTATAGTAATAAAGTTCTTAAGAGTTACAAATATTACCATCATGTAGGAATAGAAAAAGTTTAACCTTATTGAATTGTTTTCTCTTTCTTGTTTTCTTTTCACCTTTTTATGTTTCCCTTGAGACTTGTATTTGAGGGTCAAATTTTTTATTCAGTTCTAGTCTTTTAATTAGGAATGCTTGAAAGTCTTCTAATTATTCATTTTTTTTTCCCTGAAGGATTATATTCATTTGCTGGGTCAGTGAATCTTGACTGTAATCCTGATTCCTTTCCTTTCTGGAATATCATATTGCAAGTCATCTAGTTCTTTAATGTGGAAGCTGCAAAGTCCTGTGTAATTCCTGACTATGGCTCCACAGTATGTGAATTCTGGCTGATTGCAGTATTTTCTCCTTGACTTGGGAGCTCTGGAGTTTGGCTATGATGTTCCTGGAAGTTTTCATTTTGATTTTTGTTTCAGGTCCTGTATGATTCTTTCCATTTCTACTCTGCCTTCTGGTTCCAGGATATCAGGGTAGTTTTCCTTGATGATTTCTTGAAATATGATGTCCAGGTTCTTCATACTGTCATACAGTCCAAAAATTTTTAAATTATCTCTCCTGGACCTATTTTCAAGGTCAGATTTTTTTCCCCCAATGAGAAATCTCATATTTTCCACTAATTTTTTATTCTTTTGATTTTGTTTTTACCATGGATGTCTCATGGAGTCATGAGCTTCCACATACACAAATCTGACTTTTAAGCAATTATTTTCTTCAGTGAACTTCTCTACATCCTTTTCCTTTTGGCCAATTCTATTTTTGAAGAAGTTATTTTCTTCATTGAATTTCTGCATCTTTTCTTATTTTTTGAGGGGGTGTTTCTTTAACCAATCTGTTGACTCTTTTCACGATTTTCTTGCATTACTGTCATTTCTTTCCCCAAGTTTTCTTCTGTTTCTCTAATTTGCTTTTTAGAAAACCTTTTAAAGATCTTCCAGGAGTTCTTTTTGGGCCTGAGACCAAATTACATTTTTCTTTGAGGCTTCACATATAGCCATTTTGACACTGCTATCCTCTTCTAGTTTATGCCTCAATCCTCTGTCACGATAATGACTTTCTTTAGTCAAGTTCTTTTTTTTGTTTGCTTATTTTTTCTTCTGCCTACTTTGTGACTTTGTACTTTTCTGTGCGAGCTGGGCTCTCTGAACCTGCACTACTCCTTGTGCTGCTGGGCTTGGGGTTTTATTGCTGGTTTTCACTGGGCCTCAAGGTTTAGCTGATGGCTTGACACAGAGCATCCCTGCTGGCTTCTACTGGGGGCCCTCCCTTAGGTGTAAAGTTTTGCTGCTGACCTCCCCCAAGGCAGAGCCATGCTGCTGGCTTGCTATGGAGGCAGGGATGACCAGCAGAGAGGTAGGATCTTACTACTAGCCAGCCCCAGGGGTATTGTTTCACTGCTTGCTTCTCCTTGGGGGAAGGGCCTCACTACTGATCAGCAATGGGGATGAGGCTTTGCTAGTGGCCTGCACTGGGGGCAGGGCCTTGTTGTACAGCTGGTCTGGTACTGCTGGCTTGAAGGTAGATTGCCCTGTGGCTCTGAGCTTCTGCTGCTCTTGGACTTTACTCTTTCTCCTCCCCAGGGAGACAGACTTTTCTTGCTATGCTGGTAAGCTGTTTCCCTGTTCCTAAATTCATTATGAAATAGTTTTCAAAGTTGTTTGGAGGGGAATTTAGGAGGGATCCAGGGAGTTCTTCCTCACTCCTATATTTTGGCACCAAAAGTCATGAATTTGCATATAAATTTTTTGCTTAAAGAATAATTGTATTTTATTCTGTTCCTGAATTAGGCAAAATGTTCAAACAACTCTTGTTGTTAGAAAATAAATATAATATTCATTTAATACTATCCATTTTCTTCAGCATCTTTACTGCAGAAGGCATGTACTTAGGAAAAAACCATGAAAACCTAAGTTATAAAAAGTTCTTATTGATGACAGCCATAGTAGATAGAAATAGCTTTATTTTTTCCATTAGGTTTCATCAAGTAGAGTGCTCAAATAGCATTTACAAAAGCAATAAATTCACAACATGGAGTCCTCATTTTACATTCACTGAAAATTAATATGGTCAAGTAAAACACCAATTAAAATAGCATTTTTCAATTATTACTATTCCTTTTTCATTTCAAGTTGACAACATTAGTTACCTGGCAATTACAGTCATTTTCCTTATTTATTTATATTAAAATAATCCACTGCCTAAAAATCAAACCTTAATGTTATTCAGATATTCTGAATAGCTCATTTAAAGTCATATATTCTACATTAAACATAATACATGCACTTGGTATTATCAAAATAATTTTAAAAATAGACTAAACAGTGTTGAAGACTTACATTTATAATAATAATTCTTCACTTAAATAATTGAAAACAAGAAGAACATAGGCAGTAGAATTTAATCTCAATGTTTTGAATGTTAAAAACTCAAATAAACATTTTTTAAGATAGGGAAAAGCTGAGAAAGTTGAAATAAAATAAAAATGAAATGGTAGACATATCCTACAGCTCTGTTCCTATGACATGAAGACATAAATTTATTCATAATCTGAAAGGGTCAGTAGTACAGTTGTAGATTCAGAATTTTGAAACTAAATACCATAGCTTTTTTAATGGTTCTTGTTAACTCTTAAATTAATGACTAACATAAAATAACAGATCAATTTCTTAAGAGAATGGCTTGCTAACTCCAAACCTCAGACATCTCTTTTTTGGGGATCCTTTTCTCCAAGATGGCCCTTTTAGAATCAGCAAGCTTTAAGGTAAAAGAATAAAACTTTTACTTTTGAAAAAAAAAATGCTGTTCAGGCTAATCTTAAAATTAAGATTAAATTAATTAAAAAAAAGACTGAATGGATAAGTAAACTCCAAATCCAATTTTTGTAAATTGATTAAAGCCATGCTACAGTGGTAGACTCAGGAATTTATAACATGGGCCAATGTTAAAAATTATGTGGTCTGCTAGTAATGAATCCCCTTACAAAGAGTGCTGCCTATACTGGATTGGGCAGTAGAGGGAACTTTTATTGCATGGAGCTGAAGAGTAAGTTTTGATCTCAAGCTTCATGTGTTCTTTCCAAACACTATATGATAAAGTGTCATTATAAAGTTATGATTTTTTTTCCTTTTAAACCAACAGGATTTTTGATACACTTGCACAAAAGGTGTCATCCCAAGTGGAGTTCTTGAGAGCTCATTTCAACAATTGTGATACTGCTCAAAATAGTTTTGGAACTTATCTTTAGGAATTGCTGTTAAAATTAATTTACGTTTAAGTCATGCAAGAAATCAGTCTCATTATTTATGACCAAAGGACATATTAATACTTACCACCACTCTGGGTAATCAAAACAACGTGCCACAATCTGTGAAGCAAACTGCCCAAAGAAGAGTCCTCAAATGCTTTTTGCAATGGAAGCATTATTAGAAGGAGTGTATGGCCTCCCAAAGGGGTGACCTTGAAGGAGGCAGCCTTCACTTGGATGCAAAAAAACTGCTCACATTACTTGATATTTGGGTCAGGTGAAAAGTGTTCTCAGTTATGCCACGTGAAGATTGCATGTCTTAAAGAAATGTCTAAACGAAATGCACAGTACACTTCTCATATCAGGCTTCTCACGGAGTTTCAAACTCCTAATTTTACTCAGAAAAGAAGAATGAGCACAAAGAAGACAGCAAAATGGCCAACAGACAAGGAGCTACGAGTAAGAATCGGGGCTGGCTGGGAAACAAGGGTGTATGACCCCACTCTTTAACCCAAAGAATACTCGGCATCTTTTGGTACTAAGCCAGCAACACTTAAAGACTGACCTTGATCTTCCTCCTGAGTAAAATGAAAGACCCTGTGAAGGAAGGAAGGATGGGCCATTCATCTTCCTAAACAATGTAAGTCACACAAGTAGTTTATAACAAGAGAAGTTTGGAAAAAATACTAATTTAGAATACAATAGAAAAATAATTATGCATTCTAAAAAGTTTAATTAGTTTTATGACAAGGAAATGGACAGAAGGCACTCAGACATAAGAATGACTACCTTCAGATTCAGGTACCATGAAATATTATTCTTTAGTAAAACTAGGAAGATAGCTAGATAATACTTAATTTTCAACACTAAGCTAAGTCAGATATTATATTCAAGGAGAGAACCAATGTAGAATTTTTGACTCCAATTTTGACTTCTACAGAATTTGGAGCATGAGAAATGCTAAACAGTTGTGTAAAAACCCATCTTTCAAGATTACTGCAACTTCAGCAGATATTTAAAATAAAAACGTCTAATGTTCCTGTTTTGGTTTTTAGAAGTACCATCCAGCTTCATTACATAAGATTATTCGGTAATGTATAACCTATAGGATTCAGTAACATATACATAAATTCTTCAAAAAGACAAGGCTGCTAAAACCTAAGGAATGCCTTAGTTTTCTAATGTGCCGTTCGAAAAATTTCTTTTACTGAAATTACTGTCTTTTAACTGAGTTGAGGCAAATAGCATGCTTTAATTTTGCCAAAAGAAAAATCAAAGCACATCTATGATTCAAATCACTTAAATGAACCTTAATAATTTTTATTTACTATAAAGACTCAGATGACAATATAGCTTAAATAAAAAACCAAAAATTCCCAATCTTCCGAAATCTTAAGTATAAGACTATCTAGGCACATGTTTTTTTAAAATCTCTTACAAACTTCACAAACATTTCACTTTAAATATTTCAAGAGTCATATAATAATTAAAATAAGATGCTTAATTTTAGATGGTTGCAATACTATCCTGCAGCTCTATTAACACAGAAGTGCGTTAATCATAATAAAATGGAGTGCAATCATGTAGTACCTAAGGTGAGGGTGAAATATTAATTCTTTAATAATTCTTTTTTTCAGCTTCTAAACAGTAACATCCTTTCTGAACAGGTTTGTCCCACCAAGTCTGCATACTGTTGAATGATGGCTTCATCACTTGGTCCTTTCTGTCGTTTTTTATAGATGTTGTAAGGCATAATTGTTCTCTTGTAAAGTATCCGTAATTGGTCAAGCTCATTAACTCGTTCTTCATCAACTGCAATCAATAAAACAATCAAAAAATTGTATATTAAACAATTATTCTTAGTTTTTAAATTTAAATAAAAACTGAACTGGAATCTCCAAAGAAAAAACATTTGGAATCATAATTTAAATTAGGCTATTCTGAAATATGTTGGCCTTTGGAATAGCAACATTATGAAATGCTACAAGGTAAACAATTTAATTCAACAAATATTTATACAAAAAAATGCTCCAAATACCCATCAAGTAATAGTTTCCTTCATTACTACATAATCTCAAAGCATGTTTGATTTAGAACTGTAGGAAACCTTGGACATCACGAGGAAAACTGAGGCTCAGAAAGGTTAAGTAACTTGTCCAGTGTGGCACAGGTAGGAAGCAGCAGAGCCCAAGTCATCTTATTCCAAATCTAAGTCACCCAAGGCAAATTCCAACGTTTTACTGGACTGTGGAATACAAGGCAATTTGGAATAATTATGGTCTATTTTAAACAGGAAGTTCAAATACCTTACTAGATAAATACTCAGATGGATCTCATAGATTTGGAAGCTCCCTTCAGAGAGGCAGTGTGTAAGCCCATTCACACCTGCCCATCCTCTGCGACTCCAGGCCCAATTCCTCCCATAAATTCACCAAAGGGAAACCACTTAACACACTGGAGGTCGTCCTCTCTTTCTCTTGACATCACAGGGGTGTATCAGTAGAGCACTCTGCCTCTACACATAACCAGTCCATCTTCTTTTCATAATCCTTTCCAATTTCCTCTGCATGATATTCATTATAAATTCTTTGGGAACTGCTGTATTCTCTGACATCTACGAACACCGAATATGAATGCTGGTATTAAAAAAGACTGGCCTTTGCTTTTATGGGAAGATTGGGGCCAATAAAGGAGTTCTGTAATTTTCTGAAGGCAATCCAACTTTACTCTCCTCTTGTTTAACTCAAGACATAATGCACTGTCCATTTATCATTACTGTTGGTGCCAGATATACATACTAATGGACACGCTCTTATTAAATGCATGTTTGTAATATGGACAAAAGAATTCTAAACATTTGTAACTTTTAAAATCTTGAAATTTCATTTATAAATCTGACTTAAAACTTCTCTTCACACCACTATTATATGAAGCACAAACATTTTCAATGAGGTCGTCTGCTGACTGGCCATTTTTACAGTAAAACAACTTGTTGGTCTCTAAGGATAATATCATGAAGCAAAATAACATTTCATTAGGGGCACAGGACCTAAAAATAAAGCAGTTTTCTATGTATATGGATTTGTTTTACACATTTTTTCTTAACACATTAGAAAATTCTGTAGAGACTCTATGAAATTTCTAATAGTACTTCAAGTAAAGTAAGCAAGGAATGACTTTCACATTAAAGGTCAAATGGTTTCAGATTTAATGCTCCACATGCCTCTTTAGAATAGATAAGTACAATTATATGGCATGAATTACCTACAAAAGTATTAATATTAATATCAAGTGTCATCACCCCTAAAGGGCTCTGTGCTGCATCCAGGGAATGTGCAGTAATTTTAATATTTAAAAGGTAACAGGTAAAAGGTAAAAGGAAAGGTAATTTTACTGCTTCAAAAATCAACGCATACAACATTTTGAAGTCAAATATAAATGACTTGCTTATAAATCCTGCTTTAGCTTAACAGATAATAAAGATCAAGAGTTACCACTGCTTATGTTGACATCATGTCTGAAGCTTAGAAATTACCAGCAAAGTTTTTAATTAACCAAAGAATGATCTAGTCTAAAAGTTAGGAAATAGTAGTCACAATCACTAAAACATAATTTAATGAACTTTTAGTAATTACATTTTTACACTTGATCTTATCCAGATTTTTAAAAATATCCATGCTTTCGATGGAACTCCACATGCCTTTCCTCTAATCCCCTTCATGTTTTGACTGCTTAGAAGTGGAATCATTCCCATATTCTTGTGGTTCTCACCCTAGCAGCCAACTCTAAGGTATTACAGAGCTATACTCAGCCCTGTATGTTGAAAGGTCTGCTGTGATGCAACCAAGAGAGGAGCAAGAGATGGTTTAGCCATTGCCAGTGATAAAATCTAATACTCAGACATACCCACACTGTGGGTAAGCACTGTGACTATTTTTTACTTTCAAGGTTGCCCTTGATGACCAATTTATCTTGATTTCACCTGTGTGTATATATGTACACACACACACACACACACACACACACACACACACACACACACACACACACACATATTACTAGAAGAAGTGTTGGGGTAGGGACTGGGGAAGCAAGAAAACACAGAGGATTACTTCTCTAGGCCCAGCATCCTTCCCTGACAAATCCATCCTGGCACAACTCTATTTACCACTTTGATTTGGCATGTTACTTCACGTGCCTCACCCAAGTATTAATTTCTTAAAAACATTTATAAAGGTAATAATGCAGACCATGGCCACAACAGTACTCCATTATAATTAAATAACTCTTTCAAACTATTTTCACTTGAAAGAATGGTAAATGTATTTCTGAGGTCAAAGTACATTGTTTCACACTAAACTTCTAAAAGCAGGTTTTTGTTTTGGGGGGGGCAGTATTTTATTTTTTTTATTACACAGAAAGACAGTTTTCAAATTCATTTTTGTAAGATTTTGATTTCCAAATTTTTCTCTCTCCCTCTTTCCCAAGACAGCAATCTGATATAGGTTATATGTGTATGATCATGTTAAACCTGTTTCCATATTAGTCATGTTGTAAGAGAAGAATCAGAACAAAAGGGAAAAACTTTGAGGAAGAACAACAAAAAAGGTTAAAACAGTAGGTGCTCTGAGCTGCATTCAGACTCCACAAATCATTTCTATGGATGTGGATGGCATTTTCCATCATGAGTGTTCTGGAATTGTCTTGGGTCAGGGTCACTGTACTGCTGAGAAGAGCTGTCTGTAACAGCTGATCACCACACAATGCTGCTGTTACTGTGAATAACACTCTTCCGGTTCTGCTCACCTCACTCAGCCTCAGTCCATGGAAGCCTCGCCAGGTTTTTCTGAAGTCCACCTTTTACCATCATTTCTTATAGAATAATAGTATTCCATTACACTCATATACCACAACTTGTTCAGACATTCCCCAGTTGATGGGCATTCCCTCAATTTCCAATTCTTTGCTACCACCAAAAACAAATGCTAATAAGTATTTTTGTACATGTGGATCCTTTCCCCTTTTTTATGATCTCTTTGGGATACAAAATTAGTAGTGGTATTGCTGGATCAAAGAGTATATGCAGTTTTATAGCCCTTTGGGCACAGTTCAAAATTGAGCAGCAGGTGTTTCATAAGCAGCTACTCTTTTAGAGATACAAAGTCTTCTATTGCTCTTGTATATATGTCCAACGTTTCTTAGAAGGAAGAAATGTTATAGAAGTAAAAGTTCTTGATACAGAAATTTACTTAAACAACTGAATAGAGGAACTCACTTAGGCACAACAGAAACTATGGTAACAATAACGCACAACTTATCTAGTGTTCAGGTACCCAGGAGACTCATCTACTCAGACACGAGAAAGTGTCCTCTGAGTAGCAAGGACTATGACTGTCATAAACCATGTGTTTTGTTCCACAGGACAGATATGGAACCATCCTGGAGTATTCCTTAACATAATTTATGTGTAAAACAGGACAGTAGAAAAAAGGAAACGTGAAAAGTCACAACTAAAAGAGAAGATAAAAAGGGAGAAGATTAGGCATGAAAAGTAGAAACCAGCTGAATGACTGAGGGAAAATATAATTAATGGTTAAAAGTTAACTTACAGAGAAGACTCCAATAAACTACTGCACAGTTCTGCCTGTTCAACCTTTCTATCAGTGACTTAGATGACAAGATAAATGTTATATTTATAAAACTTATAAATGATAGAAAACTAGAAATGACAGGTGCTGTACTGGATAACTGAATTCAGATCTAGAAAGATCATGACAGGCTGACACAAGTTACTCAATTTATTAAATTGATATTTAGTTTATTTGTATTCCAATGAATAGATCAATGATTTTGTTAATGTGGGTTCTTCCTCCAAAAGTCCAGACTACAAACCCTGTATATGCTTTTTTATCTTACACAGTTCTCATGTACAAAAGCCCTAATATGATGCCTCATGCTGGCCTAGAAGTAACCTGGAGGTCTTGGAAGAATAATTCAACCAACAAGGTCTAATATGGTAGAAAAGTGACGATGATCCCTATTACAGACGGTGATCTACTCCTTAAAAACCTACACAAGCTTAGTTTAGGGAGTTCATCAGTGATTCTGCACCTAGATAATGACAGAAACCTAAATACACAGTGGGACATAATAGGGATGAATGTACAATGTGAATGCTATGCAATCGGGTTAAAAAAAAAAAATCAACCGTTCAAGGAGAATAAGGAAAATTGTTTTGGTAGATGGATGATTCAATGAGTTAAAAGTGAAATTAAGAAAAGCTAAAGAAACTAGGCTGCAACCACAGAAGAGGGTAAGAATGAGGGAGATGATCATTCCACTGTATTTTGCTAGGACCACACTACATCTGGGTTATTGTATTAGCCCTGGGCACCACTTTAGGAAGGGCATTACAACTACAATATCTCCAGGTGTCAATAATTAGGAGAAGGAAAGAATCTGCCTTCTGTGAGGGGGACCTTCCAGATTACAATACAACCTGCCAGGAGGCTGAACCTTGAGGAATTACCATGAACAGTTTAGGACCTTGAAGAAGGTCTTTATACAGTCAAGTGACCTGCCTCCCTCAATGCATCGCTCTCCAATAACTGATACTCTGCATAGGGTCATTCTTCACTGGCTAGCATGCTCCCAACCTTTTAAACTCTCCCTGCTCCAGTGATTCTAAATCCTCAGTTCCCTATATTCAATTCTTCACATTTACCTCAGTGATTCCCCAATAATATCCCATCTCTTCCACTGAACCCCCCCAGAAACATACGCTCCAAAACCAAAAATATAAACAAAAAAAATTATTCCTTCCCAAACCTTTTTTTTCCTCTTACTCCTATCTTGTATTCATCAAGATCCGCCTTCCTTGAAACACTGCACTCTGACTACTACCACATTTCTAGGATTTTCACTTTCATTTGTACCCCTGGTTTGAGAGGGTGGATTACATTTCTTGCTCCCCATTGTCAATATTACCTTTGCCCACTGTCATCATCGCTCAACACGATTTTTTTCCTTCAAGGTCCATGCTATACAAATTACTGTCCAATCCAGATCCTGGTGGTTGTTATATATCAACTACCAGGACACTATTCTTCTTTCTTCAATAATTTCAGGCCTCAATCCCATTTTTGACCATAAGTCTTGTCTTCATTCTAGGGGGTTTTAACATAAAAATTGATGCTTCCTCGTATCATAAAATCTTAGTTCAGACAATCTACTCCTCTGCCCTCAATGAACTCATAATCTAATGGAAGAAACAAGCAAACATATGTACACAATCTACATAAAGGATAAGTAGGAAGTAAATAATAGAAGGAGGGTACTAGAATTAAGAGGGGTTAGAAAAAAACTTCCTAAAGAAGATGGAATTTTATTTGGGACTAAGCAAAGAAAGCCAAGGGACAGAGTTTATAAGGGAGAGCATTCCAGGCATGGAGGACGGACAGAGGAAATGCCTGGAGCTAAGATGGAGAATAGTTTGTCTGCTGAACAACAAGGAAGCCAGTTCACTAAACTGAGGAGTACATGGCAGAGAGTAGGGTGCAAGAAGATTGGAAAAGTAAACGTGGGGGAGCTAGGTTATAAAGGCTTTGAATGCAAACAGAAGATTTTGTATTTGATTCTGGAGGTGACAAGGAACCACTGAAATACTGAGTAGTGATGCAAAAAAAAAACTTTCCTACCCCAGAGAGTAATGTCAAATGGTCACCTGTCCAAAAAGAATGCATAGAAGAACTTCCAGATTTTAAAAACTCAAATGATAGATAAAAGAATGCATAGAAGAACTTCCAGATATTAAGGAAAAATTAAAAAAAAAACAGAACCAAGAAAAACAAGATTATGAAAAGAAAGTCAACCAACTGGAAAAGGAGATCCAGAATCTTAAAGAAAAAAATGTCTCCTTGAAAATTAGAACTGATCAAGGATAAGCCAATGAAGTTATAAAGAGACAAAGAAATAATCAAGCAAAATATAAAGAATGAAAAAACAGGAGAGAATGTGAAACATCTCATAAGGAAAATGACTCATCTGGAGGACAGATCAAGAAAACATACGAACAAATCAGACTACTTGAAAGCTATGAAAACTAGAATTTTTATACACTACAAGAAATAATTAAAGACAACTATCCTGAAATGTTAGAACAAGAAGGGAAAGTAGAAATAGAAAAAATCCACTGATCACCACCTGAAAGAGATTCTATGAGGAAAATCTACAGGAATATCATAGTCAAACTCCAAAACCCCCAGTTCAAGGAGAAAATGTTACAAGCAACAAGAAAAATAAACTATTCAAATATGGTGGTCACAATTAGAATCACACAAGACCTAGCATCAGCTACACTAAAAGACCACAGATCTTGGAAAACCATATATAAACGAGCAAAAGAACTGCGGGTGAGGCTGAAAAATATCATACCTAGCAAATTAAGCAAAATCCTGAATGAAAGAAAGACCTACAATGAACTGCCACACTTCCAGGATTCTGAAATGAAATGAACAGAAAATTTGACATAAAAGATCCAAGGGAAATATAAAGCAAACATCAAAGACTAATTACAAGGGACTCAATAAGGATAGATGGTTTACTTTTTATATGAAAAAATGTCAAATGTATGTCTAAAATTGTTACTAGTAACTTTTAACTGAGTAATTTGAAAGAAAGACAGGAGTAGAACTGTGTATGAGACATTAAAAAAAGTAAATCATCTAAGAAAAGGTAAAAAGAGTAATTATCTTATACAAATGAGGTGCAAGAGGAAGAAATGACACAGAAGAAGAAACAATGACACAGATGGGGGAGGAGGGCTGGTAGTTCTGGAACCCTACACTCTGATCATGAATGGATTAAAATGGAACAATACATATATATATTTAGAAGGGCATAAAAGTCTTCTAAATTCAGAAAGAAATAAAAGGCTAAGGGGATAAGGAGGTGGAAGAGGATGGGAAGGGATTTTAGGGTGAAGAAAAGGGAGGGATCTTAGGTGGGAAAGTAGGTTAAAATAATAGGATGGCAAGGTGGTGGACAGAAGTAGAAGATTTAGAAGGGACAGGAAATGAGAAATACACAAACAAAGATCAGGAATATAATTTATTATGAAAAAAACAGGTAGTAATCATGATCTCAGACAAAGTTAAAGCTAAAATAGATTGACTCAAAAGAGAAAAATATGGAAACTATACTATATGTCAGCCATATTAATCAATATTGTTTTAAACTATTTAAAAATAACTAGACAGTGTAAGTCTGGAATACTGCTGCTGGTATAGGAAATGATGAGTTGGTGGACTTAGAAAAACATGGAAAGAATTGTACTTATGAAGGAAGATGTTATCCACCCTCAGAGAAACAGAGTAAACAAGTATAGTATGGTCTTACACAGATGCATATGAATGTATGCCTATATATGAGTATAATTATAGATAAATATATATATATATACATACACTTAGTTAAGTGTATGTATATATATATATATATATATATACACGTTTGTGCATATATGTGTATATGTATGTATGTATATGTGTGTGTGTATCCACACACATATATATGTATGTATATGTGTGTGTGTATCCACACTTAATTGAAACCTTCTTGGGGGAAAAAGGTAGGAATGGGGAAAAAAGAAGGAAAAGAAAAATTACAAGGAAGCAAAGAAAAGATGGACAACTCAAACCCAATGTGTAGTATTTATTATATAGGCACCTTCTTGAAATGGAAATTGATTGCTGTACATTTTGAATCCTTATATTTCACTGTGTATATTGCAATGCTTTTTTCCCTTTTCTTATTGTGTATTTATTTACTTTAAAAAAAATATGAGGTGTGATTATGACTTGCACCAAGATGGTGGAAGTATCAGAGGAGAGAATGGGGTGTGTTCAAGAGATGCCACAAAGGTAAAATCAACAGGCTTTGGCAACAGATTCATGAGAGATAGTGAGGGGTCTAGGATACACCTAGGTTGAAAGTCTGGGAGACTGGAGACTTTGAAAGTAAGAGGGAAGTTTGGAAGGGGAAAGATTTTAGGGTGAAAGATAATGAGATCAATTTTGGACACGCTGAGTTAAAGATGTCTACTAGACTATTGGAAATGTCTAAAAAGCTATACAGAGATTCAAGGTCAGCAGAAAGATTAGGGGAAATGAGGTAGATTTGAGAATCATCAATATAGAGAAGATAATTAAATCCATGGGAGTTGATGAGATCCCAACATGAAGTAGTATAGACAGAGAAGAAAAGAGGGCCCAGGAGCAGAACTGTATTGGACAGATAAAGTTAGTGGGAATGATACATATGACGATTCAGTAAAGTAGATTGAGAAGGAACAGGTAGGAGAATCAGGAGAGTATCAAGGAGAAGAATGTGATTAACACCATCAAAAGCTGTAGAGAGGTCAATATGAATGAAGATTGAGAAAAGACCATTGGATTTGGCAATTAAGAAATCACTGGTAACTTTAGAGAGAGATCTGATGGAATAATAAGGTTGGAAGCTGGATTATAGGAAGTTAAGAGAGTGAGGAAAGAAAATGGAGGCACCTATTTCAGACAACATTCTCAAGGAGTTTCTCAAGGGCAGAAGAGCTACAGAATGACAGCATGGACAGAAGGATCAAGTTAGAATTTTTTGAAGATGAGGGAAACATTGCTATGTGAAACACTACACAAGGAAAGATCAAAGATAGGTGAGAAAGTGGAGATGACAGAAGGGTCAATCTGTGGGAGGAGATAAGGTGGAACGGAATCATTTGTGCAGGAAGAAGCATTTTTTTCAGTAAGTTGTAGGGACACCTCTTCATGAGATATAGGAGTGAAGTTGGAGATACAGTAGCAGAAGGTATCTGAGTGAAACGAAATGAAGAGGAAGCTCACAGTGAATGGGCTCAAAATTTTCTGTAAAACAGTAAACAAAATTGTCAGCTCTATGGTGGGTGAAGGTAGCCTATGGGACGTTTGAACAGGAATAAAAAGAGGCACTATGGAGAGTGGGATAAGGGAGGTATATGACTGCCCAGCAGCAATAAGAGCTCAGTTGAATTTATGTAACATACATTTGTTGAGAATATAGTCAGAAAAATTATGTGATTTTTTTTCTACCTTCCTGTGGCACCACATGTAAGTAAAAGCAGAAGATGGTAGGAG
The DNA here is from genome assembly GCA_028658325.1 of Potorous gilbertii. Lineage (NCBI taxonomy): Eukaryota > Metazoa > Chordata > Mammalia > Diprotodontia > Potoroidae > Potorous > Potorous gilbertii. Next base: position 532,101,717 of record CM053769.1, on the reverse strand, counting down.
TGATCCAAGATTTAAGCTTACTAGGGTATAATCATGAACAAGGGAAGTGGTACACTTGTGGATGATGGCAAAATCAAGGGTATGACTATCTTTGTGTGTATATGAGGTGCAATGGAAGAATAGGTTATGAAAACGCTAAGGAATTGAGTGATAAGGATATTTGAGGGAGAATCAATATGTATGCTGAATTTCTCTAATATAACCCAATAAGCTGGGGAGGAGAAAAAGATTGTGAGCTAGGTACTGAACTTACTGAGGAAGGAAAGAGAGTCTACAGGTCTGTAGAGAAAAGGTACTAGGATTTTGATTGAGTGGATGTGGATTGTATGAACCTCAAAAAAGGAGAGGCAAACTGAATGATGGAGGTACAAAAAGAACCTGGAAGTGGCAATGAGAGCAAAGATTATTCCAACTCCCTAGTCTTGACCAGTAAGCCAAAGAGAAGGTGAAGGTACAGCAGTAGGGGAAAGGGTGGCCAGGGAAGTTTATGTCATCAATGGGAGACAGGTCTTGGTGACTGCTAGAAAATGGAAGGAATGGGAGAGGAAAAAACTTAAGTTGAAGGCACTGCAGAGGCTACAGCGTAAGATGTGTAATGTCTCTTTGGGACTTCGAGGTAAGAAAGCTGAGGGGGTTGGGGATCAGGAGGTAAGGAAAGGGAAATGGGGTTTAGATGATGACTTACAGGGCTCAGAATTATTGGGTTGTATAAAATATGACCAATTATGAGTATTTTATTCATAAAAGTGGAAGATGTCACTCATCTCCCCAGAGAGGGCTGGAGATCAGGCAGGAAATATGCACAGCAGGAGAAAAAAGGCACATACTCAGATGGAAAGTTCCATTTCAATTCTCTTCTCTCCAAAGTCTAAGGATTAGGAAGAAGACAGCATACCAAGAGATGGAAAATGAACCAGTACAGTAGGAAATGGAAGGCCTATGTTCAGGGAAAAATCATCCCTGTTCACACTTGGAGGCCCTCCTCTTCACAGAAGGCTGGAGGGCACAGAAAGGGGAAGTTAGGTAGTGGTGGCATGGATGAAAGTCAACCTCCAGTCCCACCTGTACCTTCCCTCAGGGACATGCACAGCAGGTGATGGAAAGCATATGGTCAGATAGAAAGTCACACTTTACTTCTCTTTATATCATTTAAGTAAAATTGCTATCTTCAGAGTTATTAATGATTCCTCAATTGTCACATCTAGTGGCATTTTCTCAAACTTTAGCCTTTCTGACTTCTCTGCAGCCTTTGATTCTGTTGATCACCAGCTCTTTCTAGACATATTCTCACATATATTTATATATACACACACACACACATGTGTATGCATACACATGTATATATACATGCATGCACATTCATACACATATATGATGCTGTTCCACTGGTTCTCCTACTTTTAGTCTTTATCCACATCAGGCATACTTAACATTGCCCAAGGCTCTGTTTTGGGCTTATTTCCTCTATACAAAGAGTTCTTAATCTTTTGTGTCACGGATTCCTGTGGCAGTCTGATTAAGTCTATACAATCCTCAGAATAATCTTTTTACATACATAAAATACATAATATCACAAAGGAAATCAATTAGAATTACTCATTTTTTCTTTTAAAGTTTAGGGACCCCAAGAAGATGGCAGAATAAGTCAGAAAACTTTAGTCTCCAAATTTCCTCCACAAAAAAGACAGAACATTGCCTCAGAAGGAAAGTAGAGCAGTAGAAATAAAAGTTGGGGTAGAGTAATTTTGTCCTCTTAATACAACCTAAGAAAACCCCAGGAAGATCGGAGGTTTACCTGAGTAAAGTGTAAACACCTCTAAGATGACTGTAGAATTTATAAACAACAAGCCCTAGGGAGTGCTAGGTTATGGAGCATCCTCAACCTCTGAGCTTTCACTGAACAGACAGTATAGGGGTTGGAAGGCTTAGCAGAAGATTGAAGGACCTTTCACAGCTGAGGGGAGAGGGAGGTAGCACACACCTGGTGAGTGCAGCAGCAAAGGGACAGGGACCCTTCTGACTGTGAGCAAGTTTGCAGGAGAGCAGAGAGTCTCTGGTTTCAGCTCTAACTACCACAGGAAGTATTTTTTCCATTAGTAGTCAAACTTACTGAATTTTTCCAATGATGTCACATTTTGACTAAAAAAGAAATAAAAACAGCATTTAAGTACTCAGTGCTGACAATATTTGTAAATTTTCTGCCATCGCCCTTCTTCAAACTTATCTGCTTAGTAAACGAATACTCAAATTACCTATAGTAATAATAGCAGCAACCAACAGTAGTAATATAGTAACCAACATGCATGTACTCTGTTGCCCTAACATGTTAAGATTAAATCTCAGTTTTATGAGATTGGTACAGTTACTATGATTCAAACTTAATTTCCATATTCTACTGATGAGAATATAATTTAGTCAACCTAGTTATTATTACTAAGAAAAACAAATTTTAAACAAATGAAATTGGGTCCTTTTTGATTCAACTTAGAAGTAACTCAAAAGAATACCTTTTAAATAAAAATGGGGTTGAATGGGGTAGGGATTTTAAATCTGAAATACAAAATGAGTTTCTAGCTAATGGAAGCCCAAGATAAAAATCTACAACTATTAAGCCTTTGGAAAGAAAAAGGATCTTGGTATAAAGTTAATATACAAAAAAAGTAAAAATATTTTATTTGTTATTTAGAAAAAACAGTATTGTTATTGTGGCAACAAAGACTAAAGAACTTGTAGCTTTTTCTCATGAATTTCTATTTTCTTTTTACACAACTACTTGCACATTTAAGGGACTCATTAAAGACTACTAGTAAAAATAAACACAAAAAAAGCACCAAAAAAATATTCTGGTAACACATTTAAATACAGATTGAACAAGAATATAGCATATTAGTTCAAAGTTGATACTACACACATCAGTATCTTCTAGCGTATCTCTCCTATCTATAGGAAAAAAGAAAGCCCTTACTTTCTTTGGCAGGCACTGTACTGATAAGGGCTTTACAAATATTATCTAAGTTGGTCCCCACAACTGTCTCAGAACTTAGGTGCTCTTATTACCTCCATCTTACAGCTGAGGAACCTGAGGAAGACAAAGGCTCAGGGACTGGCTCAGGGTCAGGCAGCTAGCATCTGAGGCAAAACTCGAACTCCCATCCTCCTGATTTTGGGTTAAGCATTATATTCACTTAGTCACCTTATTACCACTACACAGTATTCTATTAACTTCAGAAAATAATGAAAAAATTACAAAATATATTCTTAATTTTCTAGACAGTCTATAATAAAGTCTGTATTTTTTTTTTTGAGTCAATAAATCCGCCATTTTTAAGATCACCCAAGGATAAAGAAATTGTGATTCACTTTTTTCGTACATTCCATAAAACTGATACTAAAAATATATGGGGGAATCACAAAATAAAAACTCCTTGTGCTTATGAAAACTTCCACTATATATTTGATAATATATTGAAAACATTATTTTGTCATCATTAATTTAACTAAATACCAAAAATTATTTTATAATCATTCTGCATTGCCTCCCTCTCAAGTATCTGCTCTCAGAAGAACCCAGAGCAGCCCTGGGTTGTCAAGACCTAAGATGACAAGAGACTTTTGGATACGGATGCTACACCTTTAAGAGGATCACAGAGACAGTTAAGTGACATTCTGAGGAGAGAACAATCATTAAAAGGCTGTTGTGAGGACAGTTTCAGTTCACCAAGAAGAAATGTTTTGTTGTCGTGGAGCCCTGAAGAAAGGACTTTTCCCTAAGTTTTGGAGCACAAGGGGCAAGGCTGAGAATCTGAGAAGGCAGGTGTGTGACAGGAGGATGTTAGAGCAGAGACCAAATGTAGTGAGAGTAACATACAGCTAACAAGTTTTCCTGACAATGATTTTATAGAACATAAAGGTTAACTCAGGCTGTGAGCCCCATCACAAACTATACTTTGTTTAAATATTAATCTATGTTCATAACTACTTAATGATGCTAATATATTGCACGTCCATTAATAGCAACTTTGCCTAAGCCTATAAATTTGGCATTTGAGAAGGGGGAGAGAAGGAAAAAACTAACCATGGAAAAAGAAATTTGCCCAAAGTTGCTTTGGTATAGGAGCCAGGCCAATTAACCAGTTATAATTTTGATAATTAACTTAAAACTTTTCAGAGAATAACCACTAGAAAAGTTTTGAACCTAGTGACAAAAAATCTGTAAGGTGATGAGCTAGTAGCGGACCATGGGGAAGAGGGCACAGTTCACAGCCTAGCCTCACAGACCCATTTCATGCAAGTCCTTGTTTCCCTTTGCATGCTAAAACAATTTTTTAACATTCATTATTAAAGCTGTGAGTTCCATATTCTCTCCCTCCCTCCCCACCCACCCTCACTGAGAAAACAAGCAATTCCATATAGGTCATATATGTGTAACAACACAAAGCTCTTTCCTAACAGTTATGTTGTAAAAGATTAACCACTTTCCCCTCTGTCCTATCCTGTCCCTCAGCGGGGCACCTAGGTAGTGCAAGTGGACAGAACACCAGTGCAGGAGTCAGGAGGACCTGAGTTCAAAATCTCACCTCAGACAACTGATACTCACTAGCTGTGTGACCTTGGGCAAGTCACTTAACCCCAACTGCCTCATCCTGGGTCATCTCCAGTCATCCTGATGAATATCTGGTCACTGGATTCAGAGGGCTCTGGATGAGAAGTGAGGTTGGGGACCTGCACAGCCCTCCCTCACTCAAAACAAAGTCAAGCACAAGTCATTATTTCTGATGGCATGGTCTTCTTCAGCGACGAAGGTCGAACACATATCCTGGTTTTATTTTTTAATTATTTTTAGTTTTCAACATTCAGTACCACAACTTTTTTAATCTTAAATTTTCTCTGCCTACCTTCCCTCCCCCTCCCCAAGATGATATGCAATCTGATATACTCTACATATACACTCACATTAAACATATTTTCATATTACTCATGTTGCAAAGAAGAATTAGAATCAATGGGATGAACCATGAGAAAGAAGAAACTAAAGAAAACAAAACAAACAAAAAAAAAAAGAGCAAACAGTATGCTTTGATATGCATTTGGACTCCATAGTTCTTTCTCTGGATGTGGATAACATTTTCCAACCACAGCCTTTAGAGTTGTCTTAGAACTTTGCATTGCTGAGAAGAGCTAAGTGTATCCAAGTCAGTCACTGCACAATGTGGCTGTAACTGTGTACAATGCTCTCCTGGTTCTGTTCACCTCACTCGGTGTCAGTTCATGTAAGTCCACCTGCTCATTATTTCTTATAGCACAATAATATTCCATACAAGTGTAGTGACTCCATAGTGATTCTGGGGTCAACCATACTGTTATATAAAGTTCCTATTTTTCTAGGGACTTGGAGGACTCTTGAAAACATGCCCAGCTTAGAATGTCATCAGGAATGATGGTACTTTGAGAGTAAAGATTAGTCCATTTTCAGCTAAGAAAACCAACAAGCACAAAGGATGTCCTAGAAATAGATTGCAATGAGAACATAGCTAAACCCTTTACTTTTTTCTGATGTCAAGCTTCAGTTTCTTAAAATAAAAACCATAAGCAAGTCGACATTGTTATCTCTTATTCTATCAGTAAACCCATCACCTCTTTGATATTTTCATTTTCAACCAAAACTCTGGGAGACAATAATTTATCAATTTCTTACAAGTTAAAAAAATTGCCATGGGAAATAAACTGTATATCACCGATGTTTCAAAGGCAAAGATTCTAAGAGATCAAAGCTTCACTCCTCCAGCGAACGTTCTTAAACAGACTTCATAACTGCTGTTTCTTAAAGAATACAATCTCAAATTCTTTATTCTTTATTATCATTATAGCTTCTCAGGACAAAAATTCTAAAACGGCAAAGGAGTTAGAATACAAGTTAATGGATAAGATCGTGCAAAACTGTTGCATAACAATGAAAAGTTTTAAATTCTGAATCAATGAAAAATAAAGCAGTTCAGATTTCACTCAACTGATACTCACTTCAGACAGTAAATATGGTTTAAAAATAATATGATAAAAGCAGACACTTAAAATTCATGAACCAATTTGTCCTTCCCCCAGATTTTTCTGTCTGAGGGCTTAGCAGAATTCCAAGGATTTGGCTATATACATATAATAAACACGTAACAAAAATGAAAATAGAGAATGAGTCAACCACAGGTCATTCTTTGAGTACCAGAAATTTTTTTGATGGCACTCAAAAGTTACTCTGGGAGTACATCCTATGGAATTATTACTGACATCACCTACTTAAGCACTCCTCCACAAAGAATATTATTGCTAAGAGAATCTGAATGTACAGATTTTAGTGTATAATGATATGAAGAAATTTATAGATGTTAACTGGGTTAATTTTACTGTTATGACTAGTAATCTAGATGTACTCACTTGACACTACATCCAAATTTCAGAGCTGAAATTAGAAACATGGGTGAAACATTAAAAAAATCATAGTTGTACACTACTTACAATGTTCCCCCCCAAATAAGTTCTGTTTTGCAGTGATGTCACTGAGACAGCGAAGCCAAATTCAACTATAATATCCATAACTTGCTATAATATTTGTTTTATCTGTCACCTGGGATCACCCTGGCTTGGCACTATCCTTGACAAGAATAAAAGAACCCACCCACATGTACAAAAATATTTATAGCAGCACTTTTTGTGGTGGCCAAAAACTGGAAATCAAGGGGAATGACTGAATAAATTATGGTATATGAAGTTAATGGAATACTATTGTGCTTTAAGAAATGATGAACAGGAAGACTTCAGAGAGGCCTGGCAAGATTTATATGACCTGATGTTAAGTGCAAGGAGCAGAACCAGGAGAACTTTGTGCACAGCAACGACTACAGTGTGCCAGAGTTTCTTCTGGCAGACCTGGAACTTCACTATAATGCAAGGACTTAAAAAAATTCCCAATGGTCTTCTAAGGCAAAATGCCTTCCACATCTGGAGAAAGAACTGTGGATTTAAAAAAAAAAGAAAAAGAAAAGAATAATAGAACCCAGCCCAGGCCTGCCTAAGATCAGCACACTCTACTAGACCAAGGGACTGCGCCCCAAATACTTCAGTAACATACATCCCTCCACCAGCCTCCCAGATGAATGCACAGGCCAACCCATAGTCAGTGTAGCTCTCTCTCTCTGCAACACCTTTTAGAGACTTTGAGCATTATTGCCCCTATAGTTTCTGTTGCTCCCCTCATTCTTATAATTAGGTAGTGATCATTTAGAAGAAAGATCTCTCCCTGCCCTCTGCTCGTATTCTCTCATCTTAACTCCAATCATGTCTAAATCAAACCTTGCCTACTCCCTTCCACTGTGCCCTTTAGAATTTCTGTTCAATAGCAAATCACCTTTTTTCATCTTGGATCTCTTTCTCTATTAGCCTTACTGAGACCATACTCTCCTTTGATGACACTGCCTTGATAGCTACCTTTTTCAACACTGGCTATACCTCCCTCTGACATACCTATCACACTGGTCCTGAAGAGGGCATTAGAATATCTTTTGCTCCCCAGTGTCTATTCCCAACTATCACTGCTTCCTTCACTCAGTAACCTTTTCTTTTTTGAAGCCCACATAATTAAAAGATTCCTCTTGTGATTCATTTATCTTTTCCTTTAGGAATCTGGATACTCTGCTATTTGGTGTATATATGTTCAGTACTACTATTACTTCACTGTCTATGATACCTTTTAGCAAAATGTCATAATTTCCTTGTATCTGATTTCTTTTTCCATTTTTTCCTTAATCATTCTTATCTGAGATTTAGAATAATCTTTTGACTCTTTATCTCTTCCAGGAATTTTTATGGGCTTTTGTCCAATTTGCATTGTTTTCTCCAAGGCTTTGTAGTTGTTCTCACATCTTTGTGTGTTCTCCTTAGTTTGCGTCTTTATCTTCTCTTCTGTCATTACAGTAACTTTTTATGGTTGTTTTTTGCCATAGTTACTTGTTCATTTTTTCCAGCTTATTTCTTGACTAAAATTTCTGTTAGGTTCTCCTCACCTCACCTGGGGTGAGGGGCTATTAGTTAGAAGAGGCATGTTGTCCCAAGCCTTCAGGCTTTATTGTGTTTCCGTTTTTACAGCTAGCTCTGGAAGTTTTGGTCGTTTGGGTGCTTCCAAAAGTGGCGTGACCTAGAGACCAGAGGTCACTGCCCTGCTGATCCTTAGGAAGGGCTAGCATTCCTTTCTGCCCTGTAACTAGCTATGGGTAATGGAGTTGCTAAACAGTGCAGAGTCCTGCCCTGTGTTAGCACAAGGTTTCCCTGTAATCTTTCTGATCAGTATTCCAAATCCCCTTATCATCGAGCTGAGAGCTCCCAATGCTGCTGCTTCTGCTATTGTAGTCACCTCCAAGGTCCACAGCTGGTATTGTTGCTATGTGAGCTCTGGGTCAGCTCCCATCCCAGAGTCACAGATCTCTCCTTCCAACCTAACTTGTCTTAGTCTAGAAAAATGTCTCACTTTGATCTTTTGTTATCAATACCAGTCCAGAATTCAATTTGAGGTTTTATTTTCAAGTTGCTTGGAAGGAAATTTTGGGAGAATTGGAGCCATCTTGGTTTCCACAATTAAAATTTTTTAACCAATCAAAAGTATGATAGCTATAAAATATAATACACCAACTCTAAGTCATTTTCATTTTCCTGCCTTCCTCAAGAAGCTCAGCTCCTGGGCCATCATTTTCTCCTCCCCAGATATGGTATCTCAAAGGTCTTGGCACCATTTTAAGCTTTAAAATCTTATAGCTTTTAAAGCTGTGTTAAGCCTTTGGAATTCTCTGTGTTAAGCAACTCTTGTATTCATGAAGATGCTTTTTCAAACTCCCTCACCTTCTATTTCTTCAATCTTCTTGAGTCCCAAGACCAACTCATTCACTTGACCTTGTCCGCACAAAGAAATGATCATGCACACTAGATCTTGCTATTATCAAACGTTCCATTTCCTTAATTAGAAGCTCTGATATGCTCCCATCTTAACATAGGTCTAGTCCTTTCATTCTTCCCACATTTACTCTTTATCCACGTCATGACCTATATTCCCTCCAAACCTCAGTATTTTCTGAGGCCATTTCTTTCCAATCACAATTCAATAGTTAGTCAACTAAAACTCAATGCGAAATTTTGTTCCTGAATTCCTTCCACGATGTCCTGTTGCCATTCTTGTCCTGCCAATACCTACCTCTAGATTATGCCCACCATCCTCCTCCATTCCTATTGCTGAACAATGCCAGAGGAAATCTGACAAACATGCTGCTTGGAGACAAATTCAAGTTATTTAACCTCAAGTTCCTCATGGTACCCACGAGTCAGGCTTTCTATTCCTCCCTAATTAAATGATTTCCTATTCTCACTCCCCATAGAAGCCACTTCATATTTTGTCTTACTTCTTGAAGTAGCTATCCTGTATTCCCCACTCTTTCCTCCTCTCTTTTTCTCCTCTTACTTTACCAAGAAAATAGAAGCCATTCAACTTACATTTCCTTTTCTCCCATTTTCTGATCATTCAAAATGCTTTGACATCATCTGCTATTCTCTCCTAATCCCCCAACCTCTGACGAAGAAGCGGCCATTGTTATTGCCAATGCCAATGCCTCTACCTATATTGTTGTTCAGTTGTTTCTTCCTGAGCCCACTTGGGGTTTCCTTGGCAAAGATAAAGGTGTGGCTTGCCATTTCTTTCTCCAGATCATTTTACAGATGAGGAAATGGAGGCAAAGAAGAAGTGACTTGGCCAGGATCATACAGCTTTTAAGTATCTGAGGTCAGACTTCAACTCCTGTCTTCCTGATTCCAGGCTGGGTGCTCTGTCCACTGAGTTATTTAGCTGCCCCACTTCTACCTATGTACTTGGCCCTAATTCCAATCTTCTCCTGCAGAATGCACCTTCAGTAATACCTCCTCTACTTTGAAACTCCAAATTTTCTATATAAACTGGTTCCTTCTTTCCTTCTGGACTTCAAATATGCTCAAATCTCCCTCCTCCTTAAACAAACAATCCTGCCTTGAGCTTGCCATCCTTTCTATTTTCCCTCTTTCTCAGACAACCTCCTAAAAAAAAAAAAAAACTTCTATACTTGATTCCTCCACTTCCCTTCCTCTCATTTAGTTCACAACCCTTTTCAATCTTTTTATCTTTATTACTCAACTGAAATTGCTCTCTTCCACCTTACCATTGATCTCTTAATTGCCAAATCTGATCATCTTTTTCTCAGTCCTAATCTTTCTCAAACTCTCTCTGACATACTTGATTCTTCTGACCTTAACACTACTCTTCTCCTCTCTTGGTTTCTGTGGTACTATTCTCTCTTAATCATATTCCTACCTGTTGGATGCTTCCAGGTCTCCTTTGTTATCTTATCATCTACATCATGACCCCTCCCTCCAACTATGAGTGTTCCCCTAATGTTCAGTCCTGGGCTCTCCTCTACTCTTCCTCTATTCCAAATTCTTAACATTCCTTTGTGTCATGTACCTCTTTGGTAGTCTGGGGAAGCCTACAGATGCTTACTCAGAATAATGTTCTTAAATGCATAAAGTAAAATGTATAGCACTATAAAACAAACTAATGATACTGAAATAGTTATTGTGTGTGTATATATGTGTATTTTAAGTTAACACACCCCAGGTTAAGAATCTCTGCTCTACATTCTCTCAATAACCTCATCAATATCAATCATCTTCTTCCAACTTGCATCAACCAGTACACCTGTTTAATGTTTTCCAACATTAAAACAAGTCTTTTACTTTCATTTATATTTAAAAAATATAACAGTGAAATAGCAAAAGAAAACCTATTTATAATCTCTTAAGAAATGAAATCTGGAATTCAAAAGCCATCAAAACTTAAGAATTATGCCAGAGTAGCATAACATCTAATAATAACAATAACATTATTACTATAGCTGGCATTTATATACCACCTATTATATTTCAGGCACTTCAGTTGTGACACTGATAGCTTCACAGACTGTACATTTTCTCCATTTTCCTTTCTAGACATTATCAAACCTATATTCAATTACAGTAAATGCTTTGAAAGTTAGAGGACTGAACTACATTAGAAAGACACATATATAGGATAATTCTGTAAGATTTACAGATGATTCTATAATAATACTTATGTTTATATAGTACATTAAAGCTTACAAAAGCTCTTTCCTTACAACAACCCTGTGAGGCAGATAATATACATATTACTACCCCAACCCTACTATATTAAATAGTTATTGAAAATATTATCATAAATATTGTACCAATGTTATCAAGGCATACTTTTAATAAGAGTAGCCAATTACAACTTGACTTCTTTCAAATTATTTGTTCGTTGTTCATTGGTTTAAACTGGTAAACAATCTCAGCCAAATGAACACATTTAAAATTAAGTGTTGGCTAATGTACACCACATTAGTAAAAGCAGTGTTTTGGTTTCCTTTAATTAAAACTAGCAAGAACAAATCATAAAAGGAAATACAGTAAAATATCCAGGATATTCTGACTATGCCAATTCTTTGCAGCTCAGTTACTCTAGCAGAAAAGAAGCTGACAATCTTAGAAATCAGTATTTAAAAGCAGAATATATCTAGCCTGCAATTATCTACAAGATTTTACTATTTCAAAAATGAAGACCAAAGAAGATATGGTACTGCAGGCAGTCCTTAAAATCAACGTTTGTACAGACGAATTTGTTCACATACCATGTAGTCAAAAACTGCCTAGCTGTGAGTCTAAAGGCATATCTTTTCTTTCTGACTTGGAAATCAAACTTCAGAACCTTACAGACTAAACAGTTAGACAAATATAGTCAAAATAGATAATAAGCCCGACTTGCTTTTGCTGAAACAGTAAGTCATTGTACTTTAAGTATTTTAATACCCAAAATGAATGGAGAATGTGGAAGATATTTCCTGTACAGCATACAAACAATTGTATTAGGGTACTCTAAGTTTACTGTAATTCACAGTAATCTGAAAAAGAGACTTTACACTTTCCCTATCCAAAAAGATTTTAAATAAACAAATATACGAATATGACTTATACCACATGGAAACTCAAATCTTTCAAAACAAACCGGAACATCTGCAATACTTACAAAGGGCTTAGTTTAATTTTTCAAAATATTCTGAAAAAATATTTAACAAAGACAGCTATGTATCAACTGCAAACTAAGGTTATGAGAGAAACACTGAACCACAAAAATAAAGGCACACTAACTCTCAGTAAAGGCTGGAGCTGAGAAGTCCAAGCTATATGGAAACTCACCTTTTTGCAATGAATTTCCCTATGACAGAATAATTTTAATGTTAGTTTAACTGAAGTAGTCATGTGTAATGCCTACATATTGTGTATAATGTGTATACTTTCACAATACATGGGGCTAAATCTCCACCCCTCCCTAGTTCAGGTGGTTATGAACTAGTTATGATAGTAATTCACATCATTCACAACATTTTAGCTTTTACTAAATACTTCTCTCACATTGCAAGGCATATATGTTTCATTATTCCCTTTTTGCAGATGTGGAAACTAAGGTTCAAGCCTCTAAATTAATTTCCCATAGTTATAGCTAATAAGTTTCAGTCATAATTTGAACCCAGACCTCCTGACTTTAATTCAAACACTTTTTCAACTATGTCTTTGCAGACTCAACAGGGGAGTGGCTAAAAATTACATGAATGTAATGGGATATTATTATACAGTATGAAATTATGAAGAATTCATAGAAACACAGTTTGAACTGATACAGAGTGAAATCATGTCTATACAAGGTTGAAGTCAGATCTTTCCCTTTCCACCCAATGTACAACACAACCACTTAATGACTGTAAATGAAAGATCATTAAAAAGAAACCAGTTCAGAGCTGATCCTGTACAATCTATAATGAAACAAACCACCCTTCTTTACAATGAAGGTGGGGGATTATTAAGGGAAAATGGATACACAATTGAACAGGCTTAGGTATTTTAGCTCATTATTTTGTGTAACAGGAGAGGATTCAACAGGAGTATAGCAGGGAGGGGGTCAAATAATTATTATGCTAAAATAAAATATTTTAGCAAGAAGATGGTAGGGGAACAAAGTAAAAGCATTGTTGGGGCTCATCTATTAGCACTGGTCACATGAGACCCTCATTCAAACTAATCAGATCCAAGTTGAAAGTTCCACAGAAAAAAGAGGTACTCTAGGGCGTGGTTTTTGGTCCAAACATCAAGTGGCTGACAAGATGATGACTTTGAGGTAACCTTACTCCAAAGGAGAGTAAGAGTATAAGTAAGGTTCTCAAATTATGGCTGCTCTGGAGATCACGTGGTATCAAGGAAAGACGACAGAACAAGTTTTGAGACTTGCATTCAAATACCAGTTTTATAACTTACTAGCTACATGACTAGACAAACCACAACCTCACTGGGCCATAGATGCCTCATCTATAAAATAGAAGATACTACAAGGGCCATAGATGCCTCATCTATAAAATAGAAGATACTACTTGCCTCTCAAGATTTGTAAAAAAAGCTGTAAGTTATCAATTTTTCTCTAAGGTGAACTATTCTTATAATCAAATTGACATTAGTATATTACTTTAAACTGCATTTTAGTAATAGATATTTTTGTTTTTAAAGATAGCAAAGTACCTTATTTTTTAATTTAATTTTCCCAATTAAAAGAAAATCTATTTTCTGTCCCCCATATTAAAGTACTCACCTTCCTATTAAGGAAAGAAAAACAAAAACAAAACTCTCATAATAAATATGCGTAGTCAAGAAAAATGAATTCTTGCACCAATCATGTCAAAATCAGAGTTCTTAAGTCCTTTGAAATTGTTAGTCTTTACAATGTGTTATTGTTATTGTATAAACTGTTCTCTTGAACATCCTACTTTACTGTTAACCAGCTCATAAAAGTCTTCGTGGGTTTCTCTGAAACCATCCCCACCATTTCTTACAGCACAATAGTACTCTACAAAATCTGTTCATCCATTCCCCAACGGATGAGTATCCATTTGGTTTTTAGTTCTTTTTCATCACAAAATGAGCTGCTGCAAATATTTTTGTACAAATAACTTATTTTCCTCTTTCTCCGATCAGAATAGTAATGGTGTCATTGGACATAAAGGTAAGTATAGTTTAATAACTTTTGGGGTTGATTCCAAATTACTTTCCAGAATGACTGAACCAATTCACACCTTCACCAACAATGCATTAATACAGCTAGGTTCTGATTAGTGAATAGTGAATCTCTTCAAATAGCCACATCATATTGGGCTGGAAACAATTACCATATTTTAAATAATTATAACTTTGAATACATACAGTTACTTCATGGGAGTTATTATCTGTACAAATAAAGACCTTGGTGCATGCTTGTTTTCCCACAATTCCCTTAGTATTTCTCATTTTCAGTTTTTTTTTTTTGGTCAATTTTTCCTTTCTAATGGATGAGGTAGAAGCTTGGAGTTGCTTAAAACTGCATTTCTCTGGTAATTAGTGATTGGTACATTTTTTTTCATACAGTTACAGATGAGTTACTGACCTTGTTGGTAAAGGGAATTTCCATGCCAGGATTTGCCCACACCAATAAAGTCACAAGTATGGCTTCCTCTCCCTTCCATTTCCTAGTTAAAATTATTTTAGACAATTAACAATTCATTAAGAAGTTTGCATTTAATCATCAAAACTAGTTGGTACTGGCTAAGAAACAATGATGAATCAGTGGAATAGATGAGGAACACAAGACATAGCAGTCAAGTATTCTAGCCATCTACTGTTTGATAGACCTAATGACCCCAGTTTCTGAGATAAGAACTCACAATCTGATAAAACTGCTAGAAAAATTGGAAAATAGTATGGCAAAAACTATGCATAAAACAACATCTTACACTGTACAGAAAGGGAAAATCAAAATGGGTGCATATGACTAAAGAGTGATACTACAAAGCAAATTAGAAGAGCAAGGAATAGTTTAGGTGTCAGATCTTATGGAGAAGGGAAGAATTTATGATCAAAGAAGAGATAGAGAACATTATGAAACAGAAAATTGATAATTTTGATTACATTAAATTAAAAATGTTTTGTATAAACAAAGCCAATACAACCAAGAAGGGAAGCAGAAAGCTGAGAAACAATTCTTACGGTCACCTGCTCTGTGATAAAAGTCTCATTTCTAAAATACATAAAGAACTGAGTCAAATTTACAAGAATACAAGTCATTCTCCAATTGATAAATGGTCAAAAGATATGATCAGGAAGTTTTCAGATGAAGAAATTAAAGCTATCTATGGGAAAGCTATATATGGGAAAAAATGCTCTAAATTACCATTTACTATAGAAATACACATTAAAACAACTCTGAGGTACCACATCACATCTGTCAGATTGGCTAACATGACAAACAGGAAAATGATAAATGTTGGAGAATATGTGGAAAAACTGAAACACTAATGCATTGTTGGTAGAGTTGTGAACTGATCCAACCGTTATGGAGAGCAATTTGGAACTATGTCCAAAGAGCTATAAAAATGTGCCTAACCTTTGATCAAGCAACACCACTACTAGGTCTGTATCCCAAAGAGATCATAAAAAGGCAAAAGGACCCACATGTACAAAAATATTTATAGCAGTTCTTTTTGTGGTGACAAGAATTAGAAATTGAGGGGATGCCCATCAATTGGTGAATGGCTGAACAAGTGGTGGTATATGAATGTAATAGAACACTATTGTTCCAAGAGAAATTTTGAGCAAGTAGACTTCAGAAAACCCAGGAAACACTTAACTGAACTGATGCTGAATAAAATGAGCAAAATCAGGAGAACATTGTACATAGCAACAGCAACATTGCACAATGACCGACTTTGACAGACTTAGCTCTTTTCAGCAAAGTAATGCGCTAAGACAATTCCAAACAACTCATGATGGAAAATGCTATCCACATCTAGACAAAGAACTATGGAGTTGAATATAGAGCGAAACATAGTATTTTCTCTTTTGTTTTAATTGTTCTTTCATAATATGACTAATGTTGAAATAGGTTTAATAAAATTGTACATGTAAAGACTTTATCAGATAGCATGACATCTTGGGAAGGGGGGAAAATTTAGAGCACAAACTCTTATAAAAAATTAAATTGATGAGCACCTATACATTAAAATAAATATAATATAAGCAACTATCTAAGAAGTGGGTTTCATTACCAAAATTAAATCAATTTAACTGGCATTCATTGATTTAACTTTCTTTCTCTTAGGCAAGTCTAGGAGGACTTATATTATGATACCTACTTTATATGGAGGGACTGGGCTAAGAATAAGTTAGGCAATTCAATCTCTAGCTAGTGGAAGAACTGGAACTAGAATCCAGAAATCCTAATGCACAACTCAACACTATTACCATTAGTCAAGTATTGCCCCATTGTTGATCTGTAGCATACTTATTTTGGTCTGCAACATTTCTAATTACAAATTTCTAATTACAAAGTCATTATATTTTTTAAACTTGTGGAGTAAAAAAACCCCAAACACTGGTTACTCCTTTTTCTCCCTCATTTCTAATCTCTTCTTCCATTAAGGCATCCCAGGTTTCTGTCCACTTAAACGCAGAAACTGATGACTTTTCACAAAGCAGGTGAATAGGTTCAATTACTGTCATTTCTTGCTTCATCACAAAATGGAACCGAAAACAAGGATGTTTTAACAGTAAGAAAGACTCTAGAAACATAGGCTAGAAACACATTACATTTGAAGCTGAAGTAAGAAACCTTTTTTTTTTTTGCATTACCGATTTCAGGTTCAACAAAGTGATTTTATAAGCTTCTTTCCTTCATTTGTCTTGTTAGTTTTCTCTTAGCCTGCTCGTCACTATATTTTGCATTACAAATTTAATTTTAAGAGAAATTCACTAATATTATAATGTTACTACTTTTTGCCCTTATACTCTGCTCACAGACATATGATTTAACTGAACTATAAAAGGAAATGTTTTTGAACTTCATGTCTTTGGTGGTCAATCAGCCACTACCATCACAACACAGTATTTCTGAATAGGTTTTAATATTTGATATAATAATAATAATGCAATATATTATTATTATATGTTAATATATAATGTTTTTTGTTCAGGCCTGCTAGCAGAGTCCAATTTTCATTCTTTCCCTTGTCAGCCACACCCCTACTTCTGGATGGCAGTTTACATTTTATTAATGTAATATTACATTATTATTACTATGTACATTCCATAGAAGAATGTACAAGTCAATTCAATCTAATTAAAGTTTATCAAAAACACCACTAGGAAAATATATCTTTTACAAGAATAGCAACCCTATTGCAGTTTCTGTATTTATAATGAAAATACTGTGCTAGTACTATCATGTAAAAGAACATACTAGCAAAATAAAGTCTTACTTTTACCCTCATGTCTAAGCCTACAGATTTTTTTTTTTTGGCAGAAAGACTAAAAGTAGAAATTTATGAAAGTGGAGCTAATCAGTTCTTAAAATACTTTCTGTTATTGTGTATATAGCACATTCTTAGATTGAAACTGGGTGAAGTTGGAAAAAGAGACTTAGATATACTTAAAATATGACTGGTATTTCTGTGGACCTTACAACCAAAGTATATTTTATCCTGTACAAAATAGCAAATGCTCTAAAACACACCATTCTCAATAAATGTGTTCTCAAGCACAACTTCATCCTGGCTGACTCAGCAAGGTAGAGAGGAAAGAGTTCTGAATTGGGAAACCAGGATGGAGATGTGGCTTTAAATCACAACTCTGTCATTTAGTTACACACACACACACACACACACACACACACACACACACACACACACGTGCATGAGTGTGCACACAGATACATATATATTATATAACTTTTCTTAAACGGTTTCCTCATCTGGATAAAGGGTAATAGTACTTGTAATCAGTATCACACAGAATGGCTGTGGAGAAACTGTTTTTGCAAATATTAAAATGTTATGTAAATGCCAACCTTTCTTACCATTTGACTAGTAAAAGAACTGGGGTACTAGAATTGGAAAAGTCAGTGAACAAGGAGTCAGTAAGAATTTATTAAGTACCTACTATGTACCAGGCACTGTGCTAAGTATTAGGGATACAAAGAAAGGCAAAAAAAAAAAAAATCTCTCCTCATCAGGAGCTTAGTCTAATGGGGGAACCAAAATGTAAATAACTATGTACCAATAAGATATGTATAAAATAAATTGGAGATAATCTTAGATGGAAGGAAGGAATAAGGAAGACCAGAAAAGACTTCTTGAAGCAGACGAAATTTTAGCTGGGGATTAAAAAGAAGTCAGAGAAGTTAGGCGTCAGAGAAGAGAAAGCAGAGAATTCTAGGCATGGAGGACAGTCAATGAAAATGCAGCCAGAAGATGGAAGTATTTTGTGAAAGACAATGCAAGGAGGCCAGTGTCACTGGATGGAAGAGTATTGGGAGCACAGGAAAAACTAAGACTAGGAGAACAGGCTTGGACTAGTGAAGGGCTTTAAAAGCTTTTAAATACTTTAAAAACATTTTATATAGTATTTGATCTTGGAGGAAATAGGGACTCACTGGAGTTTACTGAATAAGAGAGGTGGCATGATCAGATGTGTGCTTTAAGATCAATTTGATAGCCAAGCAGCGGATGAACTAGAATAGGGAGAGACTTGAGGCAGGGAGACCATCTAGAGTTATTTCAATAATCTCAGTGAGGTGACAAAGGTCTAACCAGCTTAGACGCAGTGTCAGACGATACATGGGAGAACATACAAGGGATTGATTTTACAAAGGGAGAATAGTCAGGATTTAGCAACAGATTGGATATAGAGAGAAAGAGTGCAAAGTTGAATGTACTGCCTAGGTTGTGAGCCTGGGTAAAAGAGGGGGGATGGTGGCACTCTAGAAAATGGTAGAAAAGTTCAGAAGAAGGGAAAGTTTGCGGGAAAAGAGAATGAGTTTGGTTTTGGCTATGAAAAGTTCATGATGTTTATGGGACATGCAGATCAAGATTTCCAAAAAGGCATTTGGAAATGTGAAACTGGAGGTTAGAACTGGTAAGTACATTTTAGGAATTACTAGCAAAGAGATGATAGTTGAATCAGAGGGAGCTACAGAAGATCATTAAGCAAAAATGTAATATAGAGTGAAAAGAAGGGGTCCAAGACAGAGCAATGAGGATGGCCATGGTTAATGAACATGATAAATAGGAAGATCTAGCAAAGTAAACTGAGACAGTGAGGTCAGATAGGCAGAAGAAGAAGCAAGAGAGATGAGAAGTCAAACTGCAAATAATTAAGAGGATGAGAAGAAAAAAAAACAATTGGAGATTACATTCTTAAGGAGCCATTACCATTAAAGGGAGGAGAAATATGGGACAAGAGCTAGAAGAAATGGATGGACAAAATGAGGGGTTTTTGAAGATGGGAGAGACCAAGGTGTATCTGTAGGCAGCAAAGAGGCAACTGATTAGTGAAAAAGTTGAGATTATAGAGGTAGCAAGCAATTTGCTAAACAAGACCAGATGGAATGAAATGAAGGGTACATTTAGAGTGGTTACCTTAGCAAGGAGGACCATCTCTTTGTGTAAGACAGGAGCGAAGGAGGAGATAGTGGTAGAAAGCATCTGAGTAATGTGAAATGAGATGAAAAGAAGAAAAAAATCTTAAGAAATGGCCTCTTTTTTTTCAGTCAGAAAACCTTTATTAAGCACGTACCATATGCCAGTTACTGTACTAAGTGTGGAGACAAAGAAAGGGGCAAAAAAACAGTTCTTGAGCTCCAGGGGCTCACAATCCACTGGGGGAGACAACAAGCAAACATGTATGTACAAACAAGTTATATTCAAGATAAATAGGAAATAAAAAGGTAAGAGGGGTTTGGAAAGATTTTCTATAGAAGATGAGATTTTAGTTGGGACTTGAAGCCAGGAAAGTCAGTATGCAGAGACGAGGGAGAGCATTCTAGGCATGGGGAACAGTCAGAGAAAACACTGGGAGCCAAGAGATTTTATCTTGCTTGCAGAACAGCAAATGAAGCCAGCATCACTTGACTGAAGAAAAGATGGCAGAGAATAAAGTGTAAGAAAACAGAAAGGGACTATATTATAAAAAAGGGTTTTGAATGTCAAACACAGGATTTCTTATTTGACTCTTGAGGTGATAGGAAAACACTGGAGTTTATTGAGAAGAGGGGTTATGTGGCTGGACCTGCACTTTAGATCTCTGATTTTGGCAGCTGAATGGAGAATGGATTGAGAAGGAAGAGACTTAAAAGAAAGCAGCCCCACCAGCAGGCTGTTTCAACCATCTAGGCATGAATGGCCTGTGCCAAGGTGGTGGGTTATATCAGAGAAAAGGGAATATTCAAGAGATGTTGATGCAAAAATGAAGTAGACAGACCTTGGCAACAGTCTGTGAAATATGACACAAGATTTTTAGCTGGGAGGGTGGGAGTAGGGGAAACCATAGGAAGTTTGAAGAGGGAAGAAAAATTCTGGAAAAGTCACTGTGCTGAACAGGGTAGTAAACTGTTTATGGAGATGATCATTTTGTGAATTTAAATGGATAATTATGCTTAGAAAGTATTTTAAATATAATTTTATACTCAAATATCCAAGAAGTTTGAGGGTTAAATAGTTCACCTAAAACATTCTAATTAATGAATGATCATATACTAATCCTTAAAGGGTTGTAAAAGTACCCTTTAGAGCCCAGATTAAATGGAATCTTCTCTCTGGCAAGGACAATAGATCTCACAGATTAAAATCAGTGTTTGACTTCATTTACTCATTTCTTAGGCAACTGTAAATAAACTACTAAGAAAACAATACCAGATAAGGAAAGGGTTATTCTTTAATAGATCAAGTCTCTGCTGCCCTGGCTGCCCTCTTGTCCTTTCCAATCTGGAAAACTTCTCTCTCATGCCTGTAATGAAGTCTTTCTTGCTTCTGTTTCTCAGAATCTCAAGTTCTTTTCAGAATCCAGCAAAAGTGTCATCTACATGAGAGCGCTGGCCCTCAAATCATCTTCAGTCTATTTTACATAGGTGCGCTTGTCATTCCCTCCCTCCCTTCCCACAGTGCCTTCATTTCTACGTTTGAATCCCCAGCACCTTGCTCAGGACTGGAACGCTGCTGTTGTTTATCCTCCACTGGTGAAGAGGACCAATGACATCATTGAGAGATGTCTGACTTGGGAATGAATCAGAGCCCCACTCTCTCTTCCACAGCCATCAAAAGTCAAGATGACTCACAACACCTCAGGATAAGTGGATGATCTCAATGTCTTCGATGTCTGATTCATCACCTGATGCAGCTGCCTTCAAGACCACCATTCTGTGGAGGGAAATCTTCCCTTGTGTGGGGTAGACACATACCCCTAACTCACTGGCAGATTTGAGGCCTGTCTGACAAACCAATTTTATCACAGCGTGGTCACTGTGCATGCTACAGTTTCTGGAGCCCCTAAGCATTTGTCGTTTTTGTGTTTGTCCTTCCTTGTCAAAGAGGACCATTACTACATCAAGATAATGAGTGAATGTTCAGTGATTACATGATAGGAATGTTAGAAAAATCTATAAAACTCTGGGTTCTCAAAAGGTATGCTATGTATGTCACTAAATTTTGGCTATTAGAGTACTGAAGAAAAAATGTTCATAATTTTAACACAAATTTTGAATACATAGTATAAACTTATTTGCAAAATAAACAGAACTTGTCCATTACTAACCTCAAAATATATCAGACCTCAAAGATGGAAAGAGTTAAACAAAACTGGATGCTCTCACTGAAGGCAAGTTGAGCATCTACAATTCTACTGATTTCTTCATAGTGTTTCTAATTTAAATGTTCCAACATGTCACATTGCCTTATGGCAAAGAAAACGGTGCCATGAGCAAAAACAAAAACCAAAAATTAAAAAAATCTGAGAAACACTGCACTAGAAAAATAAAGCCAGCAATAAAATAAGATCTATTAATTATAGGAAAAAAAGAGAGGGTCACTTTGAACTAACATTTAACAGTAATTAAAATTTATTGGGCAGCTAAGTGGTACAGTGGAAAGAATACCAAGAGTAAAGTCAGAAAGACTGAGTTCACTTCTGGCCTCAAACACTTACTAGCTGTGTGACCTGGGCAAGTCACTTAACCCTGTGCCTCAGTTACCTCACCTGTATAATAAGCTGGAAAATGAAATGGCAAACCACTTCAGTATTTTTGTCAAGAAAATCCCAAATGAGGTCACAGAGTCAGACATGACTGAACAACAATAAAAACTGACAAATATCTACAATAGATTTGTTTTTCAGGAAATGACTGGAACTGTTGAACTTTCCTAGAAATGATCCAACTGTGTTTAGTAGCATAAAGTAATAATATAGAACCTGAGTTAGATAGAACCTCAGAAATTATCTTATTAAAAACCCTTTTTAAATGAGATTCTTATTTACAACATACCTGGAAAATGGTCATACCATTTCTGCTCAAAGACTTACAGTTAGGTAGGAACCCACTACTTTCTGAGGCCATACAATTTCACTTTTAGATAACTGATTGCTAGGAAGTTTTTCCTGATATCAAACCTAAATTTAACTTTCTGACTTTTAACTAATTCCAACCTTTGGAGTCAAGCAGAATAAATCCTTCTAGGTGATGCGCACTCAAATATAGCTATCATAACCTCTGATGAATCTCTTCTCTAAAGTAATCTCAGCTCTTTCAAGTAATTCTCATATCTTATGACCCTAAAGTCATTGTTGGCTACCCTATTTATGGTCTTCCTAAAATGTGGCACCCAGAACTGACCATAATACTCCAGATGTGGTCTAACCAGGACAAATATAGCAGGACTATTATCTCTAGTCTAAACACTATGCCTCTTTTATTTCAGTGGAAGGAAGTGTGATCAGATCCTTGGCTCATGAGTCACTGGGCAACTGACATAAGCTCACTGGGCTTTAATGCCTTCATCTGTAAGATGAGGAGGTTAGCTGAATTCTAAGGTTCCTTCCATCTTCCAACTCCCACTACCATATTCTACAGCCCAGTCAAACTTGTCTTTCTTGATACTCCTTACCCATGACATTCTTTCTGCCATTTTTCTTTTTGTCTTTTCCCAGGCTATCCCTGAAGCCTAGAATATAATCCCCACCTTCACCTTCACGTCTTGGAATTTCTAGTTTCCTTAAAGTTGAGCTTGGATATTTTTTCCTCTATAAGGTCTTTCCTGATCCCCCCATGTTAGCAATCCTTCTCATTACCTTATGTTATTTTGTATATACTTATGTATTTAACTGTATGTTGTCTCTTCAGATAGAATGTAAGATCCCTGAGAGCAGGGGTTGTTTCATTTTGGTCTCTGTATCCTTTATACCCAGCAAAGGGCCTGAAACATAATAGGAAGTTAAAAGTTTGTTCATTGATTCCACCAGACTAACAAACTCTTTCTTGTTAGTGAAAATCAAATCCATAAGAGAATCTTCCCTGGTTGATTCCTCTACTTTCTTAAATATAAAGTCATTAGGACAAGTCAAGAAATTAGCTGCTCTGCTTTTGGAAGAGAGAGCTAAGAGAGATATTCACAGAATGTATGGGAAAGTGCTTTTTTTAAATATGAAGATTGTCTCAGTGTAGAGCACAATTATTATAAATTTATATTCATAACCCTCTCTCCCCCACAATGATCCAAGAAGTAACATCCCTATAAGTAGCAAAATGGGACATAGCCTTTTACTTCCTTAGATGCCATAAAGCCCACTGGACTTCTCTTATACTCTTATAATATTTTATTCTGCATTAATTAAAATTGTGGGTTATCCCCCCAAAGGATAGTGTATACTTTGTGTAAGCTGGGAACATGTTTCAGTGAGCTCTTTATCCGTCCCAGTGCTTACCATAGTGCTTTATATGTTACATATACTTTAAAAATGATGAACGAATTTAAAAAATGAGTGAATGAATGCAACACTTGAATATCCATGCAAAGATGAAAAGGCAGTATCCACTTAGTTGGGGGAAAATTTATATCTCTACAGTTTCTTACAATGACAGGAACAAAATACAATCTATTAAGCTGATCTGCAACAATACCAAAAAATTTTTCAGGCAATCTGTGAATTAAAGCAGTGCTTTTATTATCAAGCCAACAATGGAAATATACAATGATTAGTTATTACAAGGATTTTTTTAAACAAATTATTCAAGACATTTGAATCTGCTGCTATAAAGATATAACTAGAAGTATTTTACTGCCTTTGAAATGAGTAATGTTTGCCAAAAAACGAAGGATGATAAAATCTAACTACCAGGTAAAAATTTATTTTCTTCCTCAAGCCAGATTCCAATATAGATATAATTAATCATGGCAACTGTCAAACGTCTTTAGGTTTATCAAACTGCTACACTAACCTATAATCATAGCTTTTCTGTATTATCTATATTAACTCTCCTTTAGTTTCATTCCTGATTTGGGTAGTAATTGTCGAACTGTATTCCTCTGTTTCTTTCTTCCTTCTCTACATACAGTCTGCTATATTCTATGAACAGATTAGATAATGTTAACAGAAGACTGTCACAAAGGAGTCAGAGGAACTCAAGGTAAGCCTCTTTCTGAAGTGGAATATTTAAGAACTCTAAAAGTTAAGGAAATATGCAAGAAAAAAATAGCATATGATGTTCATAATATGTCAAAATACGTGAACGCATATTCAACTCAATATGTAAAAAGGAAAAATGCAACAGAATTATAATTTTTGTTTAACTCTATTAACATTTAACTGTAAACTCAGGAAAAAACCTTATAAATCAATGCCATATAAAGTTTCAATCATATTCACACTCTTTCTTAGGGGAGGTCTTAAAGATTGGTTGAACTTTTATATAATTAAATAGTATTTTGTCTTTCCTTGGAAATTTTATATGTTAAGCTTGGTTTGATATGAGTTACTTTATTTTGTTCAGAAAGCACAGTAAATCTAACACATTTTCACTTTAGGAGAGATTTCCTAACCCACATATTCTGCTACCTACAAAACAAAACAAAACAAAAAAACTTGTCAAAGACTAAGATTTCCCAGAGGATTATAGCAGAACTATTTGAGGAAGAAGAGATATTTGAGAAAAGGAAGAAATTTTTCTTCTAACTGGTAAGAGATGTATATTGAAAATGAACTTTAATAGGAAAACCTGTAAACATTAATCTGGGCCTTGTCAGTGCAAGATCACTATTGAAAAGACAGGAGGGACAAGAATTAGTGTCAATAGCACCATGCAGTACTATCCATACTACTCATTTTATGCTTTACATTTTCTCTGAAAAAACTAGACAATTATAGATTGTAGTGGGTCATGAAAAAAATAACATGGCCCCAGAGTCGAAAGCAGCTTCCTTATAGACTACTCTTTAAATCTCAAATGACCATGTCTCACAGCATGCCCAATACAGTTCAGCATGTAACCGCATTTTAATTTCCTAAAACCACAGGATGTCAGTCTGATTTTAAGTCACGTCTGGTCTGTGATATTCAATACAGACAAAACTGCTAAACATTCTACTTGAACTGAAATTTTCAAGTACAAAGGAATATTAGGAATCCTCATGTTGTTCAAAGGATTATCTTTTGAATAGTTTACTCATTACCTTACCTTGAATTTGTTTTCAAAACTGAATTACAATATCTATTACAGAGATTTACATGAGAACCTCTGAAGAGCTGTATTTTACAAATATATTATTGGTAATCAATAGTAAATATCAATCAATAAGCATTTATTAAGCACCTAACTATACATTAGCCACTGTGCCAGGAGCTAAGGCTATAAGGATAAAAATTAAACAGTCCCTGTCTTTAAGGAGCTTACATTCTATTAGGAGAAACTACATATATACATACAAGTATAAGTGAAAAAAATTCAGACTTTTTTTGAGGAAGGGATTAGCAAAGGCTTCAAGTATTGACTGTCATTTAAGAGACAAGTGATCTAAGAATCATTTCAATGACATGTGCATTTCACATAAAGGGTTATTATTGATCACTTGGGGAAAGAAAAATTAGCCATTAACATCAATTAATATTCATATAACTCCCTTTCAGTATGTGACATTCAGTTAAATACTGGGCTGAATTTTATTAAATGTGAAGTTGCAGTCTCCTACACCTTCAGATTCTATGTCAGTAAGAAAGAAAGATTAAACTTCATGTCTAAACTGAAAAATTTAGAATGAAACGTAATTCAAAGAGCTAAAAATTTCCCAGAAACATGGAAATTTGAAGCAAATTTTAAGATATTTTAGATCTAGAAGTGATTTACAGGTCAGTCTTTATAAGGAGATAGGACATGATTAAAAGAAGCATTATCCATCAAAGCTGTACACTCAAAGAAGATTGATTGTGGTATAACCTTGAGAGAAGCTGAGAGTGAGGCAAAGTATTCCTATTCCTTTCTGCCATTTTAATGATTTAGTTTTCCCCTGGACTTCAATTCTGGTTAGAATACATTTGACATAAGTTATTTTCTAATTAATACCATTGTGCAAGCAAGGGGAAAATATAGGAACCATCCTTACTTAGAATTAAGTGATCAATTCAAAGGGCTAAAAATCATGAATATATTTTTAGAGATAGCTACAGTATAACAGAAAAAGCACAGCACTTGCAAATCCAAAGACATTCACTATCTTTGTGACCCGAGGCAAATTACTTAACCCTTCCAAGTTATTAGTTTCCTCATTTGTAAAATAAGAGTTATATGAGCTTCCCACATAAATTTATTTCAGGGGTCAAATGAGATAATAATCTGATTATTTTCTTTATTTACTTTGAAATGTTTAACAACTGACTCCCCAAGTAAAAAATGTATACAAGACATACTTTTAAGTTAAATCTGCATTATTAATATTTTATCTATCACTTTCTTAAGCCTAGCAAACTACAGCCTATTGTAGTCTGTTTTTGTAAGGTCCACTGTATTTTAAAATGTCAAAACCATTTTCTTAGCAGGCTGTATTTGTTTCACAAGCTATATATACAGTTTGCCAATTCCTGGTCTAGACAATCAACAAACCAACGAATCAAGACCAGGCCTTATCAATTTCCAAGGTGCTATTGCTCAGACTGAAAATTTAAAAATTGCTCTTGTAAGCCTGTTACAGATAGTTCCAGCATACTTCCAGTGCTATGTAAAAGTAATCCATAAGCAATAATAATTTTTGAGCCTCTAAAGTTCAACTTTAATAAATATAAAACTTCAATATTTAATGCTTAATATCCAATGTTGGGTTGCTAAGCTATACTGCCAAGCCAAATACCTAAAAAACACAGGTAATAAATTTTCTTGAATAATTAACTCTACAAAAAGACTAAGCAGCTGTGGCACTTGAGTCAATTTGAGGAAATAATACTATTCTTCACCATATGCACTTCAGTTTCTCTTTCTCTCTCTCCTTCACTACTTATTTTTTGACACTCTGGGTTTAACAAATGGCTGGATACTACTACAGAGGAGCAGATGAGGCTAGAAAAAAGAGGTAAAAATCTTTGATAACGTTTTTTCAAATTGTTTTAAATTTACTTAAAATTTTTAAAAAATATAAAAACCTATTAAATTTAAGCAATATCTTATTTCATTTTTAAATCCCTAATAGATTTTTAATCATTTGATAAATGACTACTTCTCTGGGTCTGTTTCCTCATCTATAAAAATAGGTAAGATGAAATCATCTCTAATGTCACTTTCAGTTAGTCCTAAATTCTAAGAAAACTGGATAACATTCTTTATAGTTTCAGAAGTTAATTATATAAGCAAACTGCCAGAGAGGAAGATAACCACCTTATGTATTTTGGATCCACTACATAATACAATGTAATCTTGAAAATAATTTTAAGGTTTAACATCTTAACTACGAGACATGAACACAAATTATATTAATAGATAAAGGCCATTACTTACCACAAACCATAAGAAAAAACTTGCAGACCACACTGTATAAAAAAAACTAAGGGGGCATAAGTGCAATACATATTACCTTGGTTATTTAGGTAAACAATTATTTGCAAAATAGTTTATCTCCCTCCCTCTTATGGACTTTCAGTATTGACAACAAAATGATTGGAACAAGGTTTTGTCCCTCAATAGCTTCTGTCTACTTACCCAAGACTGCTAGTTCAGGTCCCAGACCTGCTCCTTTCACTAACTTCTTAGACAATATTGGAGAATCATTAAGTCTTTCTAAGGCTCAATACTGATAATTTGGGGAACTCTCTAACTTTTTTGAAGACTTTGGAAGATTATTTGTTCTCTCCAAGCTTTGTTAAAGGAAGAAAGTCTAGCCTAGGTGATCTTTAAAAGTTTCTTCCAACTCTGACTTTTTATGATTCTATTACTTCTACTTTGAGACACACAGTAAGGAGCTAATCAAGAAAATGGAAGCTGTAATCCTTGCCCTCAAAGTACTTACAACATAATGGAATGACTAGTAAGGAACAACAGCATAGAGAAGGGAATTTCACATCTCACTAATTTCTCAGACTGTGTTCTTCACCTCCCACATCCCTCCTCACCCATATCCCTCCCCCTCTTCCTGACACACATACATATATGCAAAATATATAGCAATCTGGATCTTTTTAAGAATGAATGTCATGACACTGATATATCATAAAAATAAATCTAACAATGTGAAACTATAAGCTCCTAAAAAAAGCTCCTATAAACCTACCTGCTTTCGTATCTTGGTTGAAGCGACAGTATTTAGAGTTCTCAAGTGCAGGCAGACACTGTTCAATGGGCACCCAGACATATGTCTCTGGACACAACAAATCAGAAGGCCTATATTGACCCTAGTGAGAAAGGAGAAAAAAAACATAGATATATTAGATGATATGATAACCTCCTAGCTATAGAGTTCCTATGAAAGTTTAAATCACCATCTAAACAAAATCAACCAAGAAACTACTTTATTGTACATACTAAATAACCTAGTTAGTGATTATTTCACCATCTTAAGAATATAAGTTTGACTAAAAGGCTTTCTAAAATAGACATTGGGGCAGAGCCAAGATGGAAGAGTAAAAGCAGAGACATTCCTGAGCTCTCTCACAAAGCCCTCTAAATACCTTAAAAAATGACTCTAAACAAATTCTAGAACTATAGAACTCACAAAATGACAAATTCCTGGCTCAGGACAAACTGGAAAGTTGACAGGAAGGGTCTTTTGCACTGGTCAGGGAGCAGAGCACAGTCTATCGTGGGCCACACCGGCACAGATGAGCCAGGTCTCGGGGGACTGAATTACTGGCAGCTGTGGTAGTTTCCAGATTTCCCAATACACAAACACCAAAAAGCTCAGTTGGAAAACTCTGTGGGACCTCGGTGAAAGAGGAGCATGCCATCCAGGCCCAGGCCTGGGGGGCGGGTAGGGTTGAGGGTGGCAACAGCAGTAGCAATGGCAGCAGTGGCAGCAGAGTGCTTCCAGAGCTCTGGGATCACAGACAATGGGGATTTGAGTCACTGATAAAAAAAAATCCCTGAAGCCTGGGTCAGTACACCCATCCTCACTCCCACTCCACTGGAAGCAAGAGTTCTACCTTGACAAAGAGTTAAGGCTAGGAAGATGAGTAAACATTGTAAAAGACCTCAAACTATAGAAACTTACTTTGATGACAAGGAAGACCAGGGTATACAACTAGAAGAGAGTAGCAGACTCAAAGCTCCTACACCAAAAGCCTCCAAGAGGAATATGAATTAGTCTCAGGCCATGGAAGAGCTCAAAAAGGATTTTGAAAATCAAGTAAGAGAAGTGGAACAAAAATTGGGAAGAGAAATGAGAGTGATGCAAGAAAATCATGAAAATTGAGTCAATAGTTTGCTAAAGGAAACCCCCCAAAATAGTGAAGAAAATAACATCTTAAATAATAGACTAACCGAAATGGCAAAAGAAGGCCAAAAGGTCAATGAGGAGAAGAATGCCTTAAAAGGTAGAACTGGCCAAATGGAAAAAGAGGTCCAAAAGCTCACTGAAGAAAATAATTCCTAAAAATTAGAAGGGAGCAAATGGAAGAGCTCATCAATTTATGAGAAATCAAGAAATTATAAAACGGAACCAAAAGAATGAAAAAAATAAAAGACAATGTGAAATATCTCATTGGAAAAACCACTATCTGGAAAATAGATACAAGAGAGATAATTTAAAAATTATCTAAAATTTTTGATTTTAATCAAAGCCATGATCAAAAAAAGAGCCTAGACATCATCTTTCATGAAATTATCAAGGAGAACTGCCCCGATATTCTAGAACCAAAGGGTAAAATAGAAATTGAAAGAATCCACCAATCACCTCCTGAAAGAGATCCCAAAAGGAAAGTTCCTAAAAATATTGTAGCCAAATTCCAGAGCTCCCAAGTCAAGGAGAAAATATTACAAGCAGCCAGAAAGAAACAATTCAAGTATTGTGGAAATACAATCAAGATAACACAAGATCTAGCAGCTTCTACATTAAGTGCTTGGAATATGATATTCCAGAGTTCAGAGGAGCTAGGATTAAAACCAAGAATCACCTACCCAGCAAAACTGAATATAATTCTTCAGAGGGAAAAAATGGACATTCAAAGAAATAAATGACTGAAAAGACTAGAGCTGAATAGAATATCTGACTTTCAAATACAAGAATCAAGAGGAGTGTGAAAAGGTAAACAGGAAAGAAATCATAAGTGACTGATTAAAGTTAAACTGTTTATATTCCTACATGGAAAGATGATATTTGTAACTCATGAGACCTTTCTCAGTATTAGAGTAGTTGGAGCAAACGGACAGACAGATAGATGCACAGATATAGACAGACAGACAGAGGGCACAGGGTGAGTTGAATATGAAGGGATATCTAAAAAATAAAATTAAGGGGTGAGAGAAGAATATATTGAGAGAAGAGGAAAGGGACAGATAAAATAGGGTAAATTATCTCACATAAAACAGGCAAGAAAAAGGTTTTACAATGAAGGGGAAGAGAGAGAGAGAGGAAGTGAGGAGGAATGAGTGAACCTTACATTCATTGGACTTAGCTTAATGAGGAAATAATATACACACTCAACTGGGTATCTTACTCTACAGAAAAGTAGGGGGGAAAGGGATAAAGGGGAGGGGGATGATAGAAAGGAGGGCAGATTGAGAGGGGGTAGTCAGAAGCAAACACTGTTGAAAAGGTACAAGGTCAAAGGAGAAAACTGAATAATTGGGGGGGGCGGGATAGGATGGAGGAAAATATAGTCTTTCACATGACTATTATGAAGGTGTTTTGCATAACTACACATGCATAATATATAAATTGCTTGCTTTCTCAATGGGGGTGGGTGGGAAGGAAAGAAGGGAGAGAATTTGGAACCCAAAGTTTTAAAACCAAATGTTAAAAAATTGCTTTTACATGCAATTGGAAAATAAGGTATACAGGCAATGGGGTACAGAAATCTGTCTTGCCCTTTAAGAAAGTAAAGATGAAGGGGATAAAAGTGGGGGATGATAAAAGGGAGGGCAGACTGGGGAAAGGGATAATCAGGATGTATGTCATCTTGTGATGGGGGTGAGGGGAAAGATGGAGAGAAAATCTGGAACTCAAAATCTTACGGAAATGAAGGTTAAAACCTAAAAATAAGTAAATTTAAATCTTAAAAATAAAATAAAATCGACGCTGAATATTTCATAGTGTCTATGATTTTTGCACTTTAGCTTTCCTATCTTCTATAGCACCAGAGTAAATTCACAATTCTGTCTTACAGAACTGATGTTCACACTAGAAAAGTTATATTTAAAAACCACTTCCCTCAAATAAAAACTGTCAAAATACAGAATTCAAATCTTGGAAAATGTTGCACAATAATTTTGATCACATTTCTGTTAGTGTTTTAGAACACTACGTAGTAGTTAGTGATGATTTTCAGAAATGAAGATTTACTATTATCAATAAAATCAGAGAATTTAATGTACTCATCTTACTCCATTAAGAATATATTTGCCGCTATTAATATAAATTTTTATGCTTCAATTCTATCTGGAATACATTAAAGTCAAGGGGAAAAAAGATGAAATATGAAATTTTAGATAAATATTTCTTATAAACACTGAAATAAAAAAGATGTCAAAAAAAGATATCATCCAGGAAATATATCATCAGAAAAGGAAGTGAATAGGCATACCAAGACAGCGAGAGACAGTGCTATAATGCTACCAACAAATGTTGCAAGACTTAGAGGAAGACCTCCAGCTTGTTGGGTTGACCCTTTACAGATGATTTATGAGAAGACACAGACAAGAAAGAATCCAAAAACGAGAATGGACAAGTGGAATGAAAAAGAATTTATTAAGTTCTTACTATATGACAAGCCCTGTGTTATGCCCTGGGGATGCAAAAAGAAAAGGAAGACAGTCTCAGCTTTTAAGCTCACATTCTAACTAGAGATGACACATAAAGGATGGTTAAGCCTTATGGCAAATGGAAAAGGTAGGGAGTACTTTGGATCTGGCACACAAAGCAATAGTGCCGATGGTAAGGTTCCATGGGCTTTGAGAAGCAATGGTAGGGTAAATGTTCCTTGACTAAAGACTATAGGGAAGGGTGGATAAAAGGGTGAGAGCAGAGGAGGGTTGGCTCAGGGAGAGTTAGGATTTGGATGGTTAGCATCCGATCAAGGAGGATATGGATGGGCTGCACAAGTAGAGGGAAATACCCATACCAATGAAGTCTATTAGGTCAAGGATCTCCTAAATCCCTTTAAAACTGCAAGAATTTTGGAACATTTACAAATGGTTGATTTTTTTGAATATTATTTATTTACTTAACTCTTTTTTCAAAAGTAATATAATGCTAAATGATCTGCAACATCTCAACATAAAGTAGATAGGAGGCAGTATAAATAATTCTTTAAATACATGGTGGAAAGAGGTTTGGAGGCTGTATTTATTTTTTGTAAACGTAAATGAAAATCAAAGGTTCTTGCCTCTAAATAGATCCTAATAACTGTGTTACAAATGACGTTTATATAGCAAAATAAGGTTTAGACAAGAAGGAAGAGTAAAGGCAGGGACCCGCCTCATTGTTCCCCCAAACACCTCCAAATACTTTAAAATAATGACATTAAAGAAATTCTAGAGTAGCAGAGCCCACAAAAAAGACAGAATGAAACCATTTCCCAGCCCAAGACAACTTAGAAGGTTGGCAGGAAAAGTCTGTTGCACCAGGATGAGAGAGGAGCCAGCATAGACTGGGCCCCCAGCAAACCAGGCGCAGGCCTTGGGGTGACTGAATCTGTGGCAGCAGTGGCAATTTCCAGACCTCTCAGCCCACAGATGGTAAGGGGACTGGACAACAGATCAGAAAGAGATTTAAAGGGGTCTCACTGCTGGCACCAGAGGCAGGAGTCTGTTGTGTCACCTACACATGGATCTAAGTCACAGTCCTAGGTCCCCAGTGACCTAGAGCACTAGCACAGCAGAACTTGCAACCCCAGGAGAGCAGGGACACTGGTCACAATTCCAGGAATGAAAAGAGTGCTTGTAGTCACTCACAAACCAGTACACAGTACAGGAGAATAGTAAACACACCTCTTCCTAGATCATACCACCTTGGAAGAGTCAAAAATTTACAGGTTTCCAGAATCACCTCTGAAAATAGCAGAACAAAAAACCTAAAACTTGGGGGAGCACCCCCTCCACTTGGGAAGCAGAGCTCCACTTTAGGAAGGAGTTAAAAGTCAAGAAATAGACTGGAAAATGAGCAAACAACAGAAAAAAAGTTCTGATCACAGAAAGTTATTATGATGACAAGGAAGGTAAAAAAAACACACAAGAAGACAACAGTCAAAATTCCTGTGCTAAATCACTACTGATAAGAGAAATACAAATTAAAACAACTCTAAGCTAACATGACAGAAAAAGAAAATGATGGATGTTGGAGGGAATATGGGAAAATTAAAACACTTAATACACTATTGGTGAAGTTGTTTATTGATTCAACTATTCTGGTGAGCAATTTAGAACTATGCCCAAAGAGCTCTAGAACCATGTATATCCTTTGACCAAGCAATATCCCAGAGATACAGAAAAAAAAGGAAAAGGACCTATATGTACAAAAATATTTATAGTAGCTCTTTTAGTGGAATTAGAAATTGGAAACTGAAGGGATGTCCATCAATTGTGGAATGGCTGAACAAGTTGTTGTATATGATTGTGATGGAATACTAATGTGTTTTTTAAAATGATGAGCAGGATGTTCTCAGAAAAACATGGAAACACTTACATGAATTGATGGGAAGTGAAAGGAGCAGAACCAGGAGAACACTAGACACAGTAACAGCAATACTGTATGATGATCAGCCACAAGTAATTTAGCTATTCTCAGCAACACAATGATCGAAGACAAGTCTGTAGAGCTTATGATGAAAGGTTCTGCCCATCTTCAGAAAAGAACTGGCAGAACCTGAATGCAGATCAAAGATACCTTTTCTTTATTTTTCTTGGGTGTTTCTTTGTGTTCTTTCACAGAATGACTTTCATGAAAATATATTTTGCGTGACTACACATGAATAACCTATGTCAAATTGCTTGACTTCTCAATGAGAGGGGAGAAAAAGGAGTGAAAGAATTTGGAACTCAAAATTTGAAGAAGACAAAAAAAGAATGTTAACATTGTTTTTACATGTAACTGGGAAAAAATACTAACGATATTTAAAATATATAAGGTTTAGAAAATACTTTATATTCATTATCTCATTTGAACATCATATTGAACTTGTGAGGTAGGTGCTTCAAATATTACCCCCCCATTTTACAAATAGAAAAACTGAAGCTCAAATTAGTTAAGTGAATGGAAAATTGAGAGATAGATACTAAGTAGTGAAAGCAGTAGTCAAAACCATGTATACCCTGATACCAAGCCCAACATTTTTTCTAAAAACACTACACTGCCTCTCAATTCTTACAGTCATTGCAATTTTCTTAATTAACAACTCAGACTGAGACCAAGCAGAATTAACCTAACCATTCCACCATTAAAGCATAATAACTAATTATTAATCCAGCATTAATAACTAATAATTAGTGAAATACAAATTAAAGCAATTGAGGTCCCACTTCACATACAGAGATTGTTGGGTAAACAGGCACACCAATGCACTGACAGAATTGCTGCAAATTGCAACACCCAGTCTGGAAAGCAATTTGGAACTAACTATGCCCTAATTCACTAAATTTACT
This sequence comes from Potorous gilbertii, assembly GCA_028658325.1. Classification (NCBI taxonomy): domain Eukaryota; kingdom Metazoa; phylum Chordata; class Mammalia; order Diprotodontia; family Potoroidae; genus Potorous; species Potorous gilbertii. The sequence goes on along the minus strand of CM053769.1, from coordinate 532,066,439 downwards.
TTTTAATGCCCCAAAGAGAACAAAGAAAAGGAAAAGAAAGACCTTTATGTTCAAAAATATTTCCTATCAACTTCTTTTCTTTGGTGTAAGAAGAACTGGAAACTAAGGGAATTCTCATAAACAGGGAATGGTTGAAGAATTTATGGTATGGGGAATATTATTTCACCATATAAAAATATATGTAGCTGTTTTGTTCTGAGATCTGACACTGTGGGCCTAGTCCACAGGAGTAAAACAGACAGTTCTGTAACACCAACTTTGAAACTGTACTTATGATTCAGCCCAGTGGTGAGTGAAAAGAACAAGAATTATGGAACCTTGGGTTATTCTAATGCCTCTGTCACTGAACCTGCAGAACTTTCCAGCTAGCAAACAAGGATTGAGATCAGTAACTGTCTATAGAAGCACCCAGTGACAAGCCTGGGGATGCAAAAAGAAAAACAAGACAGTCCCATCTTTCAAGCTCACATTCTAGTTTGTGTTACCTGGAACCAAAGAAGCGTCTGAGGACTAGAAAGCTCAGTCTAAGAAGGAGTGATCAGACTACGCCCTAGATCAGAGCATGAAGGGCCAGATGAAAGTTTGTAGCTTTCTGATCAGAGCCACTGCTATAATGTTTTAAGAAGAGTATTGAATAATCAAAGAACACAATACACTTGAGAAAGGTAAAAAGCTCTGATATTACCTCCAGAAGGATATAACGCCTGTCTCTAATAAAAAATACCAATTTGGGAAGCAAAGCTTAAAAAAATGAACAAACAAAAATACCATTCCTAAAACAGAAGACTATTATAGTGCCTGGGGATAGTCAACAAACAAACCCAGATGAGCAAAATTCTAAAAGATTTACAAGCAACGGTTCAAGTAAAAATATAGCTTGGCCACAAGATCAACTAGAATTCCCAGAAGATATGATACAATAGCTTTAAAATATTAAAAATAAAATGAGAGCACTAGAGGAAAAAAATGGAAAAGCAGATTACCACATTAGTGTAAGAAGTATAAAATCTTTTATATAATAGGCTCCTAGAAAATTAAATAAACATCAATGGCTCCATGAGACAAAAAGAAATACTAAAACAAAGTCAAAAGATTGAAAAAAAATAGAATAGAAAAAACCGTAAGATATTTTATACCAAAAAACAAGTGATCAGAAATAGATCAAGGAGAATGAAATTTAAAAATCACTGGACTACCTGAAAACCATTAGTATAATATTTTAAGAAATTATGAAATAAAACTGTCCAAACATAAAGCCAGAGGGCAAAATTAAAACAGAATCAGTCCACTGGTCACTTCCAAAAAGAAACTCTAAAATTAAAACTTCTAGGAACAGAAGAGACAAAACAGACCTTCTGGCTCAAAGAAAAAAATGCTTTCACACAGAGAGAATTCAAGTATCATGGAGTCAGTCAGAATCACACAAGATTTAATAGCCAATATCACAAAGGAGCAGAGAGTGTCGAACACAATATCATCAGAGGCAAATGATATAGATCAATTTACCAAGCAAAAAAAAAAAAGATTATTTCAGTAGGGGTGGGGAGGAGGAGGTATCCCTGGGAGTGAGGCAAGAATGAACTTTTTATCAAAGAGAAGACTTCCAAATATTCCTGATGAAAAACAAGAGCAAAAGGAAAACTAAAATAAGTTTCATAAGAGTCCAGAAACACTTTATAGGTAAATATGAGTGAGCAAATAGAAAGGACTAAACAGGGGTCAAGGGTCAAGTGTTATCATCACTTCATAGAAGTGACAGAAAAGATACAAGTATCCCCTCAGAGCCCTAGAATCTGGACTTATAGAGGGAATTAAGGCAGAAGAATATTTTTGTTACGTTGTGAACAACTTCCAAGTTCTCCCTCTCAACCCATATCTGCCATCCAATCAGAATTCTGGTAGCTATTGTCTATGGACTTCCAGGATACTTCCCTTTTAATGAGCTCAGCACTTGGCTCACAGTCTCGTACTAGAGGGCTTGAAAAAACATACTGATTCTCCCTCAAACACCCTAACTCACAGTTCTTCAACTTACTCATTTCACATGACCTGTCCATTCCACCTGAGTCACCCTTAAGGGTCATACCCTTAATCTTGCCCCACAAATACACCCCCCTTCCAAGTTCATGAAGTCACAAAGTCCTTCATCTGATCAGTTTATTGTTATTTCACTCCTTTCTCTGCCTCAAAACTCCAAATTTATTCTTTATCCACACTAACCTTCAATCCCTTGACCCCTCAGTTCTTTACCAGACCATCACACTCCCCAACTCTAAACTGCCCTTTTCTCTGGAGTCCCTAACTCCCTTATCTCACTGAAGATTTTGTCCTGCCAAATTTCAGTCTTAGTTCACTCTACTGTCCCCTACCTTTGCTTCAACATACATGCTTCTGAATAAAGCTAGAGAAAAATCACAAGACCATTCTGATTGGGTCCACTATAAATTTATTTTACATACCCTCAACTGAGCCCTCACTGTTGCAAGATAATCTTTTTATAACTTCCTAAATAACTCATTATCTCACTCATGATAAGAGATCTTCCAAACATTTTCTTCCCTCCTCAAATCTCCCAGGGTTCCCCTTCTTCCCACTCTCTAAATTGAGAATCTTGTCACTGAAAAAAACTGAGCCCATTTACCAGACTTCCTTCTTCTCCTCCCTCAACATGAAGTAGCACCTAGATGTCTTCTGAACTTATCTCCTTCTTCACCCTGTTGCACATAATGATATGGCCCTTCTTGCCAAGACAAACCCCTCTAAAAGCACAATTTATCCCATTCCATCTCATCTTCTCCAGAACACTTTCCCCCTCTATCCAAATTCTTTCACTTATTTTCAATCTCTGCGTACTGCCTTCTCTACTACCTACAAACATGCTCAAGTCTCCCTTATCCTCACTCCCTCCACCTAAAACAAAAGTCTTCACTTAATCCTTCCATCCTCTCTAGCTATCATTCCATATCTCTCCTCCCTTTAGTGGCTAAACTCCTAAAGAACACTGTCTATAAGAGATGCCTCCTCATTTTCTCTCTTAACTCTCTGTAGTTTGGCTTCCAACCATATCATTCAACCAAAACTCTTTCATCAAAGTTACAATCAATATCTTAACTGAGAAATCTAATGTTCTTTTCTCAGTCATACTTCTTGACACTATCAATCACTCTCTTCTCCTTGACAGTCTCTTCTCAATGAGGTTATGGGACCTGAATCCCAAAAAAAGAAAAGACCCTCCTCAGTCCTTGAACTTTCCCACATGGCATAAGACCATGTGTTTGCCTTGAATTTTCCCATACATTTCAGGAGTCCAGATCTCTGGGCATCTGGCCCATCCTAGTGTAATCCTTTCAACTGTCCTTTCATTGTTGCCTTCTATCCAACCCAGTCTTTCATTGTATACACCTGGCCCACCCCAGGCTACTTGCTAATCCTTGGTCCATCTAGATATTCCCAGTCTTTATATATATATATGTAAGCATCAGTCTAGTCCCTATCAAACTCAAAGATTTACTAGAAATCTTGCCCCCTCAATGTGTGTTACAATAAAATTTCACTACTCTGATTGAAAGAAGGTTTGAATGTTCAAATTCTTTCAACGCAGATCTGCCCTGTACCCTTGTATTTTGGGGTTGTATTTAGGAAGTTATAACCCTAAATTGCATCATTCTCACTAGGTTTCACTGCTCTCTCCTGATTCTCCTCCTACCTATTAGACCTCTCTCACATTTCTTTGCTGAATTCTCATCCAGATCCACTGAACTTGAGTCAGAGTTAGTAGGTTTGACCTGGATGAAGAGTCCTGGTCAGCTCTGTCCTGGTCCTCTTCTCTTCTCCCGTATACTGTTTCATTTGGTGACCTTATCAGCTCCCACAGATTAAATTATCACCTATATATTGACGATACTCAAATCTATTTATCCAGCACTAATCTTTCTGTAAAACTGTAGTCTAGGAGCTCCAACTGCCTAGTGGACAATCTCAAACTTTATTTCTAATTAATAGTTATCTTAAACTCAACAAGATCAAAATTGAACTAATTGTCTTTCCTCTCATATTCATCACTTTCTATCTTCTGCTATTATTATTGAGGTTAGAATCATCATCCTGGTCACCCCAACTTACAACACAAGTATCATCCTTGACTGACTCCTCATATCCAATCTGTTGTAAAGGCCTGTTGATTTTACCTTCATAACATCTCTCACATATGCCTCCTTTCTCTCCTGACACTGCCAGTAGCCTGGTTTAGGCTCCTATCACCTTATGCATGGTCTATTGCAACAGCCTGCTAGTCACTCTATATAGCACAAGTCTCTCCCCACTCTAGTCTGTACCCCATTTGGCCACAGCAGTGATTTTCCTAAAGCACAGGTCTAACCATATCACCTCCTATTCATCAAATTCCACTGGCTTTTTATCATCTCCAGGATCAAATATAAAATGCTCGTTTTGGTGTTCAAAGTCCATCATTACACTATCCCCTCTTCACTACTTCAAGTCTTCTTAAACTTTACTTCCCTTCATGTACTCTGCCATCCAGCAACACTATCCTCCTTGTTGTTCCTCCAGCAAGATACTCCATATCTCTCAACTGCAGGCAGTTTCACTGGCTAACCCCCATGCTTGGAATGTGCTCCCTCCTTATCTCTACTTCCTGACTCCTCTAGCTTCCTTCAAGTCGCAGCTAAAATACCACCTTCTACAAGAAGCCTTTCCCCATTCATTTTAATTCAAATGTCTTCCCTCTGTTGATTATTTCCAGTTTATCCTTTATTGTGGCTTGTTTGCCTATTGTCTCCCAGAGAAAACTGTGAGCTCAATGTCAGCAGAGGTTTTCTTTTTCCTTTAGCTGTATCTCCAGAGCTTAGCACAGTGCCTGGCACATAGCAGGTGCTTAATGAATGTTACTGATTGCCTGATGATCTTGAAAGGAAAGAGGAAAAACAAATATGATAAAGAATACACACTTCACATAATCAGTGTGGATACCAAATAAATGAAGACCATGGGGGCAGGCACAGAAATAAACAGTCATGAAAATAGTAGCAGAATCAGAACAAAAATTCATGTCTTCTAATTCTCAGCCCAATGCTTTTCTACATTTAAACCACAGTCATACATAATTCTCTCTTTGTAAAAAAATGTTTTTATTCTTTTTTTCTTTCTTACTTTCCTCTCAATTCTCCATGACCTCCATCCCCTCCCCAAGATAACCCTCTTTTAAAATAAAGAAGAGCTAAGTAAAGCAAACCAACAAATTGTCTGTCTGAAAACACAGGTTTCATTTTGCAGCTATTTTATGCTATTTGCCAAGAGGGAGGGCACACATTTCACTGACCTCCTTGTGTTTAAGAGTCACTATGCTGATCAGAGTCCTGTTCTTTTCCTTACATTTCTATGTTTACCAGTTTTTAAAATCTCACGATGGCTTTTAAAATTACATTCAAAAAATCATGTTACTTTCTCCAAAATTTTAAAGAGCCTACTTACTTTAATAATGCCATCCTTTCTCTCTTGCCTCCTTCTATATTAAAAGAAAAAATCAAACACCAGAGTAATTGAACCCAATATTTTCTCCACCACATAAATCCATACTAAAACTAAACAAAACAAGAGAAATCTAAAACAAAATGTAATAATTGATTCTATCCTATAATCTCTGCTGCATTTTATTTTGGCTTTTGCCCATACAAACCCATAATTATATCTCATTTTCAGTAGTTTCACAAGTGTTCCTTTTACAATTTTACATGCAAAATGAACATGTAGTGTAGTTGGACAGAAGTACTAAGCAGTTCCAACTTTGGACAAGTCACCAATCTTCAAAAATACAAATAGCAAAAGCTTTATACTTATATAGCAACTTAAGTTTTACGAAGTCCTTTAAATATACTCTTAGAAGGTATTTTCTTCCTACTAGATAATTATCTATCACAAGCATATTTGAGACTTACCTAAAAAAAATAATTTCTATGATTGTTGGGCTCTTTCCCCATGCATTAATGACGACTTCTATCCAACTACACCCTATTACCTACCATCAAGGGAAAAATTACTAATTCTCTGATTTTTTTTCTGCTGATTCTTTTCAGATATTTCAATATGCCCTGAGGAAAAAAATTCTTTAAAACAAAAGGCACAACTATTAAACTACAGCAACAAAAACAGGTCTTTATTTTTCTATCTGAAAATTTCTTATGGAAATTTCTCTAATTCATATAAACTGAAAAAAGTTCATGTTATACAGACTGAAAATCATGAACTGGAGGGTCATATTTTATAAGACAGAAATGAAGTTTTTAAAAAAAAAAATACAGTTCACCTTTCAAAAAGACATGTGTGAACCCAATGTATGCAAAAACTGACATAAGAATTCCCTTTGAATAGTCTAAATGACATGTAAATGAGTGGTTACTTACCTAACTAAAAGTTCAACTATAGTAGTTTTGCTATTTTTTTTCCTGTTTTAAATATTGACAAATAAAATGCTTTTATCTGATTCACTGATGTTAACATTCTTGGGTTTTAATTGGAAACATTTGGAGATGGGCTTGGCAGATCATAATAAATTTAAACATCAATTGCCATTATGAAGGGGTTTCATTCCACAGTTTTCAAATCAAAACTGAATAAACTTTCCCTTGAACTCATCACAAAACAATGGTTTTATGAGATAACATTCTGAAGATTAGTTATTTTGAAAATCTTTTTGTTCCTGTGTAAGATAAGCACAAGTCTATATAATTTATTTTTGCAGTCCAGCTAAATTAAAGTAAAAGAAAAATGTACACTTGAGGGTCTAGTGAGGTAGGCAGGGCTCAGAGCTAAATACCAGTAGCACTTAAAAAATACAGATTAAACACACATTTAAGTCTTTTATCAGTCAAAGTGTACATCTGCAATCTATTTTTCCACAATAAATCTATTGATCTTTTATTAAAACTCAGTTACGGCAACCAGCTGCTTAAAGAAAAGCTCTAATGCTACATAAACAAAATGTTACAAAATTATCCACAGCCATCCATTAAAGCAGAGCTGCACTTCAGGAGAAAGCGTAAGACTATGGGCTTATTAAATACAGTCTGTTCACTGAAAGACAACACCAATGGAATCCCATCAGCAAAGTACTACAGCAGACCCCTTGCTCCCTGATTTCATTACATAAACAGAGATTGACTTTATCAGTCCCCAAGAGAGTGCTTTATGAGTAACTCTAGCTGCTCTGTTTTCACAAATTGTGTTTGGACTATGCCACACTGAGCTCATGGGGTGAGCCAGGACCAGAAAAGACAAAAGGACTCAACATCTGAATCCATTTGTGCTTCAAAAATTCTCAAAGCAAACATATGCACTCCATGTGCTGCTGTACCAAAGCTTTCCAAATATTACAATTGGGAAATGCTTTTGAAATCTTAATATATTTGTCCCCAACTGCTAAATCACAAAGTGTCTAATTAAAAAACATACTGTCCTTCAGACATTTACAATAAAGTATTTTTACAACTACATTATTTACTGGTAGCAAAAATTACTAAGTAGTAAAATTCTAACTCAGTTCTGTTACTATTGTCTTTGTTTCTATATTGTAAACAGCGAGGCATTTTTTTTCCTTGCAAATTTAAAGAGAATAATACTAGGAAAGTCAATTTTCAGGTCTAAATTAAATTTAAACTTTGGGAGGATATGAATTCAGAAAGAAGGAAACAAAAAAAGAAAAGAAAAAATTGCTATTTACAAAGAAAAAACTTATAAAAAAAGGAAAAGGAAAAGGAAAGGTTGAAGATTTAAAGAAAAAATAAAGCTAAAATGAGATGCTAACAGACAGTGAAGCTGAATTAACAAGGAACTTTTAGGACAGACAAAATTCTGCATACATTAATTTTCCTAATCAGGAAAAAGTCTTACACCTACTCATAAATGATATATTTTTTATCCCTTTAGATTATGAAATAGAAACATCATACAGAACACAGCACAGAAAAGGTGCAAAGTTTCTAATTTTATTTTTAAAAAACATTAACCTACTGGTTAAAATTCCCAGTAATTTAGGCCAGTCACCTGAAAAATGTTTTGATAATTTAATCATATGTAATCACCTTAAATCAATAAGCCCTAAAAAAGTTAAAATATTCTGGAATTAATAAGAAGGTTTTATAAAATTACTAAACATTTTAAAACTGTTTTTGTAAATGGTAGCTATTATCTTTTCTCAAAATATAAGCACAACAGTTTTTGATGTTTCAACAAGTTAATCACATATGAAGAAGAATTAGTGCTTACTTCACACACATCCCAGAAGTGTGATTGCTGCTAACCACTTTTCTGTTTCTGCCTAATGGTACATTCATCATGACTAACTTCAATGTGTTATGCTTAAATAAAAACTGTTCCACTTATCTTTGCAAGCCCTGTTAAAAATTTACATTGTATCTATACACATCACTGTCACTAGTGTTATATCTTTGAAGAAATAATTTAGTTGAGGCAGTTTGTTGTAGATGGCCTATTTTTCAGTAAATTCATAAGACACTCTATAGGAGATTCTCTTTAAGTGATCTGGAAATCAATTATGAAGAATATACTTTTTTCTAATTAAACTAATATATGTTCAAAGGATGAATAAAATAACATACTGCAGTTTGTCATTAACATGACAGAATCTTAGATTACTATTAAAAAACACATCATTTTTGTGATAGTCTCTTTTAAAGACTTTCAGATAATCCTTGGCCTACTAGCCATATCACCACAGAGTAAAAATCATGTCGTCTTAACTACTATGCTACATCTATGACCACTCAATATTTTATCCTCATATTTTTCTCATTCCTCATCGTTCCTGACCTCCTTACAGCTTTTCCACACTCATGCGTATCTTGCTGTTCTCTGGTTCTCCTCTCATAACTATCTGACCACTACTTCTCCATTTCCTTTGATAGATTATTACCCATCTCCTGAGCCTGAACCCTAGATGGTCACCCAAAGCTCTCTACTGGCCCTTCTCTTTTTTTCTATACCCTCTCTATGTAAATGATGCTCAAATCTATACTATACATCTAACCTTGATCTCTCACCTATATTCAAAACCTATGTTACCAACTTCCAACAATTCTATCTGTATGACACTTCAAACTCAACATGTTCAAATGAAATTTATTAGTCCCTTCACCCAAACTTTTCCCCTATAAAGTTCCCTGTGTTTCTTGGAGGTACCACCACTTTTCCAGCACCTACATAGGACTGCAACCTCAGACACCCTTAATTCTCATTTCCTATATCCAATCAGCTGCTAAATACACGTCCACAATTCTCACATTTGCCTCCTCAACTCAAATGGCCATCATTCCTCAAGTGGTCTTGCCCACAGTACTGCAGTATCTCCTTAATTGACCTCCTTGCTCTAGAAATATACTGAATAATTCATCCTCTACAAAGCTACCAAAACCACCTTTATAAAGAGTGCAAGACATGCCATCACTTCTCTGTTGTCATGGTCTTCTTTGAAAACAAAGGATGAATACAACCTGCAAGTAGATCGAGTTGCCTGAGTGGGAACCTAGCTAGCTGGGTAACTCAGCTCCTCCTCTCACTTCTGTCTCCCTCTCCCCTTCCTTCTCCAGATGCTGCCCAGTTAACTTGGGGGTTTATTTGCCAAGATAGCTTTCTTTCTTTCCTTCCTACCTTCCTTCCTCATTTCTTTCTCTCTCTCTCTTTCTTTTCTTTCCTGTCATTCCCCAAACCTTAAACCCAGTGCACTTTGAAGCCCATACACTGGTCCCTGCCCTTAGAGTGATTATCAATACAGTTTCTCTTTCCCTTCCAGGTTGATTTAGTTATTTTTTTTCTTTTGCTCATTAAAGGGGCCATTCCCTCACTACTTCTTAAAGAGGCCTATTCACTGAATGGGCATTACCTTCCTCTAAGTGAACCTGAAAAGGCCTTAGCCTAAAAAGGCCAAGGTCTCCCATTGCCTCCTGGGCTGTCTCTAGTCATCCTGATGAATAGCTGGTCACTGGACCCAGATGGCTCAGGAGGAGAAAGTGAGGCTGTTGATCTTGCACAGCTCTCCCTCACACAAAACAAAGTCAAGTGCAAATCATATCATCATTTCTCTGATGTCATGGTCTTCAAATACAAAGGATCACTGTGTCACACCCACCTACTTGAAAATCTTCGGGGGGGGGGAGGTTCCCAATTGCCTATCAGATAAAATAGAATTTTTTTAGCCTGGCATTTAAAGTACTTTAGAATTTTGATACCAGTCTACTTTTTTTTCCTTAGTGTTTTCTCTCTTCAAATTTTCTGTGTGAATAAGTATCCTTTAGTAGAATGCAGGCCAATCTAGCCCAGGGGCTGTTAGGAATTACTGTTTTTTATATTTCTAACATCTAGATTAATAACTGTGCTCATAGTAGGTGCTTAATAAGTGTTTACTGAATTGAATCACATGCAGCACTTCTTAAACTATAGGTCACAACTCCATGTGGGGTTGTGAAAAATTTGGCAACACTAAAAGGTTTCTGGATGCACAACAACCAAAAATTAATTCAAAATCAAACATGCAATGAATCTGAGATGTTCCTGGCAGAGCTTACCCATGCTGCGTCATGTAACTTCCCTGCAGCCTTGGTTCTGAACACAAAGCATGTGCACTTTGCACTGCACCTGCTGTCACTATGCAACACCAACGAACACTGCCAAAACTTAAATATGGGGTTGTGAGTGAAAAAAGTTTAAGAAGCCCTAATTAGAAAGAAAATTCATCCAAAAGCAAAAGAATCCTTTAAGATGTTGCCCAAAGTTCTGAGATATTATTGAATAGGCTAGATTGTTTACAAGTGAAGATTTTATTTGGATAATTCTTTTAGTGGATGGAACATTAGCATTAAGCTGTAATTCCATGTTAACCCAACAGGGCATTTGCCTTTAACATTATGACATATAATAAATAGTATGTGCCAGAAATCAAGACAGCCACTATTCATTTTCCTGGCTAATAACAGACGTTAGCAATTAAAAAGATAATACAATCGCTTTGCCAAATACCAGACCGGAATTTTCTGAGAATAAAGTGCTAACTAATTTAAGTCAAAAAAGACACCACTAACCATTTTCAAAATGTGCGAATATCGGATTTGAAACAGTCACTACTACCCAAAGCCTAATGGTGATACATTACTCATAAAGATAATTCTGGTTTTAAGATTAAAGATGTTAGCAATCAGTATGTTTGGAAAACTGTTGCTTCAATATAAATAGCTATTGGTCTACAGTGGCTAAGGTCTGCATTATCATATTGTGACTTATCAACTTCTGGTACCATAGCTCCTAAATAATATAATTTAGTGTTCAGTACACATTCCACTAAACATTTTTCTCAACTGTTTCTTTCTTCTTCAAGGTTTGGTATCAAAATGTTTCCCACCTCTCGTTCATATAAGATGAAAATAAAATAAGAATTCTGGCTATTCTCAAACTTCCTTGTACAGTTTTGAAACTTGATATATAATGCTATTGCTAGATATGTCAGATTTATATATAATTATCTGGCTTTATTTGGAGGAAATAATTATCTACATGGTTCATATCACTGTCATTAACTCTTTGCAAATTGGTATGCAGAGACTTAGATGACTTCATGACAAAAATGATTTTCAATAAAGTTAACTTTTACAAGGCAATTAAGAAAAATGTTTAGTCATAACTGAAGACATAAAAAGGAATATAAAAATAAGCAAAACTAGCAATGCATTTTATGTATATGTATATAGAGATTTTGAAAACCAAGTTTTTTCATATGACCAGAATTTAAACCAAACATTAACATGCAGAATGAATAAAATAGCATTTTTTGTTCAAAACTCTTTTCCAAATCTTTCAAGTCACTATTAGAAAAAAAAATTATATTTTATTAAAGTCATTTAATGACATTTAATCACAGAAACAAAAAAATGCAAAACAAAACAAAACCAACCCAAACCACTGTAAAAGTCGTATCAATCAACCTAACAATAAATAAGAATCTACTAAGTGTATTATGTATGCCAGACTCTATGTTACTAGGTACTAGGTGTACAAAGGCAAAGGATTACTATTTCTATTCCTAACCATCAAAGGAGCTCTATTGGTAGTTCTCTATTAGATCAATAAAATTTTAACTAAATAAATAAATATCTAAAGTTTTTAAAAAGATAAAATTAATGAAAGATTTACAAGAGATTACATATCCTCTCCTAACGTGCATTTTCCCCCATGGCTCTATCATTGGAGATAATAACTGACCTAACGACCCTTTAAAGTCCTCACAATGTAACTTTTACAAAGACAGATGGAAAATTCTAGCTTCACTTGAAAATTCTGAGGGTGAGGGGAAGCTTGTGTTTCCTCCATTCTTAAAATACCTTTACTTTACTTTACTTTAAATTCCTCAAACTATCATCCTCTTCAATTTTTTGCAATCAGGACATTTTATCTCATCACTCACTGAAAACAGTTCTCTTCTATCTTACCAGCAATTTCTTATTTGCCAAATTTGAAGGTATTTTCTTAGTCCTAATCATTGCAAACTTATCTACTACATCTGACACACCTAATCAACCTTCTCTCCTGAAATATCTCCCCTCTGGGTTTTTGTGACACTACCCTCTCTTAGTTCTCCTCCAACATATCTGACCCCATCTGTCAGGTTATTTGCCAACTCATCATCCACATTATACTCTCTAATTGTGGTGTACCTCAAGCTTCTGTCCTGTTTTAGCTTCTCTTCCACCTCTATACTTTCGGTAACTTTAAGAGCTCTCATGGGCTTAACTATCATCTCTTTGCAGATGACTCCCAAATCTATGTATCCACACCCAGTTTCTCCTTCAAGTTTCAGTCCTGCATCACTCTATGCCTATTGGATATTTCAGACTGGATGTTCCAACAATCTTAAAACTCAACCTGTCTGAAACTGAACTCATTATCTTCCCTGCTAAATCCTGTCTTTCTCCAAACTCCCCTATAGTTCTATCAAAAGGATGACAAGTTCTAGTATTAAAGGTTAAGAGCCTCAGTATTATCCTCAACTATTCACTCTCCCTCAAATTATATATCCAATCAGTTGCAAAATCTTTCCATTTCTACCTCTATAGTATTTCTCAGATCCAAAGCCAATTCTCCACAAACACAGTTACCAGTAGTACAGGCTCTTATCTATTACTTAAATTTTTTGCAATATCCTCCTAATTGATCTCTCTGCTTCAAATATTTTACCATTACATTCCATACTAGACAGTGCTGCTGAAGGAATTTTTCCGTAAGCCCAGATGATAGTGTCACTTTTCTAATTCAACTAACTCCTACTGGAGGCTTCCTACTGCCGCTAGGATAAAACGAACACATTTAGCTTTTAAGGTCCCACACCACCTGGTCTGAGCCTTTCTTTCTGGGTTCACTGCACACTATACCTTCTCTAACAGTCTACAAAGAGAGCAAACTAACCCTCACTCTGTTCCTCACCATGATGCTCTATCTTCCACCTCTATGCCTTTGCATCCCCTCCTTATCTCCACTTCATGGAGTCCTTCTCCTCCATGAAGACGCTGCTCATGTACCATCTTCTGCGGAAAGTCTTCCTTAATCTCCCCAATAGTTAGAGCCTTCCCTCCCAACTACCTTATACTTAAAAAATTTGTGTTTTGATTTTAATGTGTGTGTGTGAGTGTGTGTATACACACATATTGTATATACTTTACTAACTTTATACTGATACTGTATATATTTTGTATACAATTGTTGTCCCTTCCATTAGACTTGTCTTTGTACTTATATTTCTAGCACAGTGCTCAGTAGTACTGTGCTTAATACTTGTTGACTGATTGACAATACTGCTAAAAGGTAAAAACAAATAAAATGAAACTGAACATGATGAAATTATAGTGAGCAAGATTAGCCCTGAAAAAAAACTTGAGAAAATGCAGCTCTCTCCTTACTGTGGAAGTCCTTGTGGAATATCAGCTAATGAGTCAAATACAATTAACATAACTGCTTTCAATAAACCACTTTTTTGTTTTTCACTGGATGACCTGCTAGGTAGGGGAAGAGGAAAGAATAATTTTTCAAATGAATGTGATGTAGCAGAATAAAATAAAATTTCAAAATAGAAATTGGTAAGCATTTTAATTTTTCATCTAAATTGCTAAAAATTCTAAAATAGGGTTGCAATGAAGGCATATGTGAAATCTTGTCTTTACCTCATTTTCAATTGAGAATAAAAATTAACTTTCTGCTCTGGAAAGAGTAGGGGAAAGGAGAAGGAATTACAATTTTATTTTATGATTTTCACAGGAAACATTCCTATCTAAATGTTAGCTTGATAGCTTAGGACACCAGCAGATATGAGAGAAGTTTTCAGCTGGGAGAGGAGAACCAAATCAGCACATCTACTGGGAGCAAATGGCAAAGACAGAGGTAATGCCAGCAGAACAACAAAGCAGAAAAGTCAGAAGTGGGAGCAGCAGCAAATAGAAAGCCAGATGGCACAATGCAGAGAGTGTTGGGCTTGGAATTAGGAAGACCCAAGTTCAAATCCAGCCTTCTCAGAAGCTTCCTAGCTGTGTGACCCTGGGCAAGTCACTTAACCTCCATTTGTCTATGGATCACTGTTTTGTATTTGCACAGTTTGATGAAACTGAGCTATGCTACGCAGTTACACCTACAATGAACTTGTCATAGTGCAGCATTCTGACAAAAGAATAAAGTAGCAAACCACTCTAGTATCTCTGACAAAAAAAGTCATGGACAAAGGTCCATGGGGTCATGAAAAGTTGAGTACAATCAAAATTAATAAATGACAACGAGGTGACATGGAAAGCAGCAAAGGTAGACTTAGTGGAAAGTGAAACAACTCTGCAAAGACACATGTGACAGAAGTCTGGCAATGGGGTGAAAGAGGATGCAATTTGGCATAGAACTACAAGACAACAGCATAAGCATGAAGGAGCAAATCTAGGCTTTGTACCATATAGTCCATGCCCAATCAAAGGCAGCATTATCAGAGCAGATCGACCGGATCAAGTTGAGTCTTCCCTCACACTAAGCCAGGGGAATCCGGGTATACATTGAAAGGGCTTATACAGATTCTTGGGGAAGATAAAGCCCACCAGAGATAATGGCAACTGGGCTCTGTAATATCCTTGATTGTGGGGTCAGAGAAACACTGGGCAACACAAATTACAAGAGGTGCTATATATACCTGTGGGAAGTCAGAGGTTTACTAGAAAGGTGAGGAGAACTTGACAGTCTATAGGTTTAAATATGACTTGTGTCCATTGTTGTTTTAAAGAAAGCTATTTTAAGCTTTACACTCATATTAATAAGCCTGAATACTTGAAGAGGAAAAAGGGAGGAGAAAAGTATTTATTAAGCACCTACTATGTAGCAGGCATTGTGCTAAGCACGTTACAAATGCTATCTCATTTGATCTTCACAACCAATCTGTAAGGTAGTCACTATTATTTTTCCCATTTTACAAGGGAGGAAACTAAGGCAAAAGATAAGTGACTTGGCCAGGGCCATACAACTAGAAGTATCTGAGGCCAGATTTGAACTCAATTTGAACTCAAGTCTTCCTGAGTCCAGGCCCTACACTCTCTCCATTGCTGACAGGATCCAAGAGTATCCTTTTGTGACACAAGTTGATCTGCTCGAATGTTACTTGGGTAGGGAAAATGAAGAAGAAAGTAAGATGAGTAAGATATTTGGGCTCCCTGTGAGAAGTACCACATACCGAAGCCCCTGAATTCCTATGGGTAGGGTAGTCATGGATACCAGAGATTTGTGGGAGACAACTAAAGTCAAATGACCCAAGCCCTTTGAACCTTTAAAGATATATCATACAAATTGCTGCTCTCTAATTTATCTTTTGTATAAGATCTTATTTTCATACATCATTTTGATGTAATGAACTAACATCCATTTTGTTCCACTATAAAATTGGAATCTACAAAATTATACAAGAGCAACTGAAATAAGCATCATATGTCTCCATGTTACTTCCTTGGATTATAAGGCTATTAAATTTATATATATGAAATCAAACTTCAATTTGTTGCCATTTGAACCATCCAAAAAATCTTATCAAAATAAAAGCATACCTTGAAGATTTATAGTAATCACAAAACATTAAATTATCAGCATCATTTGATATCAAGTTATTTTAAGATATTCAAATATAGTCACTGTAATGCGAATAGGAGGTCACTGGTTAACAGTGTCCAGGAATTAAGCATTACTAAATTTACTAAATTACTAAATCCTGGGTATGCAAAAATTATGTAAATTTGTACAACTATGCAAAACATAATAAACTTTAATTACAGGGCAGTGATTAGAGTCAATATCCATTTTATCAGACAAGCTTCAACATCAATTCAATTAAATTAATATTAAATGGGTACTATGTAATTTACCTTTCTTTTCTTGACTTTACCTTCCAAACATGACCTAAATCTGAACTATGTCACAAACATTTTTATTCCCATATTAAAGAATTTCCCAAGTTTATTAAACAAGCTGCAGAGTTTAATAATGCTTCTTTTCTAAATATGAGAAAATCTGTCTGAATGAAGAAACTAGATAATTTACCAGGATAATGTTTCTGGAAGTATAAAATGATCCAACCAAATGTTAATACAAAAGTCTAGGTGTAAAACTTTATAATTAGCATGATTTTAAAAGATCAGGAAAAGAATAAAATTTCTTAGTATCATTTCCCTCATTAGAAGACTGATAGGACAGCTAATTAAAAAGGAAATGTAGGTGAGTAGTCTAACAAGAAGTGATTTTATACAAAAGAAAATAAAAATAGAAAACTGTTTCTATTGTATTTAAAGTAAATATTATCATTCTCATTTTCTCTTTCTGTCAAACTGACCTCTTGAGAAAAATGCGACTGGGGAGAAGTTTCATTTCCTTTATTGCAAAGAAGTTGACATCACCGGACTATTCAATTTTCTTTAACTCTCTTGAGAACTAGCAAGCTATGCTTGGGAAGTATTGAAAAGAAGGAAAATAACCTTTATTAGTGCAGCACTTCAGCTTGAAATTCAAATGGCTCACCGGAGAATAGTACTACCGGCTTCCAAAAAAGTGTGTAAAATGTATCATTACCTAAATAAATCTAATCACTCTCAGCATCACAGGGGTGGATTTGCCTTTTATGAGCGTATGGAAATTACCAATGGCAATCAAATGAATTTTGGGGGAAACAATTTCACAGAATCATAAAAATTAGCAATGAAAGGCCAAGGGGTTCATTCTGTTCAAAACCTTGTTCTATTTTATATTCTTAATGTTCTTCCTTTGCAGTTTAGCTTTAAATGGATTCTAATATGAAATTTCCACTTATCTGTGGAGAAAATGTCAAAACTGAATACATATGCAATAAGACTTTCCTAATATTTAGTATGAATTTGCAACAAAGGTATTTATTAATCAAAAACAAGAGGAAATAATTTCATTTCAATCATCTCAGGGAAAAGTGATTTATATACAGATATATATATATATATCTAAGGTACACATACAGATAATACATACACATACACATATGTGTCAGTGTATGTCTATTATCTATCTACATAGAGATGTTACGTACTGATATCTATATACAGATGTATATATCTAGATCTGGATACACACATATGCACACACACATTCAAGTTATTCTACTCAATCAATGTACACCTTTCTATATGTGTATAGTACGTACTTCTTGAGTAAGTCAAGAAGTACATAAGAGACAAAGACTTTAAATATTTCCCCCAAACACCAGAAATATTTATTTGTGTGATGACTGCTGGCCAACAGGGGGTATCTGTTGGTGAGGCAGGGTCCAGAAATTCAACTAAACAGGGTAATTTTTCATCTTCTAAGATGAAAACATTTTTACTCAAAAGTTCACAATGAAACCAAGAGCAGGGTAATGATTTCTCAAAACCAAAAGAAACCCATTAGCCCAAAGCAGCCAATCCTCACAGGCAAAGCATCTGCTCAGGGAAGTAGTGGCACTGATTCTTACGGGTGGCAATGATATTCTTGTAGTTCTTTCAAAACCCACTTGAGAGTCTAAATATTTGGAAGTTCTTACAACAAAAAGATAAATACAACAAAAGTTTCTGAACCACTATAAAGTTTCCATTTATATAAAATGCCCATAACAACAGATTACACATCTGTTTAATTAATTATTTAATGGTTTACATAATATTTCAAGTCAGATTTATTTTAATAAAAGGTAATGGGAATTTATGTGAGTATGGAGAGGACATTTCCAAGTGCTGTGAGTTATCACAATCTTAAGCCATTTCTATACTTAAGATACTTTGTATCAAAGCAATGATACTGTCAGCACTTTAAATGATCCATAATTTTGGCAACAAAAGTACTTTGCTCACCCAGTATAGATTGGAAAAAAACTCAATCTTCTTTAAACTACTGTGGCTACAACTTAATTTTTTTAATAAATTAATTTATTTGTTTTTGGTTTTCAACAATCATTTCCATAAGTCTTACATTTTCTCCCCTCCCACCTGCCTTCCTCCCCAAAACAACATGCAATCTTATACGGATTCTACAAATACATTATTATTAAACACATTTTCACTTTAGTCATGTTGCATAGAAGAATTAAAATGAATGGGAGAAACATATAACTTATAATAATTAACCAGTAATCTCCTGATGATGAACCTGTATACACTTAGCTAGATTAGATAGCAGACTCAACGTTGGGCTTCTATTTGAAGTATTTAAAGCTTGACAGGGCTCACCAAAGTGTATTTGTCATGGCCTTCAAGGGCCCAAAAGGGAGGAGGCAAAGTGGAATAAAAGATTGTTGAATTTGGAGTCAAAGCACCTAGGGTTTGACTCTTACCTTTTCTAGTTACTATCCATGAGAACTTGGTCAAGTCACTTGATACTTGATGTGACTTAACCTCTCTAGGCTTCAGTTCTCTCATCTGTAAAATGAGGAGTTTGCAAAAAACAAGATGATTCTCTGAAATCCCTTTCAGTTTTAACTATATAATACTACAAAGCATTATAAAAGAAAATGACAACAATGAGATAACATATCCAAATTTTTGGAATGGAGATAAAGCACTCTGTAGGAGAAAATGTGTATCCCTAAATGTTTTCATCATCAAAAGAGAGAAAGAACAGATCAATGAATTGGGCTTGCAGCTAAAAAAATTAAGAAAGCATCAAATCTTAAAAAAAAAACCTAAAAACCACAGTAGAAATTGTTAAAAAAAATTAAAATTAACAAAACTGAAAGGAAATAAGCTGCAATGATAAACAAAAGAGCTATGTATATAAAAACTAATAGTTAAACAACTAGTCTAATTTAAAAAAAAAACAAATTGTTTATATAAATACATGAAAATGAATACACAATAAAAATGAAATAAGAGAATTAAATGTCAACAAAACTAATAACAAATGGGTGAAAGACTGTACAAAATATAATATTCAGATTAAAAGAATAAAGAGATTAAACATTAAAAGATAATTCCATTACTACATAAAGAAAAAATAGAGAAAAAGGAGTTTGCAAAAAATAGAGAAAAGAAGGAATTCTTCTGAACTTTTTCTATGATGTAAATATGGTGGTGATACCTAAACCGAAGTGAGACAAAGCAGGTCAAGAAATACTAGATTACAGTAAAAATAGATTACAATTCATAATGAACATCAACTCAAAAATATTAAATAAAAAATTAACAAAGAGGCTAAAAAGAACATACAATATGACCAGGCTGTATTCATATCAGAAATAGGAAATAAATAGGAAGTAAATTTAAAGTAAAGCTATAAACAGACCATGTTAATAACAAAAATAATATAAAACATATACATAAAATAACAAATGCTAAAAAAAGATCGTAACAAACAAAACTCATCACATTTCGGTTAAAGACAGTAGAAGGCAAGATAAAGAATGGACCTTTAACATGTAAGCAAGTTACCATGGAAAACCAAGAACCAGCATTATACATAAAGGAGAAAAATAGAGAATTTCCCAATTAGATCAGTGTTAATTAAACAAAGGCTGTCCATTAGCATCATCATTATTTAACAAAGTGCAAGAGATGCTAGCTATGACAGTAAGAGAGGAAAAGGCCCAGGTAAAAAAGGGGGAAAAAATCTATCACTTTTTGTAGATGATATGATGATGAACCACCCGAAAGCTGGTGTTCTTAATCTTTTCTGTGACACTGACTTCTTCAGTAGTCTGGTGACGCCTATGTACACCTCAGAATGTTTTTAAATTCATAAAATAAAATACAAAAGACATTATATGTTAAAATAGTGATCAAAATTTTCTTTTAAAGTTCAGATCCTAAGT
Source organism: Potorous gilbertii (assembly GCA_028658325.1). Classification (NCBI taxonomy): domain Eukaryota; kingdom Metazoa; phylum Chordata; class Mammalia; order Diprotodontia; family Potoroidae; genus Potorous; species Potorous gilbertii. The sequence goes on along the minus strand of CM053769.1, from coordinate 532,046,050 downwards.
TAAGAAGAATCTGTTCTAGAGAATATAGGTCAACTAAAAATTATTGAAATAATAATGCTATGAAAATTGCAAGAATTGCACACAAAATTCAATAGGAAACAAGAGAAAAAAAGAATTCCAATTTAAAATAACTACAGAGCAGACTTCAGGGGAGCAGAACCAAGATGATCAAGTAGAGGAAGCATTCAGATGAATTTTCCTATATTCCTCTCAAGTTTTAAAAAAAACCTCAAACTGAATTCTGCAGGAGCAGAGTGAAGGAAAGGTCAGTGTGAGACATTCTTCTAGGTCAATACAACTTTGGAAGTTGGAAGAAGAGATCTGTGACATAGAGGTAGAGGCTGACTTGGAACCCATATGGAAAACACCAGTAGTGGCAATATTGGGAGCTTCCAAGTCACAGACAATAAGAGGAACTTGGCAAACATTCAGAAAGACATTATTATAGGGGACCCTCTGGGCCATTGCTTATCCCCACTTCTGGATCACAGTTTAAGGACTGAGAGGGGTATTTTTGGTAAAGAGGAAGTGGGAGCCCTGAGGGACAATACTATTTTTGGTCACAAAGGTTCAGGGACTCTAAAGACTTCACTTCAGTTTCGGGGGGGGTAGGTCTCCTCAGGAACAGTATCAGTTGCAATTCCAAAGGATCAGGGGTACTTCCTGGGTAAAAATCACAGCACAGACCAGGAGAACAGTGACTACATCTCTCCCCAGAGTAAACCACCCCGGTAGCACCAAAAACTTTCCAACTCCCAGAAATAGCTCTGAAAATAATAGTGTTAAAAAGTCTGAAGCCTGAGAAAAAGGGAAGTAAATTATAAAAAGACAATTGTTGGTAAAATAATGAAGGAAATACCTTAAAAAATAGCAATAATCAAATAAAAAAAAGAGGCACAAAAATTCACTGATGGAAATAACTCCTTAAAAAGCAGAATTGGCCATCTGAAAAGAAGAAGCATACAAGTCCACTGAATAAAATAATTCCTTAAAAATTTATAATTGGGCAAGTAAAAGCTAATGACTCCATGTAACATTAAGAACCAATAAAACAAAGTCAAAAGAATGAAAAATAGAAAAAAAAGTAAAGTATCTCATTGGAAAAACAACTGACCTAGAAACTAGATTGAGGAGATCAAAGAATTATTGGACTACCTGAAAGTCATGATCAAAGAAAGAGCTTCAACATAATATTTCAAGAAATTATAAAATATTAACTATATGAATACTATAATTTACACTTAGAATTCAAAAGGAAGTTAATCAACAACCACCACCAACCCCAAAAAGAACTTAGCACCCTCCCCCTACCTTCTATGCTACCAGTAAAAAGGCTGCACTAACAGTACCAAGGATGTGAAATAGGCTTACATCAAGACTTACTCTTAACACTCTTCACTCTTTCTAGTGCCCCAATTTCAAGCTACATAAATTTGCTACGACCTCAGTAACAAAAGAAGGCAAGACGGTCTCCATATCTAATAAATGAGTTCAGGCATCTTTGAATAAACTCTGCAAAATAAAGGAAAATGATTCAACACTTAATGAGACAGAGGACCCTGTGGAATTTGAGGAGACCATGAAACTGCAACATGCTGTTCCTGAGTGGTCTAAAAGAGAAATGAAAAAACAGGAGAGCTGAATTTATGTCCTGCACATTAAAAATAAGCAAAACAGAAAAATTTGAATCTATGATGGAAAATCTCACCAGAGAAACAAGAGAGAAAATAATAGATTGGCAATCCTTCACAAAGAAGTGAAAGGCAACCTAGAAGAAAAAAAGCAAAAAACAAATTGATTTTGAAGACAGGATGTGTAAAGACAACCTAAAGATAAGAGGATTCCTGGAATCCTCCAGGAAAACTGTAATGCCATAAAGAAGGAAATAATAAAAGAGAACTGTCCAGACAGATTGCCTCCAGAAAAAAAAAAGCTGCAAACTCCAAGACATACAGTAGTTAAATTTAACAATTCAATTCAGAAATAACAAGTTCTTCAAGCTATCAAGAGAAAGACCTTTAAATACAAAGGAAAAGATATTCAAATAATGCAAGACTATTCTTTATTCACTAGAAAAAAGAGGGAATGGTACAACTTGTTCCAAAGAATAATGGTGCTCAGGACAGCCCTGTTATCCTGCAAGACTAAGCTCATCCATACAGGACAAAAGCTGGCCATTCAATAACGAAGACTGAAACATTTTTAGAAAGAAAAACAGAACTGAAGAAAGTATCTGCTTTTCAAATACCCCAAAAAAGAGAAGTATGGGAATAAATAAATGCAGCAGGTAAATATAGCAATAGCAACAACAGAAAACCTAGTAAGAAACTTCTTTCTAAAAGTACATAAGATGAGGATGAAAACAGAAATCTAGTAAAGTGAAGAGATAAACAAGAGAGGATTATGGAGAGAACCTGGAAAAACTGTGCTTACAGATGAATCCTTTTGTGGGATTACACTGCAACTTGAGAGGGTGTGTAAAAGGTGGGGAGGTAGACAGAGGGAGAGAGAGGAGTGAATGACGCACCAGGGCTCAAGCAATGGACAGAAATAAGGGTAAAGTGACCTCTTTCTGGTCTCAGAAACAGCAGATTCCATAGGAGAGTAAGTGATGAAATGGGGGGATGGAAGGTGAAAGGGTGTGTACCACTATTGAATGCTCCTATGAGTAATAGGAGATAAGAACTTTAGCCTGGATGAGGCCTGGGGGATCTGGGACTTGAAAAGTCCTGGAAAGGGAGAGAATTGTAAATCCTGAAGGCAACTGGCACCTGGAGAAGTAAAGAGAGCATGATCATAGGGAAATTTTCCAGTAAATGTAGAAAAAAAGGTCAATAAGAAAGGAATAGATCAGGGGCAGGGGAGGTGCCCTATGGTGGAGCAATTGCCTCTCTGACACCTTCAATTACCACTGTTCTGAGAGCAAGGTACAATGGAAAAAGGAGTTCCATGGAATAAGCCCTACAAGGTAATGGCAGAAAATACCTAGAAGGGAGAACCAAGAATGAAAAGCTTTGGTCATATAAAGAACACAGAGAAAAGAGATAGATCAGATGATTATAGGAAATATGAATCAGAGAATTAGGATTTAGGTTAAATAGAAAGCAAATATGGAAAATGAAGTGAGAGAAATCTTTTTTGGAAAGGAATGCAAAAAATGAAATTTAAGGAATATTGACTTAAATAACTGAAGAATTTTTATTTTGGGGTATGCCAGGCCAAAATAATAGAAAATGAAAGTAAGAGTAATTTAATACCATGCTAATCAAAATACTAAAGGACTACTTTATAGAACTAAATAAAATAATGAAATGATCTAAAGGAAGAAAAGGTCAAGAATCATGAAGGGAAATAATGGAAAATAAGGAAACAAGTGCTTAATGAAGAAAAAGAAGGAGGATGGAGCAAGGTAAAAAGAAGGGGAAGCTGGCCATGTTAGTTCATGCTTGTAATTCCAACTACTGGGAAGCCTGAGGCAGATCTCTCAAGCTTGGGAGTTGAGCTGCAGAGGCCTAAGTACAGCATAAATAAGGTCTCTAGGCTGCCTGAGGAGGCATGAACCAGCCCAGGTCTAAAATGGAGCAAGCAGAATGGGATTGGGCCTGCAAGTAGTTCTACACTTCTAGCCTTAGCAAGATTGAGACACTCAATCCTAAAAAAGAAGTAAAAGGCATGTTTCAAATAGAAGAAAGCCATGAAAAGGAGAAAGTAAAAAATCTTCAAAAAAAACCAAAACAACCTACTAGCCATCACCAAGTAGTGCCTTACCTATACGAAGAGCCTATGCAAAGTAATTTTCACACATCTGTGACTACAGAAAGAAAAATTATAGAAGTGTTCTTTCAAGACAAATAAAGAACCTTGTTTATAGTTACAGATGTCATGGTACACGAGTTCTAATCTGCAAGAGAACCATCACGTTTATGGATCTGAAACTGAAGGTTAACAAACAGGTATGACAAGCACTTAAAATTTTGAAACAAACAGCTCAATTATTATAAATATGTGCTCAGAGTTTTGGATAAGACAAGGGCTATTATTTAAGTCTTTTAAGCATCCTCTTTGAATATTTATTCCTTTGCTTACTCAGTAAATAAAGGCATACTCTTAAAAAGGAGTTCTCTCATAATTGAAAAATACACTTTGGTTAATACAATCTTAAATTCTTCAGGCATTCAATCTCTTTGGTATATGCAATTAAATATATTTGCTACAGCAATGTCCTTTAAAACTACTAAATGAGATCATTGGAACACCATATCACTACTTGCTTAACTACTAATATTAAAATCTTTTCATTTCTAGATTAAAAGTTAGCTTTTAAAAAAAAAAAGAAAAAGTTACAAAAATATACCTCTAGAAAATTAAGCATAATACAATAAAGTGAAACTGAGCCCTTTGTTTTTATTATTTTACTTAGAATAATAATTTGAACATTGCCTTAGGCAATGTCTGGAAATAGTAAGCATTCAAAAGCAGTGTTGGACTAACAAAATCCTTGCATTTACCCCAAAAAGTGAATAAAACCTCTTGCCAATAGCTCATCCAACACTAACCAAACTTACTAAACTTACTAAATTGACCCCCCAAAAAATTCTGCAAAGCCTTAGGGAAATCATTTATTAGAGTTAATCTGAGCTTAAAAAGATACAAAAATACTTAGAACTACATTATGACTCCTTATTGTGACCCCATTTCACAAAGTATATCAAAATTCTATTACTCTCATGATGCTATCATTGAAAGCAATTTATCAGCCAGGAGTCTGCCTGACTCCATGGGGCTGAACTGGAATGCACTATCTTGAATAAAATGCTAGCAGAAATTTTATTCTTAGGTCATATGCTATTCCAGAAGAAAATCTAGTCACAATTACACAGAGGCCATAACATATTCCTGATGCAAGTCTGCTGTAACAGTATCATTTATGGGGTATTTCTTAAGTCAGTTTCATAGACATATTCCAAAGCCCAAGAATAATATGAGCATTTTTAAAAAATCAGTAGGTGGTAAAAAAGGAAGGCTGATCAATGGGTAAAAAGGGCTTTGCATCCTAGTATTCCTATTAAAATAGGAATATGATAATACTAATATGAAACTATGGCTATGACTCTGTGTATCCACACAGCAGTTTCCTCCCCATACACACACACACACACACACACATGATATGTCACCTGTTTTTAATAGGTCATAATTACATGGGATTACATTCTTCAACTTGATATTTTCTCTTCTACAAAGTATATTAAGGTAGTAATCAAAAACTATATTCACTGTAAAAATTAATTAGATTATTTAATAAAAAATACTTAGTGCTTAGCAGATGATGGGCACATAGTAGGTGCTTAATAAATGCTGATTGATTGCTATATAATAGCTGATGTAGATATAGCACTTGAAGGTATGCTAGGGACATTAAGTGAGAAGTAAGTGCTACAGGAGCTAAGGCTACCAAGAGAGATGACAAAACTGTTTCCTGGAGGTTACTGTTTCCTGGAGGTTAAGGAACTAGCCAATGGACCCTCTTAGGAAATCAGTCATGCTTAACGGTGGAATTTTAAGTCTAGGTCCTCTGGTGCTTCACCCAGCATTGCCACAGCTGCTGCCTCACATTCTGCTCTTCTCTATTCCAAGACTTTCTCTCTATCTGCCCCTCCTGGGTTAATAGGGACAGAAAAGAAAGCTTTTGCTACTAAAAAGAACCCAACATTTGCACAGGGATATAACAAAAGGAAGTAATTCCTTAAACAAATTAAAGTTTAAATGAATAGTTCTACATTCCAAGGGAATTTGTCAATGGCATGGTAAAGGTGTTGTTTTTTTTTTAAACCTTCTACGAAAAACTTTAAGTATCCTAATCATTCTGGTTTCAGTTTTCATAGTTAATGAATAACAGGGCTGAAAGGGACCGTTTAGACTCTGGATCACAGAGGCCAAGCACCTGCTTCCAAGGCAGTACTTTATTAAACAACCCAGATTTATGGGTATAAATTTTTTAAAACTCTCAAGGGAAAGACAGTCTATACCCTTCCTAGATAATGATTAAGTATAACAATTCTGTAATATTCCTCTCTATTTTTCACATAACAGAAACGCAGAGTATTCACACACTCACTTTTTAGATGATCCATTTCTCCACAAAATATATCAAACACTCAACTGCCCCTTTCACACTTCAGTTCTCCAACCATATTCTCAAGCAACTACTCTTCCTAATCTGCCAAATGCTTAAGGACATGTTTAAGTAGCCAGTAAAATAAAATAAAAATAATAAAAAAAAAACCAAAACTGTCCATGTGGTACAGGGGGCAGGGAATAATCATGACATGTGCCAATCAAGATATTACTGTTTTGACACATCTCTTCTAGTACAGGGCAATTGCCAACTGGCTCATGTTAGACCAGTGCTTCTTAAACTGTGGGTTTCAACCCCAATGGGGTCAAATAACTAAATGTGGGAATTGTGAAAAATTTGGCAACAGTAAAAGGTTTCTGAACATGCAATGACCAAGAATCAATTCAAAAATTAAATGCATAATGAATCTGAGGTGTCGGTGCTACATAGGGCAATTTCATTGCAGACTTGGTTCTGAACATAGCATTGATGACTATAGCATCAAAATATGGATCAACCCTGAAAAACATTGAAGATGCTCTAAGTCCTGCAGTATCAAATATTTTGCCAAGATTTAATTCTTTATGTAAAAATAAACAAGCACATCCATCTCATTAGTACGCATATTTGCTTTTATCTTTAATAAATGCTAAAATTATATGTATACCAAAGAATTGTTTTAAAATAAATTTCTTTATGAATTATCAGTAAGTGTTTGATTTGTATACCTATTTTATATGCCTATATACCCCAGATCCCAGGTAAATTTTCTCACATGAGAAGGGGTCAAGAGTGGAAAAAGTTTAAGAAGCCCTGTGACAGACCTAATATATCCCAATATAAATTTGTTACAACCAAAAAAACCTGAAAAGTTAAGAGAACTTGGGCTACGGAGAAACTTCATGGTTCGTGTTCACTGTTTTGTAATTTGTTCGTTTGTTAATAGCTAATGGCCATATGTTCCAGGGATGAATGAGCTCCTGGGTTCTGGGAAAGGTTCTCTGAGTCTAATCAAGAACAGCAGGGTGAAGTCCTCCCTCTACAAGAAGAGAACTGGTGTGAAACATGGGGTGAGTTGGACTCTCTTCTCTCCCTTCACTTTCTTCCTTCAAATATCCTCCATCAATTATGTGTTCAAAGACCCTAAAAAACTTAGATCTTGGAGAGGAAACCACAAAGTCATTCAAAAAACTTTTGGTGTTTACTATGACAGGCATTATGTTAAGAGGTGGGGATACGAAAAATAAAATAATGGGGATCTAGACAACATGCAAATAACCATGTACATACAACATTATATATAAGATTACATACACAGTCACTGGAACTCAGAAGGAAATCACTGGTAGTTGCGGGGTGGGGAGGGAGAGGAGAAAGAAACAGGAAAAAACTCCTGCAGAAGGTGGTATTTGGGCTGAGTCTTGAAGGAAGCCAGGAGGCAGAAGGGAAGAATGAGAGCTTTTCCAGCATAGAGGTAGCCAGTGTGAAAGCATGAAGTTCACAGGTGAAGAGTGCTGTCCAAGGATAACAAGTAATTGGTTTTAGAGTAAGTGAATGAAAACAAAATGTAAGAAGACAGGAAATGTGGGGAATGGGGCTGGGTTGTGACAAAATCATGTCATATTTGATCCTAGAGGTTATAGAGAGTCACTGGCATTTGGCAAGGGACTGAGGAGGAACATGAGTATGTAAGAGGTGTTGACATGTTCAGGCTTCTTTGACAGTTCAGGGAAAGAGGGATTAGAACAGAAAAAAACTGAAGCACAAACAACCAGAAAGCAACTGGAATCATATAAGCATGAGGTAATGAGGACCTGTAATAGGGTGGCAGCTGTGTGAAATGAAGGGTACACATATGGGAGATGTTAAAAATATAAAAATAATAAAATAGAAACCATCTTGTCTCCTGGACAGCCCAGGATCCTGAACCCACAAAAGCCTTGGGAACAGCAGAGTGTTCAAAACTACCAGATGTACCTCTAGCCAAGCTCCTGCAGCCATCATGAAGGGCAGAAAGAGTGAAGAAGGGACCTATATTCCTCATCAACACGAATAATAATTGCTAATTAAATGTCATCAACAGGTATATAGATATAAAAACCTTGGAAATGCAACCCCTACACCCATTCCCCATTACTTCTCCTGTGTCCAGCCCAGTCTTCTCAGTCATCAAGCTCATTCTCATTAACTGTCCTTCATAAAGCGTAGACAAGTTAGCCTAGCTGACAACAAAGTATCCTGAGGGAGAGACAGGAGGTTGCATGTACCAGCTAAGTCAAACCACTGTCATTTTTAGACCCTAATGGAGATAGGCTAGGATTTGAATCCAAGAGTCTTCTGGTCCAGTGCTCTCAGTCATGATTCTGGAAAGCAATCCCTGTGGAGAGGTAGCTTGGCAACTGCTCCTACAGGTATTATGGACACATATATTGAAGAGCCAGAAAAAGGAAGTTCTTGCCTCTAAAGTCCTTGAATGTCAAATGTTTCAGTATCAGAAAATGATGTGATTTTATCAGTGCAGGTGATATGATAGAAGAGGCATGACCATCTGGTTTGGTGCCATACCCTGAAGGCCATGGGCCCTTTCCAGTTTGACTAACAGCTGAAACTCTCTCTATGAGATGTTTCTTCCACTGGAATGTGAACTCCCTGAGGGCAGGGACCTTTTACTTTTCCCTTTGTATCACCAATTCTTATATAATACTTTGCACATAGCAAATGCTTAACAGATGCCTTATTTATTCACTTATTCCCCACTCAGCCTCCCTGTAGGCAATACAAAAGTGAGCAAATAGGCTATCACTTGTCAGAAATGAGAACTTTCCTATACAAAAAGAGGAAAGGTAAGAAATTATCTTTGGAACAACATACTGTTCCCTTGCTTCCAAATGAATGCAGCCAACTCAAGACTTGAAGCTTTGCGGTATCTCTCCAAACTTTTGAGAGGGTAGAGTCAGTCATAAACAACATAATTTAATAAATCTCTTTTGGATTTTGTGTGTGAGCTCTCTTTCTCCTCTGATTTCCCTAGAATGGACATTGATTTACTGGATCTAAGCTTACTGGTTCCTGGTCTCTGGAGAGCCTTCCTAGAGAGCCCTGTATCATTCTGGATCTAAACCAAGTATCTAGGGGTCTTTTTTGATTCAGAGACTATTCAAGCTGCTAGAGGTCCCTCCTGAGCCTGATCCACCTTGAAATGTCAACTCCTCTCTATGAGCCATTTGGCCCTCATGGACACAATGTCACACCACCCACTATCAGGTTGGACATTAAAGGAGGGTACATAAAAATGATTCCTGTTGAGAGAATTAAACAGTCAGATAACTTGCCTCACTCAGCTCTTTCTTGTGACCTCATTTAAGGTTTTCTTGGCAAAGATACTGAAGTGGTTTGCCATTTCCTTCTCGAGCTCATTTTACAGATGAGAAACTGAGACAAAGAGGGTTAAGTGATTTGCCCAGGATCACACAGCTAGTTAAATGTCTGAGGCCAGATTGGAACTCAGGAAGATGAATCTGACTCCAGACATAGCAGTCTATCCACTGCACCTCCTAGCTGCATCAGGCAAGGTATTACCTCTACACAGCCCATAATCTCCTCTCTTCACTATCCTATCACCTTGGTGAAGCAGTTCAACTATTCTATTCACTCAATTCTTTGTCTTTCTGTCCCATCCCTGATCATGCATTGTGAAATGCTAATCTTGGATTATTCCCACAATCTTCTATTACTACTCTATTCTAATAGATTCTCTCTCCCAATTATCACAATTAGTGTTTCAAACCTTCTCATACCTCCTTAAGCCCATCCCCTTAGTTGAAGACTCTACCTGATGCTTCACTGAAAGAAATGAAGCCAAAAGTTGAGAGGTCCTTCTTCTTACCTCTCCTCATTTCATATCACTCAGACATCTTGCCCCACTGTCTATTCCTTCACCTCATGTCTCAAAAAGAGCTGCCTCCCCACCCCCAACTGTGGGGGAATGAACCTAGATGGCCAGAATAACAGCACAGACTTTCTAGAGCTCTCCCACCAAGCCCAGCCAAATAGCTGTAAAAAATAGCTCTAAACAAATTCTGGAGCTGCAGAGCCCACAGAATGACAGAGTGAAGCAAATTTCCAGCCCAAGACAGCCTGGAAGGTTGACGGGAACTGTCTATGGCGCTACACTGGGAGCACACCGAAGTCCAATGTGGGCCATGAGTGCAGAGGGGACCTAAGAAGGCCTTGGGGGGGACTGAATCTCTCACACTGGTGGTGGTTTCCAGACTTCATGACCCCAAAACGCTAAGGATAAATTGGAAGGTCAGTGGAAAAAGCCTGTGGGACCAGTATGGGAGAGTAGAGGGGTCCAGCCTGAGCCCCAGGGTGGCAGAGGGGGAAGGGGGTGGAGAAACCTACAGCAACCCCAGCAGCAACAGGGGAAGTTGCAGCCACTGTTTCTGGAGCTCTAGGCTCATAGATTGTGGAGGGGATCAAGCGGCTGACAATACACTCCCCGCCCCCAAACTCCACTGGAAGCAGAGAAATACTTTGACAAAGGCTCAAAAGTCAAATAAATGGCTGGGGAAATGAGCAAAAAACATTAAAAGAATCAGACTATAGAATTTTACTTTGCCTACAAGGAAGACCAAAGCACGTAAACAGAAAAACTCCTCCAATGAAAGCCTCCAAGAAAAATATGAATTGGTCTCAGGACATGGAAGAGCTCAAAAAGGATTTTGAAAATCAAGTAAAAAAGTAGAGCAAAATTTGGGAAGAGAAATGAGAGTGATGCAAGAAAATCATGAAAAAGGGGTCAACTGCTTGCTAAAGGAGACCCAAAACAAACGCTGAAGAAAATAATACTTTAAAAAATAGACTAACACAAATGACAAAAGAAATCCAAAAAGACAATGAGAAGAAAAATATCCTAAAAAAAAAAAAGCAGAATTGGCTAGATGGAAAAGGAAGTCCAAAAGCTCACTAAAGAACATAATTCCTTAAAGATTAGAACAGAGCATATGGAAGCTAAGGACTTTATGAAAATTCAATAAATTATAAAATAAAACCAAAGGAATGAAAAAGTAGTAGATAATGTGAAATATCTCACTGGAAAAACAACTGACCTGGAAAATAGATCCAGGAGAGGTAATTTAAAAATTATGGGACTTCTTGAAAGCTATGATCAAAAAAAGAGCCTAGACATCATCTTTCATGAAATTATCAAGGAAAATTGCCCTGATATTCTAGAACCAGAGGGTGAAAAAAAATTGAAAAAATCCACCACCAACTTCTGAAAGATATCTCAAAAGAAAAACTCCTATGAATCTTACAGCCAAATTCCAGAGTTCCTAGGTCAAGGAGAAAATATTGCAAGCAGCCAGAAAGAAACAATTCAAATATTGTGGAAATGCAATCAGGGTAACACAAAATCTAGCAGCTTCTATATTAAGGGATCACAGGGCTTAGAATATGATATTCCAGAGTCAAAGGAGCTAGGAGCAAAACCAAGAATCACCTACCCAATAAAACTGAATATAATACTTCAGGGGAAAAAAACAGAACTTTGATGAAATAGAGGACTTCTAAGCATTCTTGTTGAAAAGACCAGAGTTGAATAGAAAATCTGCCTTTCAAACACAAGAATCAAGAGAAGCATGAAAAGGTAAACAGGAAAGAGAAATCATAAGGGACTTGCTAAAAGTTGAAATGTTTACATTCCTACATGGAAAGATAATATTTGTAATTTTTGAAACTTTTACTTAGTATTGGGGTAGTTGGAAGGATTATATACATATAGACAGAGGGCCCAGGATGAATTGAATAGGAAGGGATGATATCTAAAAAAAATAAGGGGTGAAATGGGAATATATTGGGAGGAGAAAGGGAGAGATAGAACGGGGCAAATTATCTCTCATAAAAATGGCAAGAAAAAGCTTTTTCAATGGAGGGGAAAAGGGGGAGGTGAGAGGGAAAAAGTGAAGCTTACTCTCATCACATTTGACTTAAGGAGGGAATAACATGCACACTCAATTTGCTATGAAAATCTATCTTACACTACAAGAAAGTAGGGGAGAAGGGGGACAAATGGGGTGTGGGAAGGATGACAGAAGAGAGGGAAAATGGAAGGAGGGGGTAATTAGAAGTAAACACTTTTGGGGAGGGATGAGATCAAAAGAGAAAAAAGAATAAATGGGGGGCAGGATAGGATGGAGGAAAATACAATTAGTCTTTACAACATGACTTGGAAATCTTTTGCATAACTCCACATGTATAACCTATATTAAATTGTTTACCTTCTCATTGGGTATGGATGGGGAGGGAAGATGGGAGAGAAGTTGAAACTCAGTTTTAAAAACAAATGTTAAAAAATGTTTTTACATATAACGGGGAAATAAGAAATATAGATAAAGGGGTATAGAAATCTATCTTGCCCTATAAGAAAATAGAGGAGATGGGGATAAGGGAAGGGAGGGGTATGATAGAAGGGAGGACAAATTGGGGGAAGGGGTAATCAGAATGCACAGTGTCTTGGAGTGGGGGAAAGGGAGAGAAGGGGAGAAAACTTGGAACTCAAAATCTTGTGCAAATTAATGTTGAAAACTAAAACTAAATCAATAGAAATGTGGTGCGCAACTGTGCCCCCCTCCCCACACCAAGGTAAACCCTTTTACATGTAACCTTAGTCCTCTCTCTCCTATCTTCACTGGCATATTGTTCCTTCTATTGTCCCCACTTTCTCTAAATTTCCATCTCCCCCATTATTCCCTGCCATCTACAGACAAGTCCATGACTCCTCCACCCTTCAAAAACTCTCACTTTATTTCATCCCTGCTAGCTATGACCCTAGTTCTCTCTTCCCCTTTTCAGCTAAAGTCTTTGAGAAAGACATCTGTAATTGATACCTTCACTTCTTCTCCGCTCACTCACTTCTAAACCCTCTACAATCTGGCTTCTGATCTGATTATTTGACTGAAACTGCTCTCCCCCAAGTTACTACATGATCTCAGCTGCCAAATCTGGAGGTCCTTTCTCCATCTTCATCCTCTTTGACCTGAGCCACTGCCTGTGCGACCTTGAGCAAGTCGTTTACCTGCTGTCTGACTCAGTTTCTCCATTTGTAAAACAATGATCACCATAGTACCTACCTTCTGTGAGGAGCAAATGAGTTAGCGTATGGAGTTCACTTAAAAGACCTAAAAGCACTGTGTCAATACCATTATTATTAACCTCTCTATAGTCTTCTGCAGCATCAATCACAAGATTCCTTCTGAACACTCTTGCTTCTGGTATCTTTTGATGACTGCTCTCCTGATTCTCCATTTGCCTATTGGGTCATTCCTTATTTTCTTTCCTGTTTCTCCTTCAAGGTCACAGATGTCTCTCAAGGACCTTTCCTGAGCCCTCTTTTCTTTTCTCTCTGAAAATCTCCCCCTTCAGTGATTGCATCAGTTCCCATGGTTTCAATAATCAATTCTATGCAGAAAATTAACAGATTTCCAACATAAAACTCTCATCTAAGACCCCGTCTTACATTACCAACTACCTATTGGAATCTCAACCTAGATGTCCTTTAGACATACCAAATGCAACATGTCCAAAACCAAACTTGTTATCTTTCTTCTCAAACCCTACCCTCTTCCAAATTTCCCTTTTACTTTAGATTCCGGAGGGTAGACAGGATTACAAACTTGGCATCCTTCTTGACTTCTCTCTTGAACTCACACATCAAATCTATTGTTAAGTCCTTTTAATTTTGCTTTAGCATCTCTTCTTAGCACCTTTTCTGCAATTTAGAGTTTTAGAGTTTCCTAAATAAACACTCAGAGGTTTAGTGATTTGCCCAGGGTCATATAACTACTACGTGTCAGAGAATGGATTTGAACTCAGGTCTTTGTGGCTTCAGAGTAATTCTTGAATCACTATACCACACGGATTCTATAAATTATTTGGTGCTTGCTAGAAGAAAAATAATGAAAGAATATTCAACAAAACTGCTGTTCAGTCATGCCTGACGCGATCCTGTAGATTTGTTCATGGGATTTTCTCACCAAAGATACTGGAGTGGTTTGCCATTTTGTTTTCCAGTGTCAAAAAGGTTAAGTGACTTGCCCAAGGTCATACAGCTAAAAGTTTCTGAGGCTGGATTTTTAACTCCGGTCATTCACTGTACCACCTGGACATGCCTTTAACCAACAAAACAGACTAAAAAAAAGAACAAGAAATGATCAAGAGTAGTCTCGTGTTTGATAAGCTCAGGAACAAAACTATGGAACAGATACTGCGCAAATGGCAAGAACTGCTGAGAAAACTGGAAAGCAGTTGGGCACAGAGTTTAAAGTAACCATTTACACTATCACAATAAATTCCAAACTGATATACAACCTAAATTTTAAAAGTCAGATAATTTTTTTTAAAAATATAGAATAGAATGAAGTACCTTGTACAACCAATAGTTAAGGGGAGAATTCTTTATCAAACAAAGATAAAAGTGATCATTAAAGACAGCTAAGTTTCTTTCACAAAAATTAAAGAGAGTCTGAACTAAGAAAATCAATGCTGCCAGATTGTGAAATGTTGGTTACAGGAGAAAAAAATCTTTCAAATAAATTTCTCTGATAAAATTCTGATACCTAAGATATACAGAAAATTGATAAAAACAAATGTAGAAACAAGAATCATTCTCAATTAAAAACAAGTGGCCAAAAGATACAAGTGGGCTTTTTTCAAAACAAAAAATATAAAATAATAGCATCAGTTAAGAGTCTTCTTGGTAGAGAGATAGTGGGCTACATTTGTAGAATGAAATACATGCTTTTGGACATGGCCAATGTGTTTGATTTGTTTTACATAGTTATATTTCTTTGCTGCAAAAGAGGGTTCAGAAAGTTAGGGAATGAAGATAATATACAAGTATTTTCAAAATTTTTTTTTAGAATTTAAAATACAAAGAAGGGAATATAAAATGGAGTAAAGAAGATGAAATTCCATAATGGTCAATGGTTTGTGTAAAGATAGGTGAAAATCAACAAAGCTGGCACAAAGAACAAAAAAATAAAAAAGATTGAGGGCTCAAGGATAAAGCAAAAGAGTCTAGATTTTAAAAATAAAATGGAACCAACATAGACTTAAAAATTTTTTAATTTTATTTTTAATTTGTGAAATAAAACAAACATTTCCATAGTAGGAAAATAGATTGCACATAAAACTGCAAATCTATTATGTTCAACTTGCTATTTCTTTTAAATATATAATGAAGTTATCATGTACATTTCATTTTTTCCCTTTTTTCCTTCTCCCACTATGCTAGAGATGAAAACCATTGGCACAAATACGTATATATCTAAAAAATCATTACATACATACTTCTATTTGTCAGTTCTTTCTCTGGATGCAAATAGTATCATCCTTTATATGTCCTTTGTAGCTAATTTGGATATTTACAATAGTCAAAATGACTTAGTCGCTCAAAGTTGTTCGTAAAACAAGAATGCAGTAACCATATACAACATTTTCTCGGTTCTGCTGCTTTAGGTTTTTTAAGCAGAAACATGACATGATGAAAACTGCTTGAGGAAAGTTATTCTTGTGGTCTAATGAAAAGTGTGTTGGTATGAGAAAAGACTAGGCAAGGAAGCCCACTAAAGAAACAGTCATGACGGACTTCTGCATATTGAAATTTTCAACTTGCTGCTATAGTTCCAAAGAACATTCTGCTATGTGCTGATTACCCATTAACCAACTCATCAAATTTAGGATGTGGCTTTTTACATCTTTAATCTCTTAAAGTAGATATGCCAGTCCTGCCTACCTGCATTTGCAGAAACTATCCCTCATATCTCACTGCACTCTCTCTCACTGCAACCTCTCAGAATCTTTTTCTTCAAGTGGCAGCACAGGGGCCAGAACTCCTCAAAGTTTTCACCAATTTCCTTCTTTATAAGCTGTTAGTGCTCTCTCTCATCCTCAAATTCATAAAAAGGAACTTTTCTGTTCTCTCCCTTGTCCCATTCATACCCTGCCTTATATTTACTTTTCTGCAAGAATACTACATTCTCTTACAGGGGATTTTGCCTAACATCCCTTGCATATGTCTTTTTCTCTCCTCTGATGCTACCAGCAACTCTATCTAGTTGTAGACCCACATCACCTCACTTTTGGATTATTCCAAAACCTGCTGGTGGGTCCGCCTGCCATAAGTTTTTCAATTCTACTCCATATTCCACTAAGCTTGTCAACATAATTTTTCTAATGCACATATCTGACCATGTTACTTCCCTAATCAATTAATTCCAGTGGCTCCCTATCCCCTTCAGAAAGAAATATAAAACCCTCTCTGACATTCAAAGGCCTTCATAACCTGCCCCCACACCCAACACTACCTCCATATTCTACACCTCCTGACTTCTTTTGCTTCTTTCAAGTCCCAGATAAAACCCCACCTTCCAATGAAAGCCTTTTGTAATACCCCTTAAATTCTAGTTTCTTTCTTCTTTTGATTATTTCAAATTTATCCTGTAAGTAACTTGTTTGTAACATAGTTGTTTAAATGTTGTCTTCCGTATTAGACTGTAAACTCCTTGACAGGAACGACTGGTCATTTACCCTTCTTTGTACCACTAGTGTCAGGCACATAATTGGTACTTAACAAATATTTACAGACAGACTGAAGGCTGGGACTCTTATTTTTAGTTGCTGTATTTCCAGCAGCTAAACTTGTGCCGTGCATATATTCCTAATACTGGCTAGACTGAACCAAATTCCCATAGAAAGCTTCAGTTTTACAGAATGAAGATACTCAAGTTATATAGGATTTATAACTATCACTAGTTCCTGATTATCTAAACTAATGAAAGAAAAAGGGCATGGATAAGGTATAAATTAGTAATGTCAAATATCTATTTCAATTCGTTCCAATCAAACTAATTACTAGTTGTTTCACAATCTACAGTCTATATAAATCTATAGTCTCTAATCCATATAGTTATAGTGTCCTACCTTGGTAGATACCCTCTTTATTTCTGTCTTCATTTCTTTCAAGATTCAGCTCAGGTCTCATCTCCTTTGGAAAGGTTTCACTGATCTCTCTAAGCTAACAGCATTCTTGTCCTCAATTTTTCCTGATACACTTTGATTGGTACACTCGTTTGCTCTATTATGTTCTATTTTCTACTTACAATGCATACATGCTTTATCTCTCTTCCCCCAACCAACCTATATACCATTAGGGTTATAGGATATATAAAGACTGCTATTTTTCATCTTTATATGTGCCCAGCAGAAAAATTCTCTATAAACAGTACTAATAGAAACTAACACATGTTTAATAAATCTAAAGCATTAAGAATTTCTCTGGCTCTAAAATTTCTCCTGAAAACAGATATGACTGATTTCTTATTAAAAATATTCAGTCAATTTGTCTTGTTGACAATCTGTATAGCAACATGTCTGCGTACAACTTGATGACATTTGACATCAACAATATACATGCTGAATAAGGAATCTTGTGTCTTATGTAAGCCACCAGCTCCAAGTTGTAGGTTGTGAGATAATCTGTATTTCTTTCAAGATAAATAAAACCCATAGGGGCTTCATGTATAATCATGGATTGCACCTCGTTGTGGTTTTTCCCATTAGGTGACAAATTCAAATATACTGAAATCATGTTAAGCAATTTTGGGGTCAATAAACCTTGAAACAGTTGGTGGTAGTGGTGGAAGAGTCCTCAGTATTTGAACAGCACTTAACCAAAGATTTTGCAGATGTGGATCTGTAGACTACTGCTTAGGTTTTTCTTGAAGCCAATTTTTTTTTTCCTGATAAAGTCCTGCAGAATTCCAGGGGTACTGTTTGACCACAATCAGGCTAAGCCTTTCATTTAAAAATGATTAATCACAGATGAATCAGCCTTTTGTTTCTTTTCAGAGTCCTTTCTAGTGTTTCAACTATCTGATGTCTAGCCATGTCATGATACCAAAGCAGACTGCTTGAAATAATTTCATTTACTTTGGCCGGCATACAAGTCTGGATAAAGAATGCAGTCAAAACACCTTCTTCACATCACATGATGGCTTTAAAGTAGTATACTATAAGATAATATAGTAAGTATCTTTTAGTTACGTTTAAAATTCCTAAATATGTCAATTTTTCTTGGAAATAACAGTTGAATAAATAACTTTCTTTCATACTCATTGTGCACCAAAAAAAAAAAAACCAACAAAAAAACTTGACAATTCCAATTAAAGTTAAACCATTTACATAGTAACATCAAGCATTTTGTGGCCTCCCCAAAAATAAAAACCTAAATCTCTGTGGACAATTAAGATCTGAATGTCAAATTAAATAAATGGTTTGAAAAAGAAAAGAAAATACAAAGGAAGAAAAAAGTGATAGAGAATTGAGGAGGGAGCAGAGTAAGTATTAAAAATATAAATACAACATTGAGACCAATATAAAATAATCTAAATGCATCAATTATTAAGTCAAGAAATTATAAACCAAAGACAGGAATGAAAAGAAAGAAAAGGAGACTACCTCCGTACCTAAGGCCTTAGGGAGTTTTAAAAATGTTAATCACAGCAGAAACATTTACAATGTTTTTTTCTTTTTTAACAGTGTTTTAAGAGTAATATTTAGCATATTAAAACAGAAGGCATTTATGGTTCTAAACTAAAAGCTCAGAAGCTTCTCATGCACAAAGTAACCTGATGTTTGAATTAGAAGGGAAAAATAAAAACAAAAAAACCAATAGTTGAATCTGTTGCTTCTAATTCCAAAATCATAAGGTTTACAAAGGACAGATTAAAGATTTACCACTACCTTCAGAAACACAATATTCTGATTCCTTGAAAAAAAAAATCTAGTTACATGTTCATTAATCTTAAAAAAAAAAAAAAAGCCAGATAAGCAAGAGGAAGATAACTAGCATCTGTCATCTCCATTAAGTGGTCTCTAAACTTATTTAACTATGTAATCAATTAGGAAAATTTTTTTAAGTGTTTATACCCAATGTATCTGTGTTTTATTTATAAATTACATACATATATTTTTAATACACAACATATAGTACAGAACAAAAACTGAAATTTAAAAATAATTGGATGAAGTTGAATATTTAAAACTTTATTTTATGAACAAAAATCCATTTACTCTCACTAAAAAAAAGGATTAATATTTTTATAGTAACAGTAAATACGGCTGAATTTTCATTATTTTTTAAAATATTGATTTAAGATTTTGAAAGAGTGATTCAAAAATCTGGTTCCAAGATCATTAATTTTGATATCTGATTTAACAGATGTCAAAGCTGAAAAAAGATAATCTCACAAAGACACAGGAGATCCAAACAGAAGTACATCATTGGTTTTGCTTACTAAATCATAATATTCATTTTTTAACTTATCCACAGATTAAAGGTATTATTGAACTTTAGCTACTAAATATTTTTCCCTGATGAGAGGCAGTAAGTTTTTATAAACTAATCAGAAAGAATTGAATCTATTTATTCTTAACAAATGGATTCAAAACTGAATGAAAATCATGATCTGCAAGATTTCTAAACAAGTTAAAAATTATGTTTCCATGTGCTTTTAAATGTATAGATATAAGAGTTTTATTGGGACACACATTTTCACATACTGTTAATTCTGATCGCTTTCAAACCAGCATTATTTAATATTTCAAAGTGCACTATCGACTTCTGATGAGATCATTAATGAGGTAGTGATTATAATTCATATTTCAAATAATCTTGATAATTTCTGGGGGTTTTTTCACTAATTGTTTACTCTGGGCAGGTCATTTTCCATAAATTACCAAGACTTTCAAATATGAATAATAAACCACCATCATTAATAATCGACCTCATCATTAGTTTATACTGTCTCCCTCTGTGATTTTCCATCTTCATTTCCTGCCTCATTCTCAATATACTGACATTCAGTAGACATTTCCTTTCTTTTGGAGTACTTTCCCTATTTATTGTTCTACTCATTAAAGTTTTCTGCATCAGTGCACAGTGTTTGGCATCTGAAGTCCTTTACATTCAAGTTTCAATCTATCTTTGCAGACCTATTACATATGATTCCTCCCTTCACATAATTTTTGGTCCAGTCAAATTGGTTTTTTTTTTTTTACTGTTATTCATATACAACACTGCATTTCCCATCTCTCATCTTTGTACTAGCTGTCCTTTATTTCTAGAATTCACTCCATCCTCACTTAGATTTCTTAGACTCTCTTAATTTCCTTCAAAGATCAGTTCAAGATCCACCTTCTAAGTTAAGACTCAGCTGTCATCACCCTATCCCCTATTGCTAGGACTTTCCTCAAAAATCATCACTTATCTTTCGAATATATCTCTACATGTATCTGATGTCTGTCCTATATGACTGAACCCCTTTAAAGCAGAAAATATCTCACTTCTGTCTTTATACTCCCAACTCCAGGAACACAGGAGATGACAAATAAATGCTTGTCGAGTGTCACCCTCTGACCAGACAACTGGGCTGAATCTCCCAGGTTGTCTGCTCCCAGAGTTACAATGATGTGGGCCCTGATGCAGCTGCCTCCATCACTGCCACTCTTCACACCTGCCACTACAGTTTTCAAGGTCCTTAGAGCAAATTCTTAACCACTTTTTAGGTCATGAACCTCTGTCGCTGTCTGGTGAAATCTACTGATCCTTTCCCGGAATAATATTTATAAATGCAAAAAAATACATAGGATTACGAAGGAAACCAATTATACTGAAAAACAATTATTAAAATATTTGTTGAAAAACAAAATAAATTCTTAGGGCCCAGGCTAAAAAAGAAAACCTGTCTTGGAAGAAAATAGAAACCAGTCCAACAGTGAGATGAGCCCCATCATTTGATCACATCCTTGGCCTCCACAGCTTCATCTTCAGCCTCCTCAGCCTGACTGCTTTCTCCTCTGGGCACCACTACCTTCTGCAGCTATTGCTGCTCAGCTGCTAGCCCCTGATTAAGCCACCACTAGCTCTGGTCACTCACTGTGAACTCTGGCCTCTCTTTCAGTCTCCATCTCAAGTCAACAACTAGAAAACTAGAAATGTAAATACAAGCAGAAAGATATTGAACCTTGAACCTTGAAAGGAATTTACATTCTGATGAGGGAAGACAGCACAGAGGGAGCTGAAAGTGGGGAGGAGGAAGAAAGGGTACCAGGGCAAGGGCATAGAAGAGAACTGCCACCACTGTTCAGCCCTTGGAGAGCAGTGAAGAGGAAGAGAAAATAGGTAGTGTTCCTTTTCACTGGCCTTGCCAAGAGACAGAAGCCTCCATCAGAAACCACAGAGCTCAGAGTGGAGAGGCCCTGACCTAAATGCATGCTCTTTGGAACAATGGTCTACAATTAATAAATTACTACATAGTTTGTAATACAAGAGTGAGAAATTCTATGGAGACAGGTTTCCACATAACATAAGGAACTTTTTAACAAATGGAATAGGATATCTTCAGAACTAGAGAGGAAACTGTCATTGGAAGTATTCTGACAGATGCTGTACTATGTATTACTATTACTACCACTGCCACTATCACCATTACTACCACCTCCACAACGACTACCACTACTGCTAGACAGGAAAGTATCAAGGTACCCTGAAGGAGAGGCATGAAGTGGTATATGACAAGCAAGTCAAAAAACCACTTCAAACCAACCCTTCAGATTTGATAGAGGTAGCATAGCTCAAGACCCTAAAACCCAAGAGTTTTGAAAATTGCAGTGATCCTCAGACCATCATACCTGCTTCCACCCCAGACCTCAGACCCACCAATGAGAGAAGCATTTGGAAAAAGAGTCCACATCCCTTAATCACTATCACCAATACCAACTACTGATCAACTGCTACTAATGGGTAGGTAAGACCATGAGCCCCAAGAGCAGCAGTGCCCCTCCAATCCCTGCCCTGCTTCCAGCCCAATCTTCATAGCCATCAGGCAGAGATACGGTCCAGCAACCACTTCTGCAGGCGATAAAACCACAAAAACAACGAATGATCCAGAAAAGAGATTTCTCACCACTCAAGTCCTTGGCACTGTCAAATGCTGAACATCAGAAGTTGATTTATTTAATCAATGGAAATGACATTAAAGAAAATGCTTTGTCTTTAACTCTAAAGAGACATGGTACCTTTTTCATCTGACTTGATAACGAAGACTTCTCTCTGTGTTGTCTCTCATTAGAATGGGAGCACCTTGAGAGCAGACTGTCTTGCTTTTTTCTTTTTCTTTTTACTATCCTCAGTGCTTAATACAATCTTTTTACATTCATTCACCTTACTTGTTAAGAATGTTGTAGAAAAGAATCTTCCCTAGATTGGTAAACTGGCTTGGAAAATCTCTAAAGTCCCTTCCAAAAACTTGGACAATTCAGTAATAAATCACCTATAATTCTCCCAAGAGACACAACTCTAGAGCACTGTAGACGATCAAGATAAAATAATACCACTGACTTAGAAACCTTTTTAAACTGGAGATTTTATTTTAATGTGTTCTCTTGGGAACTGTTTAAAAAGTGGATTTATATTGTATGTAACTGCATTTGACTAAAATGCCATGATGTGGTGATCTGATTCTGCCTAAATGAAAAATCATTCTTCTAGTTGTTGTGGCATATTGAAAGTATCTTCAGGAGGCAGAGAACTTAGATATCCATTTTGGTTTTGTTTGGTTTTTCAAATTCCATTAGGCTGGGCAAGAGACTGGCTCTATTACCATCACATGATGCCTTTGGGGTTTTTTTGGCCTTTTTTTTTCACCTATCAGGTCCATCTAGTTCAAGGTATGTAAGAATCAGTTTATACAATACAAGTTACCAACAAGATGTGAAATGAGTCATGATTTCCCAAACTCTCATGCTATCTCTATGCATAAACCAGTGTTTCTTAAACTATAGGGTCGTGACCCACGGTTCAAGAAGTACTGAAGGCCACTCTAGTGGAAAATGTTTAAGAAGCTCTGAATGAAACTACACAGGTCACATCTGCATTGTTTTTAATATTCTCTTCACAGAGAAGTAAGGAGATTTTTCTGTATCTGAAATTTGTTGTTAAATACTTTTAACACATGAAAAGTCCATACTGACATAAGTAAATCAAATTTTTATTTGTGTCTTACAATGATCAAACTTTAGATCCACTTAGAAACAGAGTCTTAGAACAAATCCCCCTTGTAGTTTTTTAAAACTTCCTTTCAAAAGTACGGAATTGGGGGGGAAAGTGGGTATACTTCTGGCAAAATGGAATAGAAGGTACATTTAAGTCCAACTACCTATCAAATACTCAAAACAGCAAAAAACGCACCAAGTAACTAAAAAAAAAAAATAACACTAAGAAAAAGGGAATATTTTACACAAAGACAATTCATACCAGAAAATGAACCATAGCTTACATTACTACCAGCTCTATTCAATACCCACTGTTGCAACCTAAGCTCCATGTGGCTAGAGAGGTGTCTGCACCCACATCTTAAGTTTTGCCCTCAGCAGTGATCTAGCCAAACACTCTACTGGCACCTACTAGTTAGAGGGCCTTGTATATTCACTCAGCACTGGAGTTCTGAATGAGAGACAGGCCCAGTAGTGCTTAGCGATGCTCTAGTAAGTCAAATGAAGCAGATTATAAGCTCAGACGCATCTCAAAACCCTAAAACCACAAAGAGCAATGCAAAATCAACCGAAAGGAAAGATGATAACCAAGAGGATGGAAAAGGGGACCTTCTAAAGGTTAAGGCCAGCTAACCTGTCCTATATTTTTTCATTCTTCTATTTTTGTACCAGACTTGAAATTTCACTGGTATAGAGAACTGAATAGGGAAATGCTCTCCACCAATTTAGAGCATTACTTACTCTGCAAATATAACCTTAGATGTCTGAAGAAGCCAGACTTTGCCCAATGTCAATGCAGCCAGATTTTACCAGAGTAGGGACTTATTTCAAATATTCTTGACTCTAAAGTCAGCTCTCTACCCACTTCACAATGCTTCCTTTATTTCCATTCTATCACCTTAAACTAGCAAGAAATAAAGCAAAGCATAGAGAAGAAACCATAATAACCAGGCAAGAGACTAAAGTAAGAACTCACCACAAGAAAACCAGGAGAGGACTGATATGAAAAGAAAATGGGAAATCAATTCTTTTAAATGGTTCAGTATTATAAATATACAATAAATACTATGAAGTGAAACAAATTAACTTGAAAATTCCTGATATAAGTGAAAGTACTATAGAAACTACCACAAAACCAAGAAAACGAAAAGTGAGTTCCAGAATGGTTCAGAAGAATAATACAAGAGTTAAAACGTGAGGAAAGAAATAAGGGCAAAAAATAAAAATAGAAATGAGTAAATCAGTAATTCCACAGAGGAAATGAAAAAGACAAGTAAGAAAATTTAGAAGAATTAATAGAGAACACCTCCAAAGCAGAGCAGTAGACACACTGCAGAAATCTCCAACACCATTTACCTTTTAGAAATTGTTATGATATTCTGCAAAAGGATGGAAACAAACTTCGTTCAAAAAAGGCACAATAGTCATAAGAATTTAAAGGCACTTGAAAGTAGCTATAGTGATATTAAATGCTAATCCTACCTAAATTTAAAAACCAACAGTTAATTACTTAATAACAGGAATATTGGAAGATGATCAAGTAACATTATGTTGATAGTTAAATTTTGTTTTGTTTAATAACGTGGTTTTTGCAAAAAAAGAAATAAAATTTCACAAAGTTTAACTTTCAGATGGAAAATCCTTAAAAACTGAATAGTGGTAGTTTGTTAAAAGAGAAGTTCTGAAACACAGAACCTTCAATATCTAAACAGGCCCCACATATCTGAGGTTATGAAATAATTATGTTGTGGTGATCAAACACTTCAGAACTGTTAAACTTTCAAAGTCATCATAAAAAGGGAACCATCAGATTTGGATATCAAAAATGAAGAAATGACTGAACAAGAGTCAAAGGAAATAATATTGAAATAAGGTATGTTACTTGTACAAATCAAGAACAACAAATCTGAAGACAGAATTCATGAAGAGAACTGTAAGGATTCTAGGCTTTCCAAAAAGCCACAATAACAGAAGTCATAAACAGGAAATCATGCAGGCCGAGGGCATGAAAGCATTGACACAAAGGGCAGCATTCGGAATCTACCTCTTGCTGACACATCAAAACTCCCAAGTTTAATTCACCAGGAAATGAATACCCTAGTCAGCAAACGGAGTCAATTTCCATATGAAAATAACGTATCATACTAAAGAGATGCCAATCGTTACTGAAAAAAAGATGTGTTTTCATGAGAAAGGGAGGAATGAGTTCCTTCAAAAGGAATCAGAGGTGAGGTCATTGTTAGAGAAACTAATCAAACATTAAAAAAAAAAAAAGGTAAGCAAGTATAGTTAGAAAAAAACCAGTGGAGGGGATGGAGCCAAGATGGCGGTGTAAAAGCACAGACTTTCCAGAGTTCTCTCCTCAAACGTTGCCAAATCCTGTAAAAAATGACTGAACAAATTCTGGAGCTGCAGATCCCACAGAATGAAGGAGTGAAGCAAATCTTGAGCCCAAGACTGGAAACTTGATGGGAAGCATCTATCGCACTGTGCTAGTCTAGCATGGGCCATACCAGCACAGACAGGATCTGAGCAGGCCTAGGGGAACTGAATCCCTCACACCTGTTTTGGTTTCAAGACTTCATGAACCCAAAATGCTGAGGACAAGTTGGAAGGTCAGTGGAAAAAAGTGGAAAAAACCTGTGGCACCTCTGTGAGAGATTATAGAGAGGTCAGGGCAGGGCAGAGGAACTCACAGCAGCCACAGCAACAGCAGGGGCAGCTGCAGTCACTGTTTCTGGAGTTCTAGACTCACAGATTGTGAGGGGAGCAAGCTGCTGACAGTAATCCCCCCCTAAAAAAGAAGAGAAGTACCCTGAAAAGAGCCCAAGTGAACAAAAAGCCAAGTAAATCACAGGGGAAATGAGCAAACACCAGAAAAACAATCAGACTATGGAATCTTACTTTGGCAACAAGGAATATCTAAACAGGCAAACAAAAGATAACGAAGTCAAAACTCCTACATTCAAAGCCTCCAAGAAAAACATGAATGGGTCTCAGGCCATGGAAGAACTCAAAAAGGAGTTTGACAATCAAGTAAGAGAAGCAGAGCGAAAATTGGGAAGAGAAATGAGAGTGATGCAAGAAAATCATGAAAAACATGTCAACTACTTGGTGAAGGGGACCAGAAAAATGCTGAAGAAAATAACACTTTAAAAAATAGACTAACCCAAATGACAAAAGAGATCCAAAAAGCCAATGAGAAGAAAAATACCCTAAAAAAAACTGAATTGGCCAGATGGAAAAGGAAGTCCAAAAGTTCACTAAAGAATGTAATTACTTAAAGATTAGAATGGAGTTAGTGACTTTATGAAAAGTCAAGAAATTAAAGAACAAAACCAAAAGAATGCAAAAATAGCGGACAATGAGACATATCTCATTAGAAAAACAAGTGACCTGGAAAATAGATCCAAGAGACAATTTTAAAATTATTGGACTACCTGAAAGTCATGATCAAGAAAAGAGCCTAGACATCATTTGTCAAGAAATTATCAAGGAAAACTGCCTTCATATTCTAGAACCAGAGGGTAAAATAAATATTGAAAGAATCCATCAATCACCTCCTGAAAGAGATCCCAAAAGGAAAACTCCTAGGAATATTGTAGCCAAATTCCAGAGTTCCCAGGTCAAGGAGAAAAGACTGCAAGCAGTCAGAAAGAAACAATTCAAGTGTTGTGGAAACAATCAGGATAACACAAGATGTAGCAGCTTCTACATTAAAGGATCAGAGGGCTTGGAATATGATATTCCAGAGTCAAAGGAACTAGGACTAAAACCAAGTATCACCTACCCAGCAAAACTGAGTATAATACTTCAGGGGAAAAAATGGAATTTCAATGAAACAGAGGACTTCTAAGCATTCTTGTTGAAAAGAAAATCTGCCTTTCAAACACAAGAATCAAGAGAAGCATGAAAAGGTAAACAGGAAAGAGAAATCATAAGGGACGTACTCCAGTTGAACTGTTGATATTCCTACATGGAAAGATAATATTTGTAACTCTTGAGACTTTTCTTAGTATTGGGGTACCTGGAGGGATTACAGACATCTAGACAGAGGGCCCAGGGCCCAGGGTGAAATGAATAGGAAGGGACGATATCTAAAAAATAAAATTAAGGAGTGAGAGAGGATATATTAGGAAGAGAAAAGGAGAGGCAAGAGAAAGCTTTTTCAATGGAGGGGAAATGGAGTGCCACATGGAGGGCAAAGCTCCCAATAAAAGAAATGGAAGTAGGCAGAAAAAAGGGAAAGGACAAGAGAGTATGTAAAAGAAACTTCAAAATAGCATACCAAACCTTTTCCAGATATGGTCATCCTGTTTATTATCATATCTAATATGTATCCCTGGTGGATCTCTGGCACAGAAGGTGGCTTAGAAAGGGGGCTGAAGCTCAGAAGAATGGGGTACCAGCCTGAGAATTCATAAGTGTTAAATGAAATGTCTCAGGGTTGAACCAGACCCTTTGACTCTGGATATAGAGACTTCTTATCCCTTATTGCTTATATCAAGATTTTTTATTTTTTGGAGATTTACTTTTCATATGTTAAGTTTTTTTTTTTGATAAAGGAAGTATAGGAGAGATGATTAATCATGCTAATAAACTGACTTGACAGAGAAGGAAGGAAGACTTCAATCTTCAGGAAATTTTACCTTGTATGAGGGTCATAGAAAATAATGAAAGAAGTAATTGTAAAGTTCAATAATTAGTAAATAAATTTTTAGAGAATCCTAGAAAGAAAAAGAAATTATGGAGGATCTGAGTTAACATTACTTGGAATGGGGCCCTACAAGTGAACATTATTCAAAGTAAGTGACTGAATGATGAGTGACAGGGCCAGACCCAAAGTAAGTGTGTAAAAAAATGCTTGTTTTTTTTTTTAATTGATGTGTTTTGTTTTTACATTACGAACATTTAGACATTATTCCCAACTCATGTGAGGTCTCTTACAATAAAGTAAAACTATTAAGGACAACTAATAATACTGTGGTGACCTGATGTGTGTGTTCGTTCTTCGTTGCCGAAGAAGACCATGCCATCAGAGAAATGATGACATGGCTTGCACTTGACTTTGTTTTGAGTGAGGTCTGTGCAGGTTACCAGGCACACTTCTCCTCCAGAGCCATCTGAATCCAGTGACCAGATATTCATCAGGATGACTAGAAATGACGCAGGATGAGGCAACTGCAGTTAAGTGACTTGCCCAAGGTCACACAACTAGTGAGTGTCAAATGTCTGAGGTGAGATGTGAACTCAGGTCCTCCTGACTCTTGCACTGGTGCTCTATCTACTGCACCATCTAGCTGCCCCAGTGACCTAATGAGAAAGTATATTGAATATTCATTCATTGCCAATAAATATCAAGCCTTGTCCTAACCAGAAGGAAGCAAAGAAAGGTGAATGGTTCTTGCTCTCAAAGAATAGCAGGAAGGCTAGTATCACTGGAGCACAAAAGATGACAGCAGGGATGAGCATAAGTAAGGTATAAAAGGACTGGAAATATTGGCGGGGAGAAGGCAGAGAGAAGGTTATAAAGGGTTTTAAATACCATTAGACTTTGTATATTTGATCCTGGATGTGAGAGGAAGCCTCTGTAGCTTACCCAGTAGAAGAGTAACATAATCAGAGCTTCAGTTTAGAATAATCACTTTGATAGCTGAGTGGAGGAAAGGCTGTAGCTGTAGTGATAAGAGACCCATGGCAGGCAGACCAACCTGCAAGCTATTACAATAGCCCAGGCATGAAATGATAAGGTCTTATATTACAGTGGATACAGTGTCAAAGGAGAAAGGGTGAAGTAATATGTGAGAGATGTTATGAAGGTCATAATCAATAAACACTGACAACAAATTGATTAGGGGTGGGGTGGGGAACTGAGGATGACAACTAGATTGTGACTAGAAGGAAAGTAGTACAATCAATATTCGTAAAAAACTTTCTTAAACTCTTCTTTCATCTCTTCCAGGAATCTAGTTGAATTTCTGCCCAGCCTGCACTGTTTTCTGAGGCTTTGCTTGTAGAGATTTCAGTCATTTTCTTTTGAGTTTGCGTCTTGAGCTTCCCTGTTATAAAAGCTCCTTATGCTGGAATTCTTTTCTTGTTTCCTATTTCTTCCTACCTGACTTTGGATTTCATATTAGGGCTGGCCTCTTGTAGCACTTCTGAAAGTTTGGTATGGACTTGTGGCTGCTGTCTTGGGGTATTGGGTGTTGTGTAACTCCAAGATTTCAGTGACAGGCTCAGGGACCTGAAAGCTTTAGGTGTTCCCAAAATATTCTGTTCCAGGGCAATGGCTGTCCTGATCTAGCTCTGTAAATTCTTGACCTAGGTTTGGATCTGAGCAAAAGCTGGAAAAAGCTCTGCTGATTCAGACTGGCAAAATTAGAGGACTCTCCTTTGGTCTGGGATTCCTGTTGTGGTTATTCCTCCACAGGCTAAGCAAGATGTTGGAAATGAGACTCTGCTGTGCACCTAGAGGCTGACCCATGCCACCCTTATCTGATGGTTGCCTTCTCAGTCCTCACTCGGAGCAAAGACCAAGCATTAGTCAGAATTGGGCAGTGGGCAGCAAAACTGCAGGTTAGTAGCTAGGCTAGACAAATCACTCAATGTGATTTTTTTTTTTAATTTCCCCATCAGGATTTGGTCTGGTGAATTTGCTAAATCTATTTAGAGCAGTTTTGTTGAGGGTAATTTGCTGAACTGCTTCTTACCATCTTTTTCATTTCTTTTAGAAATAATCTTTCTCATTTCTTAGAGCATAATAGTATTACATTAAATACATATACCACAACTTACTTAGCCGTTCTTCAATTGATGGGCACCCCCTTCGATTTCAGGTGAGGTTTTTGTCTCCATAAAAAGAGCTGCTATAAATATTTTTGGAAATAAAGAATCTTTTCTTCTTCCTCTGATCTCTTTTGATACAGGACTGGCATTTTTATTGCTAGGTCAAAGGGCATGTCTTATCACATTTTGTGTATAATTCTCAATCGCTTTCCACAATGGCTGTACCCATTCACAGATTCATGAAGAGCATAACAATGGGCCTGTTTTCCCACAGTCTCTATACTATTATTGATTTTCTTTTCTTATCACTTTTGCCATTCTTCCCTTAACAAGTGCATATCTTTAAATCATTTATCAGCTGAGGACTGGCTTTTTCCTATAAATTTACACCAGTTCCTTATATATCTTAGAAACAGACCTTTATAGAGAAAGTTGCCACAAATTCCCTTTAAGCGTTTAAATTATTTTCCTATGTGTAAAAACTGTTTATATTTTATGTAATAAAAATTATCCACCAGTTACCATTTGATAGACTAATTACAGGATAAAAGGTTAAATATACACTAATAAAAATATGGCTTAAAATTAAAAATTTGCTCAAGGAAAATATGATAATATTAAAATAGGTTATCAGGGAGGTATATAATTATCTTCTCAGAAAATCTTGGAAGAATAGTATGTAGACAACCTTAAATTCAAAAATTTCAAATTAAAGTCTACATAAAAAGGAGAATGTACCAGATTATCCATGTCTCATTTCACCTATACAATATTATAATAATTTGAACCCTTTTCATCCTTGTAAATAGAACTCTTCATCATTTTAAGCTATGGCCATGAAAAATATCTGGATAGGGGAGGGTGGGTACAGCCAAGATGGCAGAGTAGAAGCATGGACCTGCTAGAGCTCTCCCCTAAAACCCCTCAAAAAGACTTGTAAAAAAGGACTCAAAATAAATTCTAGAGCAGCAGAAGCCAGAAAATGACAGATTGAAGCAAATTTCCAGCTTATGACAATCTGGAAGATCAACAGAAAGGGTCTATTGCACTAGGCTGGAATCAGAGCGCAGTTTGGCGTGAACCGGACTAGTGCAGACAGAGTTAGAGCAGGCCTTATGGAACTGAATCACTGGTGGCTGCTGTGGTTCCCACATTTCCCAACCCACAAACACCAAAGACAGCTTTGAAGGTCAGTGGAAAGGATCTCTCACCTGGCTAAGCAGGGAGCATGGTCCAGCCCCAGCCCCAGGGCAACAGTACCCACTACTGAAGCAGAGGCTGCTTCTGGAGCCTTCCACATAACAAAGAGCTTAAAAGCCAAGGCTGGGAAAATAAGCAAATTGGGAGAAAGGAACAGACTATAGACTCCTACTTTCTGGGTGAAGAGGTATTACATCATTGATGATGAGGAAGATCAAAACATACAACCAGAGGAAGACAACAAAGCCAAAGCTCCTGCATCCAAAGCCTCCAAGAAAAATATGAACTGGTCTCAGGCTATGTAAGAACTCAAAAATGATTTTGAAAATCAAATAAGAGGAAGAAGAAAAATTAGGAAGAGAAATGAGAGTGATGAAAAAAATAATGAAAAATGAGTCAACAGCTTGCTAAAGGAAACCCCAAAAAATGCTCAAGAAAAAATATCTTTAAAATTAGACTAACCAAAGGGCCAAAAGGAAAAAAAAGGTCTCAAGGTCACTGAAGAAAATAATTCCTTCAAAATTAGAATGGAGCAGATGGAATCTAATGACTTTATGAAAAATCAAGAAATTATAAAACAAAACCAAAGAAATGAAAAAAATTGAAGACAATGTGAAGTATCTAACTGGAAAAACAACTGACCTGGAAAATGGGTAAATTATTAAAATTAATTTATTCAATTTAAAAATTAATTTAATAAATTAATTTAAATAAAAATTATTGAACTACCTGAAAACTAAGATCAAAAAAAGATCCTAGGCATCATTACAAGAAATTATCAGGAAAACTACCTTGATATTCTAGAACCAGAGGGTAAAATAAAAATGGAAAGAATCCACTGATCACTTCCTGAAAGAGATCCAAAAAGGAAGACTCCTAGGAATGTTGTAGCCAAATTCCAGAGTTCCCAGATCAAAGAGAAACATTACAAGCAGTCAGAAAGAAATAATTCAAGCACTGTGGAAATACAATCGGGATAACACAAGATTTAGTCTCTTTATGCGAAGGGATCGAAGGGCTTGGAATATGATATTCCAGGGGTCAAAGGATATAAGATTAAAATCAAGAATTACCTACCCAGCAAAACTGAGTATAATACTTCAGAGGAAAAAAACGGACATTCAATGAAGCAGGGATCTTGTTGAAAAGACCAGAGATGAATAGAAAATTAAACTTTCAAATGCAAGAATCAAGAGAAGCATGAAAAGGTTAACGAGAAGGAGAAATGATAAGGGACTTATTGAAGTTGAACTGTACATTGCTACACGTAAAAGATGATATTTGTAAGTCATGAGACCTTTCTCAGTATTAGGATAGTTGGAGGTGTGTGGGTGTGTGTGTGTGTGTGTGTGTGTGTGTGTAAAAAAACTAAGAGGAATGTACTAGGAGAAAGGGAGAGGTAGAACGTGGTAAATGATCTCACATAAAGGAGCAAGAAAGAGATTCTACAATGAAGAGGAAGAAAGGGAAGCTTAGAGGGAAAAAGTGAGCCTGAATTTCACCGGATTTGGCTTCATAAGGGAATAACAAGCACACAACAGGGTATGGAAGTCTACTTACCCTACAGGAAAACAGACTGGAAAGAGTTAAGAGGGGGCGATAATAGAAGGGTGGTAGCCTAGGCTAAGGGGAGGAAGCAAGCACTTTTGGAGAGGGACAAGTAAAAGGACAGAACAAAATAAAGAGGGTGGGACAGGGTAGAGGAAAATACAGTCTTTCACAACATGACTGTTTGAAAAGTGTTCTGCATGACTACACATGTAGAACCTATTTCGAAGTGATTGCTGTCTCAATGAGGGGGGATGGGGATGGGGCAATGGGAGAGAAGGTGGAACTCAAAGCTTTAAAAATGAATGATAAAAGCTGCTTTTACATGCTAGTAGGAAATAAGATATATGAGCAATGAAGTACAGAAAAGTATCTTACCCTACAGGAAAACAGAAGGGAAAGGGATGGAGGGGGAGGGGATGGTGATAGAAGGGAGGGCGGATTGGAGGAAAGGATAGTAAGAATACATGCTGTCCTGGGGTGGGGGGAGAGATATGGGGAGAAAATCTGAAATTCAAAATCTTGTGGAAGTGAATGTTGAAAACTGAAAATAAATGAATTACCTTAAAAAGAAAATGAAAAATATCTGGATACGTACAATGTATGTAACATACTTCATCACTAATGTAACATGAAAAATATCTTGGCAAAGAAAAAGGCATGCAATTCTCTTCTTCACAAAGTACAAATATAATGACCTTATGAAACATTAGAATTCAATGCTGATACTCAATTATCACCAACAGAAAAGAAAGTTCTTATCACTCTATTATTAAAACGTTCAAAGGATATGGTTTTATTAATGGCAATGACTCCTAAGAAGATGAATTATAATATGCTTACCCACGGAATAATAAGCACCACTCCGCACTTCCCTCTGTTTTGCACCTAAAAATTCCTAAATGTGCTCTCTCCCTTTATCAGAATGTGAATTCTTTGAGAACAGGAACATCTTGCTACTCTTTATAGTATCCCCAGTGTTTCATACAGGGTAAGCATTTAACAAATCCTTTTTGATTTGTTCATTAATTCATTCCACAATTTTTTTAATATAATTTGTAATAGACCTCCAAGTATCTGCTTGATATCTCTGAGTATTTCAACACTATCTCAAATTATGGCCAATATAAAAAATATTTTTCTCCTCCAAGACCAAGGCTCTTCTTTAGACTTTTCCACTTCTGTCAATGTTACCATCATTGAGCTTGCCATCCAGAAAATCATCTTTGACTCTTCTATTTCTCCCCTTATCTACTAGGTCACTAATACCGAGGAGTTTTCTTTTTTTTGGCTTTTGTTCCCCCATCTGTTCCCACTATCACCATCCTACTCCAGGTGCTTACTGCAAGCATCACCTCGGTAGCTTTCTTGTCTATGCTTCTCTGTCCTTCAATTCATCTTAAAAATTACCATCACAGGATCATAGAAGTAGAGCTGGAAGGGACCTCAGAAGTTATCTCATCTACCCATTTCATTTTATAAAAGTGGAATATAAAGTGAAGACAACTTGAGTGAACTGAAAAATGTCCCATAGGAAATATCCAAACCTAAATTCTGATTCCAAATCCTGAGTTCTGAACCTATCATAAATCTTTTCCCTCACTCAATTCAAAATTCATCAAATGCTCTACAATGTACAGAATAAAGTACACACTTCTCAGCATTTAACGTCCTCCATAAAATATGTTCCTACTTTTCCAATCTGACCTTCCATCATGCATTTACTACATAAATCCTCTGCCAAACTGGAGTAGCCACTGCTGCCTAAATACATGTTCTCCCTTTCTGGAACAACATCCTTCCTTCTGTTTAACAGCTGCCTTCATTCAAGGTACAGTTCAAGTTCCATTAGTCCACAAAGTCTTTCTTATGATCCAATCCTTATCACATCTTGCCTTGACATTATATAGTATTTTTTCCTGTACTAACTCACTCAACACAGTGCAGGCTATTGTTTCACAGTTACGTGTCCTTTTATATGTACACTGTTTCCACAACACAGGGAACTCTACGCCCCAAGAGTGACAGGAACAGTGTGCTACGATTCTTTGTAAGTCAACAGAACTTGTCTTCCAGCTCTCTCTCCCTCTGTCTCTACGTACAGGAGTATTGTTAGGATCAAATGAGGTAACTTGTGCAATGCACAAAAGGCTCAACAGGAATCATTTGTTGCCTGCTATAGAGATAATGTTGCTCATCCTTTGGAAGAGGAACAACGACATCGCAGGGTGATGGCTTGAATCCGGCATAAACTGGATTTAAGTGTGACCAAGTCGCACAAAGTTGTCATCGGCCACACCCTCTCTGCCTGAGTCACTGAACTTCGGTGGCAAGATAAAGTCAAGATGACTGGCAATGGCCTGGGGTGCAGCGGGTGATTCTAGTGTCCTTGAGGCCTCACCAAGTTCTGCTTCAGGTGCCTTCAAGGCTGTTGAAACAAACCGTTCTCATCTGCCTGTTCTACCAGGGGAAGTCTTCACAAGCTTGGGGTAGACATTTCCCTAGGTCAGCGACATGTCTGAGTCCCATCAACCTCAATTTAGCCCATCTGCAGAAAAGGTGTACGAAGTATGGTAGTCATGCATGCTACAGCTTCTTGGAGTCCCAGGTGAGAGTCGGGTGGCAGGTGGATTCCAAAGTTGGATGAATAGCCCTGAAAAGGGCTTAACAAGCCCTACCAGAGGTGCTACTTCTCCCTAAACACCCCATACTCCTCTGAAGATAACATGCAAAACTTGGAAATAACATTTCTGCAAAGACATTGAAGCAATTACTATGGTGAGTTGTAAACATCTGAAAGTCATAACACTATTCATTATGAGATGAAAAATTAACTATATGACAAATTTATAGTTTCCCATTACTCAAAAGATTATTACAGATTTTCATGTTCAGGATGCTATGTGAGGGAAGTTCCAGGAAAAAACAATAGGTTAGGCATGGTTTTAAAGTCATAAAATTAGAAGTTGAGTCAGAGAGAAAATGGAGATCCAAGGAGGATATGATTAATGGGAGAAGCAGATTAGGCTAGTGGAAAGATACTCCAGAGGGAAAAGGTCACAAGAATAAATGGATGCTCTACGTGCAGCCCATCTTAAACTGGGGGTCATAATAAATCTGACAATAGTAAAATGTTTCTGAATACACAACGACCAAAAATTAATTAAAAATCAAACATGAAAGGGATCTGAGGTGTTTCTGGCATGGCTGGGCCATGTTGCATCTTGCAACTTCATTTCAGTCTTGTTTTTGAATACAAAGCATGTGCACTTTACACTGTACATGCCCTGAGACCATGCGATGCCAAAACTGAAAAGGTTACCAGGGGAAAAAGTTTAAGAACTCCTGTAATCTAGGGCAAGGAGGACCCAGGTGCTGAGGGAAGTTCAAGGATGATAGAGCAGCTGAGACATGGTTTTGAAGTCTGGAAAGTCAGGATCAAAATCAGGAGGAGAATGAGTGTGAGGCTTCTGTTTAGGCTCTATATCTTGGGTTTCTCTCATTCCTATTGCAGATCTACATTTTTTCAAGTTATTTTTTACCATCCTCATCTATTCCCACCTTTGCACTGACATCAATGAATATCAAAGTACACACTGATTTTATAAAAGAGTGTTACCAAATTCCTTTAAGATTTCCTCCTATTTAATTACGAAAGTGAGAGGCAATATTAAATAGTGGATGGAAGAGTTGAAATTGAAGCCAGAAAGACCTAGACCAGGCCTGCATGACCTGCAGCCCATACGTTAAGCAAGCCTGACCTAGACTGAAACGCTACTTCCAATATATAATGGCTATGAATAAAGTCAAGACACTCAGCATTTTCAGTAGTCCAGGCAACTCTAAAACTATATAATTAAAGAGAAGGAGACAATCTGCATTAGTAATAAGATTTGCCTCATTCAAAAGTTTCCTGAAATCATAGGCCCAGATGCTAATCCTAATTGCAGAATTATCAAATTAACATTTTTGGTAAAGTTATTAATCTTGAATGTTTCAAGGATGGACTAGAAATAATATAATGAAGTTTCATTGTACACTTTATTCATTCATTTAAAAAATATGATTGAGCACATCTTATGCTTAAGTCAGTTACAAAGCTAAGACAGTCTCTGTCTTCAAAAGATTAAAATCTAGTGCAGGAGATATGATTGGTACAAAATAATTTTGACAATATAAATTTTTATAGACTATAAATTACAAAAAATAGTTATGAAAAGTTGAGAATTCACAAGAGATCACTTATAATTGAAAGAAAAAGGAAAAACTGAAA
>CM053769.1:531961159-532008510 GCA_028658325.1 Potorous gilbertii | reverse complement strand
ACAAGTGAAAGAAGGTGGCCTAGCCATACTAGTTCTTAAACTGTATCATAAAAGCCTTAATTATCAAAACAATCTAGTACTGGCTAAATAATAGCCATGAAATGTACACAATACATTATAGTAAATGATCATAGTAAATAATTGAAGGAATTAGCGTAGGCAAAGAAGTAACTAAGTTATCACTCTTTGTAGATAACATGATGATATACATAGAGAATCAAGTAAAAAACTACTTGAAACAACAAATAATTTTGGCAAAGTTGCAGGATACAAAATAAATCCATATAAATCACTGCATTTCTAAATATTAGTAACAAAGCCAAATAACAAGAGATAAAACAAGAAATTCTATTTAAAGTTATGATATATACTATGAAATATTTGGGAGTCTACCTGCCAAAACAAACCCAGGCTCTATATGAACACAATTATAAAATACTATTTGCACAAATAAAGTCATATCCAAGTCACTGGAAAAATGTCAGTTGCTCATGGGGCAGTCCGAGCTAAAAAAATAAAAATTTCAATTCTACCTAAATTGATTTACTTATTCAGTGCTATACCAATCAAACTTCAGAAAATTATTTTCTAGAGCTTCAAAAAATAATATCAAAATTCATCAAGAAGAACAACAACAAAAAAAATGGTCCAGAATATCAAGGGAATTAATGAAAAGAAATGCTAGGGAAGATGGCCTAGACATACCAGATCTCATATTGTATTATAAAGCAGCAATCACCAAAACCATTTGGTATTGGCTAAGAAAGAGGAGTGGAATAGGTTAGGTACACAAGACAAAGTAGTCAATGATTATAGCAGTCTACTGTTTGAATTAAATCCAAGGACCCCAAACTCTGGAATAAGAACTCACTGTTTCACAAAAACTGCTGGGAAAACTGCATAATAGTGTGGCAGAAAATGGGCATAGACCAAAGCCTGACACAGTCACAAAAATAAAGTCCAAATGGGTACATAATCTAAGTACAAAAGCTGATACTATAAACAAATTAGGGGAGCAAGGGATAGTTTGTCAGATTTATGGAGAATGGGGAAATTTATGACCAAATAAGAGATAGACAATATTATGAAATACAAAACAGATCATTTTGATTACATTAAATTGAAAAGTTTCTGCACAAAGCCAATGCAACCACGATTAAGAGGGAAGCAGAAAACTGAGAAAGGGTTTTTATAACTACTGTCTATGATAAAGGCCTCATTTCTAAATATACAGAGAACTGAATCAAATTCACAAGAATACAATTCATTCCCCAACTGATAAAAATGGTCAAAGGATATGAACAGGAAGTTTTCAGAGGAAGAAGTAAAAGCTATCTAGAGTCATATGAAAAAATGCTCTAAATTATTATTGATTAGAGAAATGCAAATCAAAACAACTCTAAGGTACCACATTCCAGCTATCAGACTGGCTGACATGACAAAACAGGAAAATGATAAATGATGGAGAAGATGTGGGAAAGCTGGAACACAAATTCATTGCTGATGGAGCTGTAAGCTGATCCAAACATTCTGAAGAGCATTTCTGAACTATGCCCAAAGGACTATAAAAATGTCCATACCCTTTGACCCAGCAATACCACTTCTAGGGCTGTATCCCAAAGAGATCATAAAAATGGCAAAAGATCCCTAGCGTATAAAAATATTCATAGTAGCTCTTTTTGTGGTGGCTAAGAAATGGAAATTGAGGGAATGACCATCAATTGAGGAATGGCTGAATAAATTATGGTACATGAATGTAAAGGAATATTACTATGCTATAAGAAACAACAAACAGCAGGACTTCAGGAAAACCTGGAAAGACTTATAAGAACTGATGCTGAGTGAAATGAGCTGAACCAGGAGAACATTACACACAGTAACAGCCACAGTGTGCAAGGACTGTTTCTGATAGACTTAGCCCTTCATAGCAATGAAAGGACCTAAAACATTTCCAAAGGACTCTTGATGCAAAATGCCATCCACATCCAGAGATAGAACTATAGAATCAGAACACAGAATGAAGTAGACTATTTTCTCTTTTGTTATGTTTTGTTTTGGTTTTTTCTCATAGTTTCTCCCATTCTTTTTAATTCTTCTATGTAACATGACTAATGTGAAAATGTATTTAATAAGTTTGCATGATATCTTTGGAAGAGAGGAGGAAAGGAGCGGGAGAAAATTAAAAACATATGGAAAGGATTGCTGAAAACTGAAAACAAATTAATTTAAAAAAAAAAGAATCAACTATCTAGCAAAACTGAGTAGATATTATAACTCAGGAGTGGAAATGGATATTTAACAAAATAAGAGCATTCCGGATAAAAAGTCCAAAGCTGAACAATTAATTAGATTTTCAAACACGAGACTCAAAAGTAGCATAAAAAGGTAAACAGGAAAGACAAAACAAAGGATTTGATAAGGTTAAAATGTCACATTCCTACACAGGAAGATGAAACTTAAAACTCTTAAAGACTTTATCAAGTCCTAGAGACAGCTCAAAGGCATATAAAATTACGTATGCTTTGACCTAACAATACCCACTACTAGGTCTGTATGCCAGAGTTTTTCAAAAAAGGAGAAAGGCTTAATTGTACAAAATATTTATAGCAGCTCTTTTTGTGTGGGCAAAAAAGTACAAATTGAGGGGATGCCCATCAATTGCGTAATGGCTGAACAAGGTGTGGTATATGATAGTGACGAAATATAACTGTCCTATAAGAAATGAGAAGCAGGATGGTTTCAGAAAAACCTAGAAAGAATTATGTGAACTGATACAAAGTGAAATGAGTAGAACCAAAGTAACACTGTATATAGTAACAGCAATATTAATACGATGATCAATTATGTCAATGACTCAGCCATTCTCAGCAATATAATGATCCAAAGAACTCATGATGAAGAATATTATTCATCCCCTGAGAGAGAACTGAACGCATTTGAATGCCCATCAAAGTACACTATTTTTCACTTTATTTTTCTTGTCAGTTTTTTTTCGGGGGAAAGGTGGTCTATATTTTCTTTTATAACATTATTAATATGAAACATGCTTTTCATGATCACACATGTATAACATATCAAATTGCTTACTGTCCAGAGAAAGGGAAGGCGAGAAGGGGAAGGAGACTATTTGGAACTCAAAATTTTAAAAAATGTTAAAATTATTTTTACAAGCAATTAGGAAAAATAAAACATTTAAAATTGAGAATACATAGGCACATAAAATATCTGTGCTCTATAAAGTGATTCTGAAAGATACTTAAAAAAGAACTGAACATCACAGTCATAAGACAATGCTTTATTAAATTTTACAAAAGTAAAATGTTAATAACAACAGGAAATAACCTTGTTGGACATCTTAAAAGAAAATACTGTGTTTTGGTTACACAATACAGAAGATATCTCTTCTGAGACCACAGATGAGTATCTCTTTTTTTACTGAGGACCACTGGATTCAAAGAAAAAAGCAAGCAGGAGCCACATTAACTCCATTCTGCAATTCTGTTTCATTCTATTTTAATTTATAGTTACACTTAGGAACTTAGGATTCTTCAACATATACAACAAGTGAAAAAACTTTCAGTTTTATGTTATGATCTAAGGGAGAATGATGTTAGGGGAAACAAAAAAACAAGGGAGAAAACAATGATGACAAAGAAAAAGAAAGTTACATAGTGAGAAGATGAAGAGAAAGGCAGAGAGATACACATACCTAGCAGAAAACAAGAGAAATAAAAAAAAATTAAATTAAATTTAAAAACCCAGAAACCTCCCTCAACAAAGAAGCACACAGGAAAAACAAAAGGCACAATAAAGGAGACCACAAAGATTTTTGAGATAACGTCTCCATCTTTTGGTATTTTGAGATATTGCAGGTAGCATTTTTAAGGCAAGTTTGTAGCTATAGACAAATGAGGACATCACTTCTTATTAGTAAGGGTTACTACAAAAAAGAATAAATTAAGTCAAAGATCAAAGACTTCTCATTCTTCTTCTGTATAACTGTTATTACTAGATAACTATTCCAAAAGATTACAGTACTGAGTTTAACTAACTGAAATCATACTGTTATAATGAATTTAAATATAATTAAAGTTTTATTTTTAATAAGAATCATAAAAATTACAAAGATAAAATCAATCACCACAAACAATAAAATGACAAAGTGTCTCTGGTCAAGTAGGTCATGCAAAAGTAGAAACTGTAGACACCTGTAGAAACATCAAAATATATAATGGAGAAATATTAACATGTAGAAACAAAAAATGTAGAAACATCAAAAAAAAAAATCTCTTAGCAAGTAGGTATCGACTAAGGATGATACATCCAGATACCATTAAGCCAACAAAATATCATAGCTTGTAAATGAACTCTTATCACAGCAGATTAAGACTAAGTTAGAATGAGAAATAAACTAAGAAATAAAGGAGCAGCTACTGTTCTACAAGGACAAATACAAAAATACAAGATGTCTTACCGTAGTGCAGAGTAGACCCCCAAAGACAAAAATGAGTAATCAGGGTCATAGTACAGATATACAGATGACACACAGTATGGAAGGACATCTATGACACCCACAGCAATTATTTTCCCATCCAGCCAATACTGTTGATGAAAAGATCCATAACCACAGTCAGGACCATTAGGAGGAGTCTCTGCCTAAGGAAAAGCAGAGCATCATATGAATACAATTGGAAAGTTTTGTCTTTATATTAACATCATGAAAAGACAGAATGATTACACAATCCCTGGTCCACCACAGTTCTGTATTTTACTCAGGTTAATGTGATTTCCAGTTTTTGTCTCTGACCCATGATACTTATTCCATTCATATTTTAGGGTCCAGGCTCATTACTTTTTTTTCACCTCTATCAAGGACCATTGTCATAATTCCCTATATGGATACAATATTTAACTAACTTTTTAAAATTAAGTTCAGAACTTTATTTTATATGTTTATTTTTTCAAATACTAAGTTAAAATTTTTTTAAAATTATGAACAGAGAATATTACATTTTAAATTACAATTCTAATAAATATTAAATTATAGTTCTTAGGTTCCATGTGATGGTCAATTAGGAGAGGAGAAAGAGAAGCTAAGACAGAAAAAATTATACAAAAGGGAGAAAGGGTAGGAAGAAGCAGAAGAATATAACACAAGTAAAGGGAGACTGGGGAGCCAATAAGCTATGGGT
This sequence comes from Potorous gilbertii, assembly GCA_028658325.1. Lineage (NCBI taxonomy): Eukaryota > Metazoa > Chordata > Mammalia > Diprotodontia > Potoroidae > Potorous > Potorous gilbertii. Next base: position 532,003,318 of record CM053769.1, on the reverse strand, counting down.
CATATCAATAGATGCAGGAAAAGCTTTTAGCCCTGGGCAAGTCCTTTAACCAAAGTAATTGTTGGAGCCTTCCTTAAAATAAGTAGTTATCTATATAAGCATTATCTGCAATAGGAATAAATTAAAAGTCTTCCCAATAACATTAAGGGTGAAGCAAGACTATCTGTTAACAGCACTATTATTCAATTTTGTTATTAGAAATGCTAGCTTCAGCAATAACACAAGAAAAAGACATTGAAAGAATAAGAATAAGGAACGAAGAAAGAAAACGATCACTCTTTGCAACTGATATGATGGTATACTTAGAGAACCCTAGAGAATCAACTAAAAAATTGAAACAATTAATAACTTTAGCAAAGTTACAAGATATAAAATAAGCTCACATAAATTATTAGCATTTCTATATATTACCAACAAAACCTAGGAGGAAGAAATAAAAAGAGAAATTCTATTTAAAATAGCTGCAGAAAACATAAAATACTTCAATGTTTACCAGCCAAGAAAAACCCAGGGACTCTAAAAATACAACTCCAAAACATTTTTCACATAAAGGAAAGAAAAAAAGAGAAGGGAAGAGAGCGAGGGAACAATAAGTGACAAGGCCCGAATTAGAAAAATAATAACTACTAGTAACTGCTACATCCCTTTAATGATGGTACACTCTTTAAAATGCCTTTTATTACTATCCACTGAACTTTTAAGTGCTGACAAACTTTTCTTAGTAACTAACCTCGGTTAGTAGATCTTCACATTAATACTAGAACCTCTGGAAACTCTACCCAGAAAAGTATCATCCATTCCAAAGGCTCCAGTTTTAGCAACCAAAATAACACTGACTCAAGGCTAGAGGTTTTATAATTTTGCCCAATGGGCATCAGAAACCACATTCACCCTTTAAACTGGAGTTTATAGCAGAGTTTAAATCTGAAGGACCAACAAAAATAAAAATAAAAAAATAGAAAAAAGTCTGAAGAACCACATTCAAAAACGAAGAGCAAAATACTTTTAAAATTTGTTTTTAAAATTTGCTTTCTTTCTCAAATAATCTTGTATTTATTTGCTCACCTGTTAATATGTTGTATTCTGGGTAAAATATATACTCCATGAAGGCATGATTTGTTTCTCATTTTTATTCATGTTATTAGTATCTCTAGTATCATCCCACAGTACAATGTCTCAGATGAAGAAGGTGTTTCATAAATGCTTAACTGAAGTCAATTTCAAATCAGGAGCCTGACCTTTTGTCTGCTGGGACATGAGGTACTTTATTATTTCTTGCTCTAATTGCCTTCTCTGGTCCAGCCTTCTCTCCATGTACTCTAACTCCTGGGCCAGCCCAACTTCGTCATCACTAAAATCCCAGAATGTGATAAAATTACTTCCCCTTCCCTATCCCTACCACCCCCCAATTAGAGACTATTGGAATATCAGCAAGAGAACAGCAATTGAGGAGTTGTATGTGCATAAAATCTAATTAGAAAAGAGTCAGTAATATTGTAGGATGAATCTCTCAGAAAATAGCCATCTGCTTTCAAATGAACAAAATGGAAGCTGTAAAAAGGTAAATTGAAGTTTGATATGCAAGAAAATCTTCCTGACATTTATAATACCTAAAAGTGAAATTAATTGATTCAAGAGGTACTGAGTTCATCACTGAAGGTTGCAAGCAGAGGCTGCATGGCTATTTATCAAATATTTTATAAGAGGGTACCCCCGCTTTAGTCAAATATGTATTAATTCCTGTCAAAACCAGATATATCAAAGAGTAAAGAAGAACAAACAGAAGCATGATATAAAAGGGAAAAAAGTGTATTAAAAAATTTCAACCATGACATATTTTAAATGACTATTTTCTCAAGTGTTAATAGAATCTTAAGCAGACTCCTATTCCTATAAAACCTGAATGCCTTCAACTACATAATAGGATATAAACAAGTTTGCTTACATATGCTATATTTTACCAGAAAAAAAAAGATATACTAAGAAGACTTTCTGAGGTCAGAGTACGAAATTTCCAAACTAAAAATAATAATGCAGGAAAAGTAATCATTGAAATGACATAGAGACAGAAATAAGCTGTCAGCTCACAGACGTTGTGTAAGGAGAGGGCATGCCAGGGGGAAAAACCAAAGAAGTCAAGACTTGAGATTATTTTTTAATAATTTTAAATTATTCAACAACTTCTACTTAGAAGAATGATGCCAAGATTCATTCAATTTAGCACATATCTGAAAACTGATTTATACAATAAATATTTCTTGAATGTTTCCCATGTGTCCATAAAATACTCTTCTTTGTCAATGTATCTTATTTTCCCTATCTGAGATATTTTCTCCCAAGGAGAGGCAACCATATGATCGTAAGCATTCATTGCTCTCTTCAAGAGCTCATTTACCCAGATCCTCCCACACAATCTGATCTCCCTCACCCTGCTTCATCTCTCTAATGTCACTGTTTTACCCTCTTGAATCTAAGTGTAAACAATTTACCTCCCCTTGAGACTTATTTTCCATCTTATAATTCAGGTTAAATTTAGGAACTTTGCCCAACAGAAAGAGCCCTGGACATGAAGTCCAACCACGTGAGTGTGAGTCATGGTTCTAATTAATTCCTATCAGTATGTGCAATACTGGATAAATCATTAATTTCTCTGAACCTGTCCCTTGTAAAAAGAGAAACTGAACTAGATGAAGGTTCTTCTACATTCTAAATCTTCTAATACGTCTATTGCTAACATAGTTTTTTACAGTTGTAAAATGAGTTATGACCTTTGACTATTTTATTACACAATCAATATTGCCTGATTGTGCACCCCTACACCAACCACCAGAAACACTTAAATAAATGTTAGCCTATGTGAGATTATATTAATTCAGAGAAAGAAATGACCACTGTAGACTGAGAGTTATCCACAGTATCACGAAGGACATGGCAGTAAAAAATGAAGGAAGAACTTTTAAAGGCTATAAAAAGCACAAGAAGTTTCAAAACAGGAATGTAACTAAGCATATGCTGGAAACAATTAAGGACATTAGACTGACTGGAACACGGAGTTCTTGTTCTTATGTTTCTATTTTCTTGACAGAGAAAAACTGGAACCCCCTCTAGGATTCTAACACAAAGTATACACTATGCTTAACTAATAGTGAAGTCTTCTCTCAACAAGTCTCTAAGCTGCTTATATCATATTTCTTTCTTAAAAAAATCAATAAGAGGACAATCTTTTGTAAAAGTTATTTTCCACAAATTCATTTATCACTGAATACTGTACAAAAATGTTTACAATAATTTAGGTAATAAAATTAACTAAGTGTAATCTCCCTTGTGGAATTAATTTTTTTTATTATATAAGCCATTTTATAAAAGCTACTGACTTTACTAATTATCTAATGACTGGGTCCAGTACAAATTTATACTAAGCAATCTTAATTGGACAGTCACTGTGGCAAGGCAATTCATTTATAATTCCCTAAATTATCTACTATCCTATTCATCACAATTCATCATGGCTTCTCCAAATCTTGCCTTCTTCGAATTACCCATAACATCCCTTCATCCCAATCTTTTTAGCTAAGAACACTGACTCATTTTTCACTAAAAAAAAAAAAAAAAAAGGTTATTTGCTAAAAACTTTCTCCTTTACCCTCCTCCTCTTCTCACATCACTCAGACACTTTCCCTACTAACTGCTCCTTCACTCCCGTCTCACATGAACATGGACTTTTATCTTTGCCAAGACTTATATTCCCATATGCACAAATCCCATTTCATCCCATTTTCTCCAGCAGAAGGCTCCCTCTCTATTATCCCCACTCTTTCCCTATTCTTCAATCTCTATCTACTGTCTACTCTGATGCAGCCCATTTCTTCTCTATCCTCAAAAAAATCGTCACTTGATCCTTCATCCATTTCTGCTACCTATCATCCTATATCTCTCCTCACTTTTATGATAAACTCCTTGAGAAGGCCATCTACAATAGGAGTCTTCATTTCTTCCCTCATTCTCTTCCTAAATCCTACAACTTGAAACTCTCTACAGTTTGGCTTCTGACCTTAACCAAATCAGCCCAAATTTCTCTCCTTACTCCTAGACTCATGAATCCAACTGCCTATTAGATATCTCAAACTGCACATCCCACAGACATCTTAAACTCAACATTTCCTAAGCTGAATTCATTATCTGTCTCCCCCCAAACCCTTCCTAACACTTCCCTATTAAGGGGACTATCATCTTCCTTGTCACCAAGGCTCAAAAACTCAGGGTCATCCTTGACTTCTCACTGCTCCCGCTCCCCATATCTAATCTTTTGACAAGTACTACTGATTTTACCTTTGCAACATCTCTAGTATACTCTATATTCTGACATAATGCATAAGTTGACTATATAATAACCCACTATGCAGGGTGTTATTAATTAACACCTGAACTACTTAATAGCTTTCTGGCTTATCTCTCCACACTCCAATTCATCCTCCACTCAAGCTGTGAAACTGATCTTCCAAAAGACCAGGTCTGATAGTCTGACCATATCACCTCCCCTATTCAGTAAACTCCAATGGCTCCCTATCACCCCTGAGATCAAATATGAAATGCTCTATTAAAGGACTTCATAATCTGACCTCTTTCAACCTTTACAGTATTATTATACTTTACTCTGTAATACAGTAACATTGACCAATTTATTCCTCAAACAAAACACTCCATCTCTCAAATCCAGGTATTTTTACTGGTTATATATCCTTATGCATGGAATTCTCTCCCTCCTAATCTCTACCTTCCAGCTTCCTTCAAGTACCACCTAAAATCCCACCTTTTACAAGAAGTTTTACCCAATACTCTTGTAATGTCAGTGATTTCTTTCAGTTGAATATCACAAATTTATCCACTACACAGATTGTTCTATACAATTGTTGGTATGTTGTCTTCCCCCATTAAACTGTGGGTTGTTTGAAAGTATGGACTGTCCTTTAACTTTTTTTTCCTATTCCCCAGGGTCTAGAACAGGGCTCGGCACAGAGTGGCCATGTAATAAATGCTTCTTGCCTAACTGATCCCCATGGTTTGGAGATGTACTGCTTCCAGTAAGGCATTATAAGGCTTAGTCTCAACATTATTTAGTTACTGTCAAATATTTTATTAATTTTTTTCAGGTTAAAAGAACAAATATAACAGACTCATAGGAATCAGGGCTAACTAGAACAGAGAATGGAAATAATCTCTACTATAATAACATACATATGCAACTGATACATTCCAGAAGGCATGAATATGGGTCTTCCCTGAAGATATACCAAAAAAGCTGTCATTAAATTCAGGTTCTGAAATCAAAGTCCATCCATTGACCTGAAGTAGAATTTTTACTTAAGTGTAATTTCTTATAATCCAAAGAAGACCTATATGAATTGCCCCACAATCAAGTCACAAGAACTCAAAGGCTAATTTACATAACATCTACAATAATATAAAAGCAAATAGCAATGAAAGACTTAAGAACTCTGATGAATACAGAGAGCAACTATGACCTCAGATCGGGAAGGATGATTGCCCCTTCTAGGAAGTGTGGTGAATTAGAGGCACTGAATGAGACAATTTATTTTCAGATGTGGCTAAATGTTCATTCATTTTACTTAACTATGCTTATTTCTTTGGGGGGGGGGGGGAAGAAAGGTGAAAGAATCACTGGTGCCAATGATTTTTTTTTTTTACAATAAATGAACAAATGAAGGTTTAATTAGGTCAGGGTAATGGGCATATACATTAAAACAAAAATTAATGAATTCAACTGCAATTGGGGAAAGACCAGCAATTTGAATCCAAATTAAGGATCTGCCAATAGTATTCAGGAAATCTTATAGAATTACACAGCTGAGTAACATCTGAAAGTTTTGCAAGAGTGATCAGTGTGTGGTTAGACCTGGGGTGAGGACAGGGAAGGTGCTTTAGATTCCACAGTATCTGAACACACAAAACAAAGCCATTTACAAAACAAAAGAGTACCAAATGATACTTTAAATATATAGTTCATCATTTTGATGAATATATACATTTAGTCCACCGTCTTGGGGATTCAGTTATCTAAGAGTGGCATATCACTGTCCAATGGGGCAGGGGCAAGTTCACATAAATAGAACAGTGTGGCTTCACTAGCTTTGGCTTCAGTCAGTGGTTCCAGTCGAACAAGCTTACTTTGTGTTGGTTCAGGGTCCAGGCTACTATCCAGAAGCTCATCAACCTCTAGGGGTTTGTCTGAAGACGACGCAGCTTTGGAAGCTGCACTTCCATTTTCAACAATGGAAGATGGACTCCCATCAAGAAATGCCAGGAGAGGAAAAGCTGTGTACTGGATGAGCTGCTTGTCTGATTTAGGCTTAAAATTTTTTACATCTCCTGATATTTTTTCCATCTCCTGATGATTATTAGTTTCTTATCCTTTATTTTCCAATTTTGTATTACTGATGTAATCTGTGGAATTCATCTGCACAGAGCTAGTGAAAAGATCCACCAGCAGATCAGGATCTATGCTAAACTGTCTTCCTGAAAGCATGGCTTGGAAGTCTTCTAGACTGCAATCAATACTGTCAAGATAATCCAACAGCTCAACCTTTCCTAAAAGACTGATGTTTTCATTCAGGATAGAGTCCATCATGGAGACAGGATCCTCTGAAGTCAGAGTAGATGAGCTGTTTACTTGGACAGCACTAGACATGAGCGAGCTGCCACTCTCACTGACAGAATTCACACAGTGACTGGTGGGAACACTGGCTGGTTCACTTCTTTTCTCCCCACCCTGAATAACAGGAGCATAATCATCCTCATTGTCATCTTCTACAATGACAATATCAGGGTACTGGCTACAATTTGAAGTGTCAGATGTAGCATCCTCATTGGTTTCAGGAGTAACTGGAGCATTTTCTTCATCTACATTATCATCAGTGACACCATAAATAATGATGTCCTCTGAAATCTGCTCCCTGGGTTTTAAACCCTCTGTCCTACTATGTGGAACTTTATGGTGGCGGTTATTGGATGGTTCTTTGACAATTTGCTGAAATCGATTTGTCTTTGGAGATCCATTAGTATTTAAAAGTAGAGGCCTTTTGCATTTTAAACTCACAAGCTGGTTATTCTGAATCAATGTAACAATAAACTGGACAATCTTTCGAGTCACTTGCTGCTGTTGTGTTTGTTTTGCTCGTAATTCTGCCACTTCCCGCCAAAGGGATTCATTTTCTCTTTTCAAAGCAGAAAGCCTGGACTCAATGGTTTCTTGTTTGATTTGAACTTTCTGAGCACTACTTATGATTTTAGATAAGTCTTCCTGGCGAATTTTGGTTTCTTCTGGTTTTGAAGACGAAACCTTTCTTTTAATGTTCTCCAACAAGTCATCCTGGCCCTGTTTGAAGTATGGGTGCTGAAATTCAACTGGGCCATCTTGTTCTTGCTTGACAATACCAGAGTCAACACGAACTACTTTAGGAAAACCATACATATTAAGCTGCCTCACAAAGCTCGCCATGTTGTTGTGCTTGAAGTACTTGGGAAGAATTTCTTTTGCAAACCTCTGTTCGTCCAACACCAGGAAGCTCTGGCCATTCTGGCTCCAGGTGATGAACTCGTTAGTGTGGGCCTCCTCCACCAGCGTTCAGAGCTTACTGAGGAAAGCCTGCACTTAGAACTCTGCTTCATTGTTACAGCTCCGGGGGATTCTGAAATCTACACTCAAACGCTGTGGCTGTGGCCACACCCGCCAATGATTTTTTTTAAAAAAACAGTATCATGAAACATTTTTAAATGTTATTTTACTTATTAGCAATATTTCAAATTAGTCTACAAGTAAAAAAAATGAACATTTGAAAGTATGATATGAGGACACAGGGAGATAAAAGTACAATGAAGAATCATAAAACCTGTGTAAATTATAAACCAATAGATTCCTTGGGATAAATCTAAAACTTTTCAGTCACCTCTTAAAGGCCCAGAATAGTAACAATTTCTTATCAACCCATATATTGCAATACATTACTCACACACCTGTTGATTACAAATGTTATCAGGGAGTAAACTGAAATTACCTCAAAAATATCGTATATAATGAGCTACCAAAGTTGTACTTAACCAACATCTGCTAGATCCACCTATCAAACTAGATGTATAATAGTAATACCAATAACATTTTAAGACTTACAGAACTTAATCTTCTTGGAAAAAAATCAAGGTTGTATATTTTAAGCATCATTTTACTTTTCTTCTATTTAACTCCTTTTATAGGCTCATAACTAATCTTTTCATAAAAAATAAAATCAACAGTTTTCTACATGCCAAACACTATACTAAACACCAGGGATACTGACAAAAGTACAAGAGTCCTTGACCACAAGAAATTTACATTCTAACCAAAGAGTCAATATGAACATATATTAATATATACAGAATACATATAAAATTAATACAAGGTTGTTTTAGGAAGGCAAGTACAAGAAGCTGAAGGGAAACAGAAAGGATTTATTAGAAGGTGGTTCTTCAGTAGAGTTCTGAAGAAAACCAAGGAGGCCAAGAGTCAGAGGTAAAGAGAAAATGCATTCCAAGCATGGGGGACAGGCAATGAAAAGACAGATAGGAGACAGTGTCATATGTTTAAAAAAAACAGCAAATAGACCAAGATGGCTGGCCTCTTAACAGATTACATAAAGGGGAGTAAGTTGTAAGAAAACTGAAAAGATAGGAATGGGCAAGGCAGTTAAGAGCATTAAATTACAAACAGGGGAGATTACTGTTGATCCTAGAGCCAAGAGGGAACTAATGGAGTTAATGAAGACTAGGATGATAGGGTCAAAACTGCCCTTTAGGAAAAATCAATGACAGCTATGTTAAGGATAGTTTAGAGTGAGCAAATTCTTGAGACAGGGAAATCAAAATGGAGATTATTACAATATCTGAGTGAGAGGTGATGAGGTCCTACTTTGTGAGTAGAGAGAAGGGGATAGATGAGAGAGATGGTGTGGAGGTGGAAATGCAAGACCTGGCAACTCAGGATGTATGTGGTATGGGAGAATAAGGATTCCAAACTGACAAGGCGGTTACACTGAAAACAATCTGGGTGATCAGAAAGACAATGAAGCGCTCAACAGAGAAGTTCAGAAGATGTTTAGAGGGCAAATGAATGTATTAAGATCTGCAATGAATACTGCAGGCCCTGCTCACCCCCAAAATCTTCTTACTCACAGGTCACCACTGCCCAGGAGCTACAGTCAAGGGGTGTCTGCTGCCAACCACAAGTTGACCTGAGGGACAGTGAGTGGATGTGATAGGGATGGAAAACCTGGCTTCCAATTCTCTCTTCCTCAACTCCTGTCCTCATACTAAGGGACACACATACTGATTCTCCCTTAAATACCCTAAACCATTCAGTTACTCAACGTACTCACAAGCTTACTCCTTCATCCAACACCAGCCACAAACAAAAACGGTCACATCCTTGATTTTTCCATCACCCACAAACATCACCTACCTCTTTCTTCAAAAATTCTGTATTTCTCCTTTCCAAACATATTCTATTGGCTTTTTACCTTTCCCTCTGCGTTCCCTTACATAACTCTACTCTTTGTCCACTACTACGGACATCCGTAACTGTGACCTCCACTCCCTTGAACTCTGAATTCTCTCCCAGGCCATCTCTCCTGCACTAGCAACTCTATCACCTTATTATCTGGACTCCTTGGTAAACCAATACACTATCCTCCTCTTCTAAATTCCTAGTCCCTTTATCACATCACAAATTATACCCAGCCAAGCTTTAACCTTATATCACTCCCACCATCCTCACCTTCACTCCTACACGTAAGCTGCTGAACAAAGATGGAGAAAATTATGTAACTGTTCAGACGGGGTCCACTAAAATGTATGTTACATAACCTCAACTGGGCCCTCACTGCTTTCCCATGTTCTGCTCTGGCTTTTCCAAGCCTTTTCATCCTTCCTCAAACCTCCCATAGCTCCCCCTTCCCAAACTCTCTCAGCTAAAAACTGCATTTCATAGTTTACAGAAAAAAATAAGGCTACTGGTCACAAACTCCTTCTTCCTCATTTCCCATCACTTAGGAGGCTCCTGTAGCTCTCTCCTGTCACCTCTGTCTCGCATGATGAAGTGACCTTATTCCTTACCAAGGCTAACCCTTCTGCCTGTTCAATTAATTCCATTACATCCCATCTCCTCCAACAGACTGCCCCCCATCACCTTATCACTCACATATTTTTAATTTCTCCTTCTTTATTGGCTCATTCTCGAATGCCTAAAAAATATGGAGCTTACCCATCCTGGAAAAGCCTTCAATTAAACCTCCTATCATCCTATTTCGCTTCTGTCCTTGGTGCCTAAACTCCTTGAAAATGCTATCAACAACAGATGCCTTCACTTTCTTCTCACCCTCCTTGACCTGGGAGCTCCGGAATTTGGCTACAATAGTCCTAGGAATTTTCTTTTTGGGATCTCTTTCAGGAGGTGAGTGGTGGATTCTTTCAATTTCTATTTTACCCTCTAATTCTAAACTATCAGGGCAGTTTTCCTTGATGATTTCTTGAAAGGTGATGTCTAGGCTCTTTTTCTGATCATGGCTTTCAGGAAGTCCAATAATTTTAAAATGATCTCTCCTCGATGTTTTCCAGGTCAGTTGTTTTTCCAGCGAGATATTTCACATTGTCTGCTCTTTTTTCCATTCTTTTAGTTTTGTTTTATTGTTTCTTGACTTCTCATAAAGTCATTACCTTCCATTTGCTCCACTCTAATTTTGGAATTATTTTCTTCAGTGAGCTTTTGGACCTCATTTTCTATTTGGCCAATTCTGCTTTTTAAGGCATTCTTCTCCTCATTGGCTTTTTGGATCTCTTTTGCCATTTGGATTAGCCTATTCTTTAAGGTGTTATTTTCTTTAGCATTTCTGGGGTCTCCTTAAGCAAACTGTAGACTCGTTTTTCATAATTTTCTTGCATCACTCATTTTTCTTCCCAATTATTCTTCTACTTCTCTTATTTGATTTTCAAAATCCCTTTTGGGCTCTTCCATGGTCTGAGATCAATTTTTATTGTTCTTGGATACTTTGGATATAGGAACTTTGACTTTGTTGTCTTCTGCTTTTATGTTTTGATCTTCCTTGTCACCAAAGTAAGTTTCTATAGTTTGATTTTTTTCCCCTGCTATTTGCTCATTTTCTCAGTCAATTACTTGATTCTTTAGCTCTTTGTTAAGGTAGGACTCTGCTTCCAGTGTGGACAGTGTTCTGTCCCAAGCTTCAGGAGTTTTGTGCAGCTGTTTTCAGAGATACTGATAAGGAACTGTAAATTTTCAGTACTTCCAAGGTTGTATATGATCAAAGGACAGGTGTTTACTCCTCCTTCTGGCCTATGCTCTGGTCTGTGAATGACCACAAGCACCCTCTCCACCACCACCACAAGCTCTGCCATGCCAGCACTCCTCCTCGCCCCAGGACTGCTATCCAGATCAAAGCATGGGCAAAGCAAAAGAATCCTGCCCCAGCACCAGGAAAAAGATCCCTGAAATCTCCTTCTAATCAGATGCTTGATCTGCCCACTGTCTGTGGGCTGAGAGATCTGGAAGCAGTTGTCACTTCAATCATTGCAGCCACCCTAAACCTGGAACTGTATCATACTCCTCTCTCACCCAGATCCAACAGACCTTTCCCACTGACTTTCTAAGTCATCTTTGGCATTTGTGGGTTGAGAAGTTTGGAAACTGCTACAGCTGCCAGTGATTCAGTCCCCTGGGGCCTGTTTCAGGTTTGCTAGGGCCCCATCTATGCCAGTATGGCCCATACTGGACTATTCTCTTCTCTCAGACTGGTGCAACAGACCTTTCCTATTCACTTTCCAAGTTGTCATGGACTGGAAATTGGTTTCACTCTGTCTTTTTGTGGGTTCTGCTGCTCTAGAATTTGTTTAGGCATTTTTTACAGGTATTTGAAGATGTGTGTGGGAGAGCTCAGGCAAGTCCCTGCTTTTATCCACCATCTTGGCTCCATCGTTCCTCTGAACTTCTCTTGGCAAAGACACTGGAGTAGTTTGCCATTTCCTTCTCCAGCTTATTTTACAGATGAGAAAACTGAGGAAAGCAGGGTTAAGTGACTTGCCCACATAACTAGTAAATATCTGAGACTGGATCTGAACTCAGGAAAGGAAATCTTTCTGATGCCAAAGCTGGCACGCTATCCACTGGACTACCTCTCTGCCCACTTCTAGACTAGACTACTGTAACTTCTTCCCAATTGGTCTCGATGGCTCCAGTTTCTCCACACCAATCCTTCCTACTGCTGGGGTAATTTTTGTAAATCATAGATGTATGCCTGCTCCTTTCTTGTTCCAAAGCCTTCATCAATCAAACAAGCATTTATTAAGCATGTACTATATGTGTAGTGCTAAGGATACAAAGACAAAATGGCTTTCCAATTCCTATAAAGTCTAAATTCCTTAGCAAAGTCTTCAAAGATCCCAATAACCTTACATATCATCACTTTTTTCCATATAAGATGCCACCCTGAACATGAATATATTTAATATTTCTCAAATATGACTTACATTGTTTTTCCTTAGCCATTGCTTATTTTTCACTCTATCTAGAACACTCTTCTACCACTATCTTCCTATCCCAACTTAAATCTTGTCTGTCTTTTAATGATCTACTCTAATTCAACTCCTTAAAAATGTGCATCATTCCTCCCAAATGAAATTTCTGCCACTAAACCCTCACAGCATTTTGCTTGCAACTCTCCAAAGATATATTCCACCCTATATACTATATGTATATGTGTACATATTTTTCTTTCCCTACTAATTATAAACACCTTGAGAGTATAGATCATATCTTAAATACCTTTAAGATTTCAAATTCACATTAATTAGGTCAAACTATACTCACACAGTAAATTGATTATCAAGGCTATTGGTCTAACCAAGGCCATCTTATTTATATCACTGTTTAATTCATTATCTTCTGCTTTCTGAATTTCCTTTTAGCTTTTTAATTTACTGTTTGTCTCAGAACCTAAGCCAATAGGTCTACTTCAGTTTTTCTTTCCTCATCATCACTCATCAACTCTTAATAATTAAGTCCAGTCAATCAGATGGATTTTTTAATGCATCTAAAGAAATCTGTAAGAGGTTAGCTCGAACTAAGGAATATCCAGGAAAGCCTATGCAATGGAGGGCAACAAGAGCATGATTTTTTTTTTGCATAAGTATTATGTAAATTACAGAGTTATAAGCAAAGCTACTGAACTATAGTTCTTGGCACCAACAATAAAAGCAAAAGTAGGAATTAATTTCAGAATTGCAGTTATCTGAAAGGTCAGTAGTATGATACATATATCATGATACTCTTGATATCTTGGCATGATATTCATCAGGATGATTGGAGATGGCCCAAGATACAATGTGAGAATCTGGACCTTTCAGGCTTAGGTCTTATCACAAGACTTTGAGTGAGATACACTAATTCAATGAACAGGCTTCTTTAAGTAGCTGCTCAAGAGATAGCCCCTTTAATAAAAAAAAAAAAAAAATCAAACTGGGAGAAGAAAATCCTCAGGGTTCCTGGGTAAAAACACAACACATCTTATGATCAGTGGTCATAGTCATGAAACTTCTGGGTCCAGCTGCCTCAAAACTCTTGACTTTTCCTTCCTGACTGTATCTATAAGCTATGTATAAAACAAATACCCATTCAAGTCAATTATTTTCTTTTTAAAAATCTTTTTTAAAATCTTTAATATTTCAGTGAATATTGTTTTTTGCATCACTCTAATTTATGAATAAACAACTTCCCCTAACCTCAACCAAATAAAAAAGCAAGCATATTCTGATTTCTATCCTACAAGAAAAATGTAGCTAATGGTTGAATACTGACATAGTCAAGTGGAAATGCTATCTACCACTGATCAATGAAATAATATATACAAATAACATCAACAGAAACAGTTTAAAATCTGGCTGAATGCCAAACTATGATAATGTGCACGGTAAAGTATGCCTGCCTTTTGACCCACCTGTCTTATACATCTCATTTGTGCTTCAAAAGCAAACATTAAAAATAAAAAGAACAAAAACTAACGTGCATGCCTAGTCTCAAGGCCATATCTAAAATGATACTATTTGAAGAGATTTAATGGAGGTTTCAAGGAGAGAGACATCAAAAAATCCCAATGCAGATTTAATGGAAAAGAAATCATACGTGTTTCTTCTCCCTTTAACAACACTCACAACTTAACACCCTACTCCATCCCAAAATCTATTCAGATTTAAGATCAAATATCTTATGACACTGCTACTAATGGAAAATGCTGGAAGAGGTCTCTTTATGCAATTTGTAAAAATCAACTTTATTTTAAAATAACCATTTCAGTTTATTTTAATGAAAGTGAATAAAAACTTGGAACTAATTTTTTAAAACAAAGACTCAAATGTACTCTCAACCAAATTTTAAAAATATAGAACTGCATATACATGTGTATGCATATATAATATTTCTATGTAAATATAGTGTTGTGCATGTAGGAACACATAATATATACATATATATATAATGCTGGGATCATTAAATGATCATTTTGGATTATAAAATATATTATTTAAATATAAATTTATTATTAAATTTATACATAAACACATGTGGCAGCTAGGTGGCACAGTGTGTGTGTGTGCATATATATATATGCACACACACACACACTGTGTGCCTTGGTTTCTTCATCTGCAAAATGAGCTGGAAAAGTAAATAGCAAGTCACTCTAGTATCTTTCCTAAGAAAAGGCCAAAAGGTCACAGAGAGTTGGTCTGGTCTGAAAAAAGACTAAACAAGAACAAACATTTATGTACACAGACACACACACAGACAGACATACACACATACACGTGTGTATGTAGGTATATACATATATATGTAGATAGTAAAACATTCTAACAACAGAAATCTTTGTATATCTTATTCTGAAATCAATTACTGTTGATACCAGGTTTATGAATAGATAAATGGCACACCTCTGTTATAGTGGCCAAGGAGATAAACTAGTTAGGGAGAACTGAGAAGTGAGGGTAGGCATAATAAAAAATGTTCTCAGTACCAAAAATGATAGCTCTCTTCACCGTGCATCCCCATAACCTTTAGTGAATTGGCTAGCCAGACTACCCCTTCCCCCGAAAAAAAGAGGGATGTGTTGCAAGACCTCTATCCCTTAGAAAAGACAAACATTTGAGAACCAGGGTTACCCTAACTTTAAGAATATTCTTCAAGTACTGGGGGACAACAGGAAGGATTATCATATTCCCCTGGCTAAGTGGCCATTTTCATTATGTCCTCACTCTGCTCATTTGCTTTACAGCAATGTCTCCAGGGAAAAAGTAAAGATGCAATATGAAAGAACGCTCTAAATCATTCATTAAAAAAGTACAAATTAAAACTGTTCTCAGGTGGTCCCTCATAGCCATCAGTTTTGCAGAAGATGACAAACAACAAAAATTGTCAATAATGGAGAAGCTGTGAAAAGACCGGTACACTAATACACCACTGGTGGAACTGTAAACTGGTTCAAATAAATACTCCATTAGCAAACAATTGGTAACTTTATTACAAAAGTCATTCCTCTGTACATACTCTTTGACTCACAGATTCCCAAGGGATTCAAAGAAAGAAAGACCTTCTGGTTTAAGGGGAAAGAAGTTTCTAGTAAGGAAAAAGGACAACTGCACTCCAAACTACTCTGAAATGGTTACAGTCTTTAATCCTGTTTGCCAATGGGAGCAAAAATGACTCCTTAGGAAAGCAGGCAGGTGGAGTAATGGAGAGAGTGCTCGACTTAAGCCGTAGGAGTACCTGAATTCAAATCTTCTCATAATTTAACCCTACCAACCTCAGTTTCCTCATCTGTAAAAAAGGGATAACAGGACTTAATAACATAAAGATAAAACTAGCAGTTATAGAGCAATTTCAAGTTTGCAAAGGGTTTTCCAAATATGACTTCATCTTACGTCACGACCATCTTGGGACAGCTAGGCTGCACAGCGTATACAGCATTGAGCTTGTAGTCAGGAAGATCTGCATTCAAATCTAGCCTCGGAAACTTACTAGCTGCATGACCCTAGGCAATCACTTAACCTGTATGCCTCAGTTTCCTCATCTATAAAAGGGCTAATAACAGCACCTACCTCCCAGGGCTGTTCTGAGATCCAATGAGATAGTATTTATGAAAGTGCTTAGTCCAGTGTCCGACACATAGGAAGCACTATATTACGATAGTGAACTATTATCATTAGGTGCTATCATTATCTCCATTTTACAGATGAGGAAACTAACGCAGATGTTAACCCATGTGCCTGGGGTGACACAGCTCCTTACTGTCTAAGGCAGGACTGGAACTCAGGTCTTCCTAACTCCAGGTCTAGCACTTTATTTACTGGGCCATCTAATTTATCTCACAGGGTTCTTGTGAGGATCAAATAAAGTCTATGGAAACCATGTGACAAAACGTTAATATGCTATTAATTCTTGTTATTACTCTTATAGTAGAATTCTTCAGTTCATAAAGACATTTTACCACAAAAAGGTCAGCAGGGAAGTGCTTACTGCTAACCAGTAGCTCATACCCTAAGTCTCACCCAACAGAGATTCGACTTCTCCTGACCATCAACCCCCAGACATAAGAGACAAACATCACATCCATGCTTCCCCATATAAATGCACTCCCATTCACTAAGCTAAAAGAACAGTTCACTAAAAAAAAGGATACTGCTTAGCAGCAAGATCTGTATCTTGTAAATATTCCAGGCACTAGATTTCTCACAATCTTAAAAATAGAGTTGTAGTCTCATTTCCATCTGTTTTCAACCAACTGTACTAACACTACTGCACATAGCTCTTTATTAGCACGAAATATGAGAAAATGATTACATACTTCCAAAATCTCAACCTCACTTTTCTCTTTGCTGATTTTCCTAACAATACATCCTTGAAAATCTGCTTAGATAGCACATAACATGCTAGATACCTGTAATTTACAACCTATTTTATACTACAGGCAGCAAATTTTATTTATCTTGAAAACAACATAATTTCTTAGTTATGCTATAACTATGCTATCACAGTAATAATGCAAGGATATTCCAGTTTGCTGGTTTGTAAATGCCTCTCACATTCCCTTCTAAAGAAAATTAACTTAAAATTATACCCATTAATAAGAAATGCAACAAAAAAGAGGCAGAGTCAAGATGGCAGAGTAAAGGCAGGGACTCAACTGAGCTCTCCCCCAAACCCTTCCAAATACCTTTAAATAATGCTTCTAGAGCACTAGAATCCACAAAAAGATGGAAACAATATTCCAGCCCAAGACAACTTATAAGGTCAGCAGAAAAGGTCTGTTTGCACCTGGGTGAGAGTGGAGCACAGAACAACGTAAGTTGCACCAATACAGACTGGATTCCAACAAATCAGGAGCAAGTCTTGGGAGCCACTGAATCAGCAGAGGCAGTGGCAGTGTATGCTTCTAGAGTTCTCAACGCACAAATGGTAAGGGGGTTGAACAACTGATCAGAAGGAGAGTACATTCTCTGCTGGAACTAGGGGCAGGACTGTGTTGCTATTCCAATACTCAGATTAGGGTCGCAGTCCTGGGGGGCAATCCCAGGGCAAGGAGGAACACTAACACACCAGAGGTTGTGCCCACAATGGAGCAGGAATCCACCTCACAGTTCCAGGACAGGTAAGAGTATTTGTGGTCACTCACAGACCAGAGCACAGGCCGGGACAGTAGTAAACACATCTTTCCTTAGATCATACCACCTGGGAAGAACTGAGAATTTACAGATCCCTCGAAGTATCTCTGAAAATCCCTGTATCTCACAAAATCCCTGAAGCTTGAGATAGTACACCCTCTACACTGGAAGCGGAGCCCTACTTTAACAGCTAAAAGTCAAGCAATAGGCTAGGAAAATGAACAAACAACAGAAAAAAAATTCTGACTATAGAAAGTTACTTATGGCGACAAGGAAGATCAAAAACCACAATCAGAAGATAACAAAGTCAAAGTTCCCACATCCAAAGTCTCGAAGAAAAATATGAATGGGTTTCAAATCACACAAGAGCTCAAAAAGAATTCTGAAAATCAAGTAAGAAATACAGAGAAAAAATTGGGAAAAGAAATGAGAGTAAAGTAAGCAAATCATGAAAAAAGATGGCTTAGTAAAGGAGACACAAAGAAATACTGAAGGACATAACACCTTAAAAAAACAGACTAGGTGAAATGGTAAAAGAGGTCCAAAAAGTCAATGAGGGGAATGCCTTAAAAAGCAGAATTGGCCAAATGAAAGAGACACAAAAATTCACTGAAATAAAAAGCTCCTTTTGTATCCCCAAGGGATCATAAAAATGGGAAAGGGTTTCACATGTACAAAAATATTTATAGCAGTTCTTTTTGTAGTTGCCAAAAACTGGAAATCAAGGAGATGCTCATCAATTGGGGAATGGCTGAATAAATTATAGTATATGAATGTAATGGAGTATTATTGCACCTTAAGAAATGACAAACAAGAAGACTTCAGAGAGACCTGGAAGGACTTATATGATCTGATGCTGAGTGAAAGGACCAGAACCAGGAGAACTTTGCGCACAGCAACGACCATAGTGTGCGAGACTTTTTTCTAGTAGACTTGGAACTCCGTAATAACGCAAGAACTTAAAAAAATAATAATTCCCAATGGTTTTCTAAGGCAAAATGTCTTACACACTCAGAGAAAGAACTATGGAATTCATTTGCAGAATGTAGCAGATCATGTTTGTGTGTGTATGTGTGTGTGTGTGTGTGTGTGTGTGTATTATGTTTTGATTTGTTATACGATTTCTTCCATTTATTTTAGTTCATCTACACAGCATAACTATAGTGAAAACGTATTCAATAGCAAAGTATATGTAGATCCTATATAGAATTGTATGGCGTTGTGAGGAGGGAGTGGGGTATTGAGGGGTAGGTGAGGGGGGTAAAAATCTAAGTTTTTTGGTAGTGATTGTAGAACATCAAATAAATAAATAGATAAATAAATGAATGAATGAATAAACAGATAAATGAAAAAAAAAAAGGAAAAGCTCCTCAGAAAGTAGAATTGGTCAAATGGAAAATGAGATACAAAAGCTCACTAAAGAAAATGATTCCTTAAACATTAGAATTGAACAAATGGAAGCTAATAACTTTCTGAGAAATCAAGACAAATAAAACAAAATCAAAAGAATAAAAAAACAGTCAATGTGAATAATCTCACTGGAAAAACAATGACCTGGAAAATAGATCCAGGAGACATAATTTAAAAATTGTTGGACTACCTGAAAGCCATGATCAAAAAACTATCAAGAAAAACTCACCCGAGATTCTAGAACCAGAGGGTAAAACAGAAATTGAAAGAATCCACTGATCACATCCTGAAAGAGATTACAAAATGAAAACTCCCAGGAATATTATATCCAAATCCCAGAGTTCCCAGGTAAAAGAGAAAATATTGCAAGCAGCAGAAAGAAATAATTCAAGCATTATGGACTCTTGGTCAGGATTTAGCAGTTGTACATTAAAGATCAGAGGATTTGGAGTATGATATTCTGGAGGAGAATGGAGCTAGGATTACCACCAAGAATCACCTACCCAGCAAAACTGAGCAGAAAAAAATGGGCAATGAAATAGAGGACTTTAAAGAATTCTTGATAAAAACAACACAGTTGAATAGAAAACCTGACTTTCAAACACAAGACTCAAGAGAAGCATAAAAAGGTAAACAGGAAAGGGAAATCTTAAGGGCAAATTGTTTACATTCCTACATGAGAAGATGATACCTATAACTCATAAGAACTTTCTCATTGTTAGTGAAGAGTATATACAGGAGTATATATCAGTAAAGAGTATATATAGACAGAGAGCACAGGTGTGAGTTGAATATGATGGAATGATAGCTTAAAAAATTAAATTAACGAGTAAAATAGGAATGCACTGGGAGAAAGACAAAGGGAGTGATAGGATGGGGTAAATTATCTTACATAAGAGGCAAGAAAAGGATTTTACAGTGAAGGGGAAGAGGGGGGAGGTGAGGAGTGAGTGAGTTAACCTTACTCTCATCAAAACTGGCTCAAAGAAGAAATGACATACATACTCAATTGGGTATGGGAAACTATCATATCCTACAAGAAAGTAGGAGGAGAAGAGGATAAAAGAAAGGGGGGTGAGATAGAAGGGAAAGTAGACTGGGGGAGGGGGTAGTCAGAAGCAAAGTACTTTGAAGGAGAGATAGGATGAAAGGAGAGAGAATAAATGGGGGGTGAAACAGAGCTAGCAATAGTAACTGAAAAAGTTTGAAGCAAGTTTCTCTGACAAAGGCCTCATTTCTCAAACATGTAGAGAATGTAGTCAAATTTATAAATATAAGAGCCATTCCCCAATTGATAAATGAAGATAAGATCACTTTTCAGATGAAGTAATCAAAGCTATCTATAGTCATATGAAAAAATACTCTAACTCATACTGACTGGAGAAATGCAGATTAAAACAATTATGAGCATATCTGTTAGATGGGCTAACAGGACAGAAAAGGAAAACGACCAACGTTGGAGGGGTGTGAGAAAAAGGAGACACTAATTAACTGCTGGTGGAGCTGTGAACTGATTCAACCATTCTATAGAACAATTTGGAACTATGTCCAAAAGGGCCATAAAAACCCTTTGACCTGGCAACTACTACTACTAGGTATGTATCCCAAAAGAAATTAAAAAAAAAGAAAAAAAGAAAAAGGACCTATATGTACAAAAATATTTATAGCAGCTCTTTTCTGGGTGCAAAGAACTGACAATTGAGGGAATGACCATCAATTAGGGAATGGCTGAACAAATTACGCTGCGTGATTATGATGGAATACTATTGTGCCATAAGACATGATAAGCAGGATGATCTCAGAAAAACCTGCAAAGACTTATATGAGCTGATATAAAGTGACATATATTGTGAACAAACAGCAATAATATGTGATAATAACCTGTGAATGACTTAGCTATTCTCGGCAATAAAATGCTCCAAAGGCAATTTGAAGGACTTATGATAAAAACTGCTAAATTTTCTTTATTTTTCTTGAGGTTTTTTTTGGGGGGGGGAGTCTATATTTTCTTTTACACCATGACTACTATGAAAATGACTATACATGTATAATCTATATCAAACTGCTTGCCTTCTCAATGGGAGAGGAATGGAGGGATGGGAAGAAGTAAAGGAGAGAATTTGCAACTTAGAGTTTTAAAAACTAATGTTTAAAATTGGTTTTACATGTAACTGGAGAAAAATAAAAAACCAAATAAACAGAAAGAAAGAAGTGCAACCAAAAAAAAAAACAAAAAAAAAAAAACCACAGCCAACGAAGGCCAAGGGGTAATTCATCTATTTAAAAAGTGTGGAACACATTTTTTCACAATGGCATGCCATGTTACTCTGCCTTTCACAATAGCATACCAAAATATAAACATCAAGTATCTAGAAGGTATTTCTTCTTCCACTTTTTCTTTTTTTAATCAAAATATTTGAGTTAATAAAATAACAGGCAAGGGAAGTTCCTATTTAGAAGGTACATGAGATCATAAGTAGTGACTCAGATGCAAATTCAGGGGCTGCCACATGATCCCACCTTTCTGGGTCTCCAACTCCTCATTCTAAAATAAAGTGAAATGTTTTGCAGGAGTAATGTTTATATTCATAACAACATACTATGATGAGAAAGAGTTTGAAGAAATAATTTCAATTGTAATTAAAAAGGAAATACAGGTAATCAGATAAAACAATTCATATGAAATTATTTTGATGTTTATTGGTGAAAATTTTTTGTTACATTTCTCCCTCAAAATAATATTTAAAGTTTTTAAAGTGCTTTTTTCACAATTCTTAGAGATAAATAAAAACAAAATACTATTTTAAAAGTTTGCTAATCTATATTTTCTAGTGATTTTAGTTGTAGGGACATGCTCATACTCTAAACTATGATAATAAAAAAACAAACCCAGCAAAACAGCTCTAGGGAATAAGAAGAGGGAAAGGGCAATATAAACTAGAGGAAAGAGCATTGGATTTGGAGTCTAAATACCCTGTCCTGGAGTCCCAGGCCTGAAACCCATGAGCAGTAAGATTTAAGGCAAAATTAGCCCAAGAAAATGAGGATCCCACCTTAATACTCTCATGATCTATCTTCCAGGGTGAGAATTGTGTGAGAGAATATACTTCAAAGTTTGGTAAATTATATACAAATATAAGGAGTAATGAATAAATATTAAAAGTTGAAGTCCTGGAAAATGTGGTTCAAATAAAAAGAACCAGACACAAGATAATCTGTCCAAGAAGATGTCCAAAGAATGGGAAGAAGGAAGGAATCTCTCCATAAATAGGCAAAGGCTATATGCAAGTTCTAAAAACCACTTGAAATCCAGTTAAAGTGTGCCTTGGGCCTCAAAATTTGGAATAAGGCTCCAGAATATTGTGGAGCAGAGAGTAATACTCCGAATCCTAGTTACCACCCTCTTCTTCTCTCTCCACAGGATCTCTGTACTAGAAATACCCTGGGTCTCTACAAGCCAAAGAAATAGGCAGCCTACACCAAATCCACACTCCAGCATTAGAGGAACCTAGAAGGTGGACCCTTGATCAGGGAGCAGTAGCATGTTGCAGCGAAGAGAACACTGAACATGACAATCAGGAATCTGAGTTCAAATCCCACTTTAGATGCTTACTAGTTATATGATCATGGGGTGATTCACTGAACCTTTCTAAATCTTAATTTCCTAAGGGAAATAGGAACACCCCCTACCTAGCACCTACAGTGTTTCAGTTAAGTGGCACAGTGGATATACCACAAGGCCTGAAGTCAGGAAGACTCATCTTCCTGAATCCAAATTCAGCCCCAGAAACTTACTAGCTGTGTGACCCTAGGCAAGACCCTTAACCCTGTTTGCCTCAGTTTCCTCATCTGTAAAATGAGCTGAACAAGGAAATGGCAAACCTCTCCAGTATTTCTACCAAGAAAATCCCAAATGGAGTCATTAATAGTTGGACATGACTGAAGTGATTCCACAGTTATCTTCACCAGACTGTTGTGAAGGTCAAGTAAGATAAAATTTAAAGCACACTACATAAATACCAGACACTGCTATCAACTGATAATTCTCCATCATCAAGAACATTCTGGGTCTTCCTTCCCTTAGCCCAATGATCTAGAATCAAGAACTACTGAGGTGAACATTCTCTCCCTTCTACTACTTCCCACATTCAGACCTCTATCCACCTGAGACTGAATCCTCTACTTATCTATCTCAGAAACCATCCCTGTCATTTCTTATAGCACAATAAAATGCCGTCACATGCATGCATTATAAGTTGTTCAGCCATTCCTCAAGTGAAGGGCACATTTTCAGTTTCCAATTCCTTGCTACCACAAAAAGAGTTGCTATAAATATTTTTATACAAATACGGCCTTTTCAAAAGATTTCCCTGATCTTTTTAGGGTATGGACCTATTAATTATATCACTGAGTCAAAGGGTATGCACAGTTCAATAACTTTTGAGGGATAGCTCCAAATTGCTTTCCAGAATGGCTGGACCAAGGTCCACCAGGTACATGTAGTGTACCTGTCTTCCCACAGTCCTTCAAGCATTTGCTGTTTTCCTTTTTTTTTGCCAATTCAGAAAATCTGATAGGCATAAGGTAGTACCTCAGAGTTGTTTTAATTTGTATTTCTCTAATTGGTAGCCATTTAGAGCATTTTTTTCATATGACTATTGATAGTTTGGACTTTCTTCTCTAAGAACTCCCAGTAATAAACTGACCAAATCAATTGGAGAATGGCTCTTATTCTTATAAATTTGAATCAGTCTAGGGTGAGATTTCCTAACCTAGTAATGGACAGAAGCAAAAAAAAAAAAATAAGATAATTTTCATTACATTAAACTAAAAGAAAGTATTTTGCACCAATATAATTAACAAAACTAGGATAAAAACTAAAGTATTCAACTCAGGGGGAAGGGAAACTTCCCAAGACAGATATTTGATAAATAACTAAAATCTAAGGCAGATAAGAACCTAACATAAATATATGAACCAAAAGTCACTCTTAAGAAGAGTGACTTCTTTATCCTTTTTAAAGGATATTTTATGTATTTATTAAAGGATATGAAGCAAAACTTATAAAATGGATTTTTAAAAACTTGTTCCAAATTGCTTTCCAGAATGGTTGGAACAATTCCTAGGCCTAGCTACAATATTTTAAGTGTGACTGTTTTTCCACAATCTTTACAACATTGGGCATTCCCATCTTTCATCATCTTTCTCAGTTTACTGGGTATGAGGTTAAAACCTCAGAATTGTTCTGATTTACATTTTTGTTATTAGTGATTACATTACCATGTAATTCACATCTTTCTACCTTCTCTATGAAGATAGTATAAGACCCTTTGATCCAGGGAATCCCTCTCTTCACACTACTAAGCATACTCCAAAAAGATCAATGACAAAAATAAAGGTCACATTTACATCAAAATGTTTAATGTAGCACCATGCATTAAATATTAAGGCCAGTAGGTGGGACAGTAAATAGAAGTCAGAAAGACATGAATCAATCCAGCCTAAAAAATTCCTGGCTAGGTGACCCTAGGGAAGTCACTTAACCTCTATCAGCCTCATGCTCCCTCACCTATAAGATGGATAATGATGGCACCTGTCTCCCAAGGTGGTTGTGAAGATAAAATGAGATATCTGTAAATGCTCTCCAAACTTAAACTGCTATTTCAATACTAGTTATAATAACTAGTGGTAGCTTATAATCACATCTGTTATGTAAATTTAATTATACTTTCAGCATAATTTCTTATGGTGATTATCTTGCTAAAATTTTTTAAGTTATACTTTATAGCAATAATTTTATTGCCTGATCACAATTACATGTAAATTATCAGTATAAAAATATAATGTATTACTCTTATGTTATCCTTAGTAATAAAAAAATCTGGAGTTGTACTTTAAGGTATAGTAGCAAAAAACTAACAACAAAGTTGATGCCCGTAAATTAAGAATGGCTAATCAACTAGTGATACATAAATAGAATTAAATAATTATCTACCCTAAGAAACAGCCTATACACAAAGAACCATGGAAAAGCTTATATGAACACAGGTACAGCAAAGTTAGAAGAACCAAGAAAACACTACACACAATGAATATAACAATGCAAATGGAAAGAAATCAGAAGAAAATCAAAACTGAATGTTATGAAATTATAATAATCAAGCCAGGCTGTAAAGAGAAGATATAAAAGAAGGTCGCACCCTCAGATATTTTTACAGAGATACAATACTACAGGCGTAATACACTACATATAACAGCAGACCGATGTGACTTGTTATCAGTTTTGGTGAAATTATTTTTTCTTTTCATTCATATGTTGGAAGAGATAACTCTGAAAAGAGTAGAGGACAAAGATATTTTAAAAAGTGTAAGTGAAGTAAAAAATAAGATATAAATAAAAATGTTTAAATTTAGGTAAGATTTGATAATCAAAAGAAAAAAGGGGACTGGAAAGATGAACAGGAGACCATTTGGTGAATGACGAAGATATAAGAGATGTGTACTAAATAAGAAGGTCAGATACGTTATACAGGAATTCAAAATGGAGAAACATAATCTAAGGCGTACACCTATGTAACGATTAGTTGTTCTTTCAAACAATTCTTCTGTCACTGTCAACCTTTAAAATGGTGATGAGACTGCAACACTCAATCTCCTGGCTGAGTTTGTCTGAGAAGAGAGAATTTCAGGAATCTGATATACAATCCCTTTTATTTAACTACACCTAATTGAAGACAGCTGTAACTGGTGCCACACAAAATTTAATTCAAGTTTAGAAATGTCAATAAAAATGTCTATAAGAAAGAAGTCTGATATAAAACTAGCAGGGGAGTGTGCATCAGCATCTAAAAAACCACACAAAATTAGGAACATAATGGGAATCTGTTGCCTAACTTGATGAAGTGAGAAAAGCTCCTTTTCCCATAAAGCTTAATGAGCTCCATTAGTCTCTAGCTTGCAGGAATGTAAGGGAGGCAGCTCCACAGAGGAAAGTAACTGACTCTCCACACATGGCTCCATTCAAATAGCAACATATCAAATTACTGATGTAATTACTATAACCTGACAATTTCATTACAGTCATGTGGTTGTTAACTCTTTAGGACCTACAACAAAGAGCCCCAAAACACCCCATAGTTCTCTTCTATTTTGATTTGTAACCTACAAAAAAATTTCAAGTTTAACCATAAGCTGCACATTTCATGGGGTTTTTTTCCCTGTTCTTAAAAGAAACAAAGAAAATATTTCTCCTTTGCCAAAATTTAGGTATCTGCCATCTCTGTTTCCTTCCCAAAGCTTCATTTCATTGGAGACATTAAAATGTTTCTAGATCTATACGATTTCCAAATACGAGCACCTAAACTCACAGGTACTCCTTTAGAAAGGGTTAATTAACAAATCTAAATGTCGCTGCTAAAAAATGTCTATGTGGCTCCAGAAGTAGAGTTTTACTATGAAATATCAAATATCAAAAGAGATAAATATATACATAGAGGTACATATTTATAATTCAAGATCACAAAGAAAAATTCAGTCATCAATAGTTCTGGTGCTGACCTACCTCTCATCTTCCTTAACCCTACAAGTTTGGATCTGTGATTTGGATGGCATATGTAACTCCAGCATATGAAGTCCCCCCACAAATGTAGATGGATAACTTGTGTGAAACATAATCTAACAAACACTTGCCCATGGCTACTACTGTAAGTTCATTAGGCTGTGCTTTAAGGAGCCATGCAAAGAAGAAAATGGTAGAAAAGATTTTGAGAAAGTTAGAGGTAAAAAGAGGCAGGACATGGACTAAAATTAATTCTACAGGAGACAAGAAGGCTGGGAGATGAGAAAGAATGCAATTCTGTATTGATGATGAAACAAGCCTCCTACCTCTTGACAAAGAAAACATGCAGCAGAGGTGAAGAAAGTGACAGATTTTCAGCTAAGAATAATCTGTTATTTCTTTTGCTTCACAATACCTATCTCCTATAAGGGAATAGGAAGGTTGGGGAAGCGGGGACAGAGTGAATAGTGATAGATGATAAAAAAGAAAGAAGAATCAATAAAACATCTTAAAATACACATAAGGAAACAAAAAAAATACTGTAGAAAAGGATACAAATCATGCACAAAATTTGCTATTACCTTGTTAAATTTAAAATATTTTTAAAAGAACCAAGGAATACACATACATGGGTCCATGTACAATTTTCTTTTTTCCTTTGTATGTTAAATGTGCTTCTTAATGATTGAAGGTCACAATAAAAGAATATTTTTTAAAAGAAATTATTTCTTTAGAAATTATCTTCCTCACGCAAGGAACACAACATAAATGAAGAAGAAAAACAGAAACTCCAGGCAATTCACGAATTTAGATTTTAAAAAAGAAATACAACAAAATTGGAAGGGTAGCCAAGAGATTTAACAACCCTACTCAAGAACCCTTTATGATCTTGCAAACAACTTGGCATGAGCAATACTAAAATTCAGAATGAGCTAAAGTTGGGGGGCAGAGCCAAGATGCTGAGAGCAACTAGTCACCTAAGCTCTTAGACAAACTCCTTCAGATACCTCTAAAAAGATAATCTGACCAAATTTCGGGGGTGCAGAATCCAACAGGAGACAGACTGTGGCAGATTCATAGACCAGGACAGACAGGAAGGTCAATGGGAAGGATGTGTTTCACTGGGATGAGTCCACAGCACACAGTGCAGCGTGTCCAGAGTGGCCAACAGGAAACCCCCAGGGCAGCCTGAGATAGAGGCAGCATGGCAGAATGGTGGAGTGGTAGCCAAGGGTGGGAGACCAGTGGAGCTGAGTGACAGTCACTGAGCACCAGGTATCAACTGCAGCAGTTCCTGAGACTATCAGCCTGCAAGTTAAACGTCTGCACGTCACCGGCTTGAACTTCCAGGAGCCAAAATGGTGGAGTGATCAGTAAATGCTCTCTCCCCCGCCCCTTGTTGACCTCAAAAGAACCATAGAATATTTCCCCAGAAAAATCTTGGATTGCTGGGATCAGCAGAAGGGACAAACAGTCTCATAGCACCTGAGGCTAGGAAATTAGCTAAGGGGGAATTCTTCTTACTGTGGTGAGGGTGAACCAGAAGGACAGGAGCCCGAAGGTTGCGGGGAGGAACTCACACTAGGACCCAAGTGTGCCTCAGCATTCCAGGGGAAACGGGAAAACAATAGAGTACCCAGCATCACCAAGCACTGAGCTTGCCCTTGCTCTAGAGCTCAGCTGAGGAGATCACCTGTGACCAGACCATCCCTCCCCCACATTTAACAAGCTAGCCCCAGGGCTGATCTGGGAAAACACAAAACAAAAAGATAAAATGGCATCTGCCCTTAGCTTTTCACACCAGTCAGCTAAACATCAGGTTCTCCAGCTTTTAACTGAACACAAAGCCTTACTATCATGAGCAAGAAGAAACAAAGCAAGCAGGAAAAGACCAAAGAATCTTTCTATGGGGACAAGGACAAAACTATGAATACCAAAGAGGTCAGTATTGAGACTGAACTCCTATCTGAAACTTCAGAAGGGACTGTGAACTGTTCACATGCACAAAGAGCTCTCCTGGAACAGCTGACGAAGGAATTGGAAGAAAAACTGGCCAATGATTTTAAAAGTATGAAAATAGAATTCACTGAAGAGAACAGCTCTTTAAGAAGGAAAATTGGACAAATGGAAAAGGAAGCACAAAACCTAACTCAGAAAAGTGGACAAATGGAAAAGGAAGTACAAAAACTAACTGGAGAAAATAATTCCTTAAAAGGAATACTTGAACAGATAGAAAAGGAAATGCAAAAGTTAACTGAAGAAAACAATTGGATAAAAATTAAAATTGGGCAAGTAGAAACTAATGACTCTATGAGACATCAAGAATCAGTCAAACAAAATCTAAAAGAATGAAAAGATAGAAGAAAATGTAAAATATCTAACTGGAAAAACAACTGACCTAGAAAACAGATCCAAGAGAGAAAATTTAAGAATTATTGACCTACCAGAAAGCCATGATGAAAGAAAGAATCTGGACAATATCTTCCAAGAAATCATCAATGAATCCAAGAAATCACTTTGCCCAGAAGTGCTAGATCCACAGGGCAAAACAGTCATCGAAAGAATCCACTGTTCACCTCCTGAAAGGGATCCCAAACTAAAAAGACCAAGAAATATTGTTGCCAAATTCCAGAACTCTCTAGTGAAGGAAAATACTATAGGCACCCAGAAAGAAACCACTCAAATATCAAAGAGCTACAGTCAGGAGCAAACAGGACCTTGCAGCTTCTACATTAAAAGATCGAAGGAATTGGAATATGATATTCCATAAGGCAAAGGAGTTGGGACTATAACCAAGGATCAATTACCCAGCAAAGTTCAGCATAACATTTCAGGAAATGAGATAGACATTCAACAAAATAAGGGATTTCCAGACCTTCCTGACAAAAAGGCCAGAACTCAACAGAAAATTCCATCTTCAAACACAGGTCTCAAGAGAGGCATAAAAAAGTAAACAGGGGAAAAGAAAAACTTGTTACTCAATTTGGGCAAACTGTTTACCTTTCTATAAGGGAAGATGATACTTGTTAATCTGGAGAACTGTACATCTATTATGAAATACAAAAGGGATATACACAGACAGAGGGAATGGGCATAAAGTGAATGATGTGAGGACAAAAGTGTGATTTAAGCACACAAAGGGATTGTAACAGGAGATGTGAAAAGGAGGAAGCAGAAAATGGTAACTTACATCACAGAACGAAGTACAAAATTATATTACAGTACAAGGAAAGAGGGGAGGGAGAGGAGCACTGCTTGAGAGGTGCTCTCATCTCACTGGGTTCAAGAAGGGACAACAAACAGTACAGAAATGCAACTAGCTCTATAGGCTGTAGGAAGGGAAGGGGGAAAGAAAAGGGAGAGGAGGCTAAAAGGGAGGGAAGAAGTAGTAAGGGAAAAGGGGACTGAAAGGTAGAGGGACTGAAAGAAGGGAGGGAAGACTGAGGGAGGCAGTGGTCAAAAAATAAACTCTATTGTGGAAGGGAAGGGAGATGGGAGAAGCAACAGCATAAACAAGGGGCAAGAGGATACAGGGAAAGACACAGAGAGTAATCATATCTGTGAATGTGAATGGAATGAACTCTCCCATAAAGTGGAGATGGATAGCAGAATGAATTAAAAACCATAATCCAACAATATGTTCTTTACAAGAAATACATCTGAAATGGGGTCATACACACAGGGTAAAGGTAAAAGGTTGGAGCAGAATATGTTGTGCTTCAGCTGATGTAAGAAAAGCAGGGGTAGCAATTCTAATCTCAGACAAAGCAAAGGCAGACATAGATCTAATCAAAAGAGATAAGGAAGGAAACTACATCCTGATAAAAAGCACCATAACCAACAAAGACATTTCATTACTAAACATATACGCTCCAAGTGGTATAGGATCCAGATTCTTAGAGAAGTTAAGGGAGTTAAAAGAAATAGACAGCAAAACTATACTAGTGGGGGACCTCAAACTCCCCCTCCCTGAACTTGATAAATCTAACTTTAAAATAAACAAGAAGTTACGGAGGTGAATAAAACTCTGGATAAGGTAGATATGATAGATCTCTGGAGAAAAATGAATGGGAATAGAAAGGAATATACCTTTTTCTCAGTGGTACATGACACATATACAAAAACTGACCATATACTAGACCACGAAAACTTCACAATCCAGTACAAAAAGACAGAGATAGTCAATGCATCCTTCTCAGAACATAATGCAATAAAAATTATATGTAAGAAAAGGCCATGGAAAGATAAACCAAAAATTAATTGGAAACTAAACAATCTAACCCTAAAGGAGTGGATTAAACAACAAATCATAGAAACAAACAACAACTTCATGCAAGACAATGACGATCATGAGACAGTCTACCAAATCTTATGGGATGCTGCAAAAGCAGTTCTTAGAGGAAGTTTCATTTCTCTGAATGTCTACATGAATAAAATAAGAGAAAGAGGAGATCAATGACTTGGGTATGCACTTAAAAAGCTATAAAAAGAAGAAATTGAAAATCCCCAAATAAATATCAAATTAGAAATACAGAAAACCAAAGGAAAGATTAATAAAACTGAAATTAAGAAAATATTGGGCCAACAAATAAAACCAATAGTTGGTTTTATGAAAAAACTAATAAAATTGATAAACCTTTGGTCAATTTGATTTTAAAAAAAGAAGAAAACCAAATTACCAATATCAAAAATGAAAGAGATGAACTCACCTCCAATGAGAAAGAAATCAAAACAATAATTAGAAATTACTTTGCCCAAATTTATGCCCATAAATCTGACAATCTAAATGAGATAGATGAGTATTTTAAAAAAGATAAATTGCCCAGATTAACAGAAGAGGAAGTTGAATACTTAAAAACCAAAATATACCTGCACAAATCTTCTGAATTTCTATATATTAGTAACAAAACCCAACAGCAAGAGATAGAAAGGGAAATCCCATTCAAAGCTATGGTAGACACTACAAAATATTTGAGAGTTTACCTGCCAAAACAAACCCAGGGACTATATGAACACAATTCTAAGACACTTTTCGCACAAATAATGTCAGATCTAAGTAAGCGGAAAAACATCAGTTGCTCATGGGTAGGCCGAGCCAATATAATAAAAATGATAATTCTACCTAAATTAATTTACTTATTTAGTGCCATACCAATTAAACTATCAGATAATTATTTTCTACAGCAGGAAAAATATTATCAAAATTCATCTGGAAGAACAAAAGGTCCAGAATATCAAGGGGACTAATGAAAAGAAATGCTAGGGAAGGTGACCTTAGCGCCACCACATCTCAAATTGTATTATAAAGCAGCAATTACCAAAACCACTTGGTAATGGCTAAGAAACAGAAGGGTACACAAGTGAAATAGGCTAGGTACTCAAGACACAGTAGGCAATGAATATAGCAATCTACTGTTTGATAAACCCAAGGACCCCAGCTTCTGGGATAAGAATTCACTGTTCGACAAAAATTGCTGGGAAAACTGGGCAACAGTGTGGCGGAAACGAGGTATAGATCAATGCCTGACACTGTACACAAGAATAAAGTCCAAATGGGTACATGGTCCAGGTATAAAGATTGATACTATAGACAAATTGGTGGAGCAAGAAATAGTATATTTATCAGATTTATGGAGAAAGGAAGAATTTTTCGCTAAAGAAGAGAGAGAGCATTATGAAGTGCAAAATGGATAATTTTGTTTACATTAAACTGAAAAGTTTTTGCACAACCAAGCCCAATGCAACCAAGATTAGGAGGAAAGCAGAAAACTGGGAAAGGGTTTTTATAACTAGTGTCGGTGATGAAGGCCTCATTTCTACATATATAGAGAACTGAATCAAATTCACAAGAATACATGTCATTCCCTAACTGATAAATGGTCAAAGGATATGAATGGGCAGTTTTCAGAGTAAAAAGTAAAAGCTATCTAGAGTCACATGAAAAAATGCTCTAAATCACTACTGATTAGAGAAATGCAAATCAAAAAAACTCTGAGGTACCACATCACACCTATCAGATTGGCAAACATGACAGAATAGGAAGATAATAAATGTTGGAGAGGATGTGGGAGAGTTGGAACACTAATTCATTGCTGGTGGAGCTTTGAGATAATCCAACCACTCTGGAGAGCAATTTGGAACTATGCCCAAAAGGCTACAAAAATATGCATACCCTTTGACCCAGTAATATTGCTTTTAGGGC
The DNA here is from genome assembly GCA_028658325.1 of Potorous gilbertii. NCBI lineage: Eukaryota > Metazoa > Chordata > Mammalia > Diprotodontia > Potoroidae > Potorous > Potorous gilbertii. The sequence continues at coordinate 531,970,379 of CM053769.1, read as the reverse complement.
TGTATCCTCAAGAGATCATAAAAATGGGAAAGGGTTCCACATGTACAAAAATATTTATAGCAGCACTCTTTGTGGTAGCCAAGAACTGGAAATCAAGGGGATGCCCATCAGTTGGAGAATGGCTGAATAAATTATGGTATATGAATGTAATGAAATACTATTGTGCTATGAGAAATGATGAACAGGAAGACTTCAGAGAGGCCTGGAAAGACATATGATCTGATGCTGAATGAAAGGAGCAGAACCAGGAGAATTTTGTGCACAGCAACAACCAGTGTGTGAGAGTTTTTTCTGGTAGACTTGGAACTTCAATGCAACACAAGTACTTAAAAAAATTCCTAATGGTCTTTTAAGACAAAATGCCTTCCGCATCCAGAGGAAGAACTATGGAATTCAATCACAGAATGTAGCAGATTGTGTGTGTGTGGTGGTGTGTGGGGGTGTGTGTGTATTATGTTTTGGTTTGTTACATGATTTTTCCCATTCATTTTAATTCTTCTGCACAGCAAAACTACAGTGAAAATTTATTTAATAAGAATGTATGTGTACAACCTATATAAAATTGTATGCTGTCTCAGGGAGGGAGGAGAAGGGTGAGAAAGGGGGAAAAAAATCTAAGTTATATGGTAGTGATTGTAGAACCCTGAAAATAAATAAAATTAATTACAAATTTAAAAAAAAAGAATGATCTTTAATTGAGGATACAAGAGAGGACAAAGGGATTGTTTCTTTCACTGATGGTGGAAAAAGGAAGCTCAAAAAATGGACCACATCTGTGCCTGAGGAAAAGGGACAGTAACAACTAGCAACACAGCAAAGGCAGAGCTGCTCAACTTATTATCACCAAGGTAGGCCCTAAAAGATAAAATACATCCCCACCTTATTTATAAAGGTGGAGATTATGGAAGTAGAACACCACATATGTCAGACTTTTTTATTATGTCAGTCTTGCCAAATTGTCTTTTTTTTTCTGGTTTTCTGGGGAAGTGAAAGATACAAAGAAATATAGTGAAAACTGTAGGTGAAGTGACCAAAGATATATCAATAAAAATTTATTTTAAAAAAATAAAAGGTCTCATCAGATTAACTTCATTTCCTTTTTTGACAGGGTTACTAAATGGAAAGATGAACGGAATGCTAGAGATATAAGTGATCTATCTTAGAAAGGCCTTCAGAGAAAAAAATCTCTTATTACTATTCTTGTGGAAAAGGGCATATATGAAATAAATTATCATACAATTAGATGAATACAGAAGAGGTTAGAGAGTTGGAATCAAAGGCTAACGGTTCAATGTCAATAAGGCAGGATACACCAGTGGAAGACCCCTAAGAACTGGCACTGTCCAGTTAAACATTTTTATCACTTCAATATATGCATAGTTGGAAAGCTCATCAAATCTGAAGATGACACAAGGCTAGGAAGAATGGCTAATATACTAGATGACATTCAAGATTCAAAGAGATTTTTGAGAGACTATAAAAACACTGAGCTGGCTATAATAAGGTGAAATTCAATAGGGAAAAATATAAAGTCTTTTTTTTGGACATATAAAAAAATCTACCTCACAGACAAAATATGGGAGAGGCATGGTTAGAAAGCAGTTTTCTAAAAAAGATTTGGGGTTTTAGTAGCCTGCAAATTCAGTATGAGTCAAGAGTGTGATGTATCAGCCAAAAAAAGCTAACGCAATGTTAGTAAGAATGGCATAGCTCTCAGGAAAAGGAAAGTGATAGTTCCACAGTACTCAGATCTCATAAGGAGTACTATGTTTAGGTCTGGGTACCATAGCAGAGGACTATATCCTCCAAGAAGGAAAGTATCCAGAGAGGGAAGCAACTTCGGTGAATGGTGAAGGGGAGTCAATCATATGAGGACTGTTTGAATTAACTGGACACAGATAGCCTGCGGTCTTCCAGTATTTCAAGTACTGTTGTGTGGAGGAGGAATTAAATTTGTTCTGTTTATGCCCAGGGGCAGAACCAGGAACAATGAGCAGAAATTACAAAGAGGTAAAATTTGGCTTGATATCAGGAAAAACTTCCTAACAATTAAAGCTGCTGGCCAAAAGTGGAATGAGCTGCTTCAAGAAGTGGTGTACTCTCCTTCCTTGGAGGCTGGTCTCCTAGCAAAGGCTGAAAGAGCACTTGTAAGGGTTGGACCAGACGGCCACTAAAGTTCCTTCCAAGTCTCAAAATCTGATTCTGTGACGTCTTCCTCTCTCTAAAAAAAATCAAATGAAATTTACAACTTTCTCCCCTCAACAATTCCTTAATTGTTCAATGTGCTAAACTCTCTTCTCAACTACTATTAACTCCTTTAGGACAAAGCTCTTTCTTACTTTTTTTGTTCCCATCATCAATCTGAGCTTAATATGGAACTTTTAAGAACACTTAATAAATGCCCAATGAAGTGAAATGGAGTGATATTAATATCTTAAATAAAATAGTGCTTTAAAACTAAGGACTAGTTCACCAGGGATAAACGAAAGAGAATGCAAACTGAAAAATGCTATGAAAATAGTTTTTGATAGTATTTATTATCTAACGGAACTACCTTCATCTCCAAATGAGCCCCTATCAGTTTTACTGAAAACTATACATACAAATATCACAAACCAATATGTTTTATTATATACTTTATCTGTAAAAATTACTACAATAACAAATGTGCTATAAAAATCTAGTTAAAATAAATGAGTAAATTCTTACCTCCAGTGGTGAACTGCAAAGGAATCTTGTGAACTGCAAAGTAGGGATTGAAAAGAATCACATTCCCCCAGAAATGAAAGACACACACACACAAAAAAAAAAAAAATTATAATTCACAATCAATTTTAAATAACAATTGCATCCTTAAATAAACTAAGGAAACTTCAAAAGTTGCAGTTGTACATTTTTAAATCACTGAAAAATTGAAATCTGGCCTCACTGCCATCTTCAGCTCTAGCTGGTCTTTCCCCTAGTGCCCATGTATCTGGCTTTCTAAAGTTTAGCACTTATGCACAATTCCCTGAAAATGAAAAGTATTACCCCAGTTTTCAGAGGCTGGATATGACTTGTCAGTGATGCTATAAGAAGCAACTAATGAATCATATTTGAGGGACAATTCCCTCTAACTTTAAGAGTCTATACTTTTAGTCTATACTTTTACTCTCAAAAGTGTAAGAGTTATACTTTTACAATTGACTAAAAGTATATATATGTACATATATGTACATATATACATACATGTATACATATATACACATTTGTATGTTATAATTTTGCTTATGGATAATTAATAAAAGGAAAAAAGTTAAGTTCCAAGTCAAAATACATATCACCTGAAGATCTAGGCCCAAATTCCATCTCTTATACTTAATAACTGTGTCACCAAGGGCAAGTAACTTAATTTCTCTAAGCCTCGGTTTCCTAATCTATAAAACACAAGTAATATCCATGGCTCCTTAACTCACAGGCTTGTGCTAAAAATCAAATGGGATAAATGCATGATATGCTAAATTTAAAACTCTATTATCAGCTATATTATATATATACATATATATGTACATATATCCAAAAAAATAAGTAACTTATATTAGACCCATTACTATTCCTTTCTATAAACAAAGAATTACAGTTTTTTTATCTTTACTATTAGGTGAACATTCTGGAAGTGTATATCAAATGATCAAATCACCATTATGGCTATGTACCATAATCCGAAGAAATTCATCCCCTATTATTTCAAACTCTAATAGATCTAGGTAAGCAAGTTTCCATCATTTACAGAATAATAAAATATTAAATCATAATTAAAGATAACATATTCATATAATGGTTTACAGTTTTAAAAGTATTTTCTTCACAATACCACTATAAATAAGTGTAAGCTTTAATATTCACATTTCACAAATTATAAAACTGAAGTTTCGAGAAATTAAATGACTGTCAAAGTTGGAACTTGAACTCTGCTTGTCTAAACTCCAAATTTAATGCTTGTTACACAATATTCAGGTAGTTTTGATTTTTAAAAAGTAATTGTTGGTATTTTGAACTTAACAGTCAATAAGAGCATTCCATATATAAACAAAAGAAAGAGTACTATACATGAAACTGCAAATCTCCATTTACATGTTTTTTTAAAAACTATATTCTGACATTGCACACACTATTTCCAAAGCTGTCTAGTTTTTGTTTACCTCTGAACCTCCTTTTATTCTACAAACTTTTAAAAAGGTTTCACTGATGTCTTCATTCTTTTTGTTGCCTATCACTACCTAATTACCCCAACCCCAAATAATTTTTTTCTTACAAAGCCCACCCTCGCTGAACTGTCAGCAAAGTTAGTCAAAACAAAACACCAACAGATTGTTAGAATCTCGCCCACCTAACCAGTACTGTAATAAAACCTTGCTACTCTGACTGAAACAAGGCGTGAGTGGTCAAATTCCTTCAAAGCAGACCTGCCCTATATCCTTGCATTTCAGGGTTCCTAACACCTCTAGATCATATCACTGAGAGGACCTAAGGATTGTGGGAAGATGAATCCAGATCCCTTCAAATCACCTCCACTAAAGCTCTAAAAATTCACCAGACGGAGCCAAGAAGACATCAAATAGAATCAGCTACACACAATATGAGTCCTGCAGAAGGCTTGACAAGTCAGGAAATAAAGGTTTTTGTGACATTGTGTTCTCCTGGCTGCCTTCTCCTCTGACTGACCTGCTTCCTCAGTTCTCTTTGTTGCATCTTCATCCAGGTCATGCCCACTAACTTAGCATCATCAACAACAGCAGCAACAATAACAACAACCCTAAATCTAGAATTACGAAAAAACCTCAAATTAGGACCAAAAAACTGCCCCACTCCAAACCTAGCTCCTTAAACAGGCTCCCTAAACACTGAAACCACTTCTCCAAAAATTCCAATCGAAGGTAGCTATGAAGTATGAAAGAAAATTGCATGCTTTGCATTTTGGGCACAAGACTGTCAGAAACAATTTTATTAATTAAATGATTTCAAAATACTCATTCTTGTGCTTAGAAATGTAAACACCAAACTGGCAGAGTGTCCTCATACCTTTAGGAATTTCTCTTACACAAGCCATTTTTAATTGCCATTACAATTCCTGAATAAAGAAAAGTTTATAATTAAAAAAAACACATTCTTACATTTTTCAGAGGAGTTTTTCTTTATAATACTGTATTGTTTGAAAAATTCTTTTCCTTTTACTCATCTCAGATTGCATCAGTTCATACAAGTCTTCCCAGATTTTTCTGAATCTGTCCCTTTCATAATTCTTTTGGTGTAATAATATTTTCCTATATCATATCATCATTTATTCTGCTACTCCCAACAGATGAACATTTCTTTAGCTTTCAGCTTTTGCTACACAACAAATATGATACATGTAAGATCTAACAACATGAGTCTCACAGTTTTCAAGTATAATCCAAAATTAATTTTTTGAGTGGTTTACAAGCTTTCATTCTGAGTGTTTTATATATTGGAAGTAGCACATGTACAATATTTTGGCAACTGGCATAGAACATTACTGCTTGTAAAAATAAAGACAGGCATTATGTCTTAATATCTGCCTCTAGCTGAATGATGTATTATGTTTTCTTTAACTTCCATTTTGAGACAGAAAATTTACAAAACAGGTATTTAAAAACATTTTCCCCTATGAAATATACAAAAACATGAAAATATGATTCAAAATATTCATTTTCTGAAGCAAGAAAAAAAGCAAATAACATGTTACAAGTTATATATCTATATTCATTTCAATTCAACAGGCATTTATTATGCATCAACTCTACACAAAACACCATGAATACAACATAAAAATCACAAACCTTTCCCAAATTTCAGGAATCTTACAGTTCTTCTACAGAGAGCTTCAACATGGAAATAGGTTGGAAAAATAAAACAAAATAATCTGAGAAAGGAGACAACACTGACAAGGAGCCACAGCAGGGAAAGTTTCTCAGCAGAAGGGAGCCCAGAAATGATCCTTGAAGAAGCAAAGAGCAAGAGGTGAAGTGGCAATTGTCATTTTCCCTCCCTCAGCCCCAAAGCCAAGCAACCCAGAAAATGGAATTAAGCCTGGAGAACAGTAAGTAGGCCAATCAGTTGAAACAGAAGATTTAAAGAGGTAGCCATGTGGCAATTAATCACTAAGGTGACATTAGTCTAGAAGGAATGCCTGCAAGCTGACAGAGAAGAGTGCATACTTTATCTCTGGCCACTTAGGAGTCTTAAGCAGGTTTTGTGCTTTAGCAAAAATTGTTTTGGCAGCTGTACAAGATGGAGTGGAGAAAAGAAAGACTCTAAAAGTGAAACTAATTGGAAGGATAATGTTTAGCCATGAGAAATTGGGATATTTAGAGGAGGAATAAGTTCAATTTTGGGCATACTATATGTCATGCCACAGGACATCCAAGAGGAGCCATTGGTGACAGAACATCAGAGCAGAAAAAAATTGGATATATAGACAGAAAAATAACTGAGCCCATGAAATAATCAGATCAACTGAGATGCTAAGACCATTAGGAGAGAATGTACAAAAAAGAGGGTACATACATAATTAGGAAGGTAGAGGAAAAGATTCTTGTCACAAAAGCCTAGAACATGAGGATTAACCAGGAGCAGATGAACAATCATATCAAAAGCTACAGAAAAACAGAACTGAGAATAAGTCCCTGGATTCACTGACTGAAGATTGTTGTTAACCTTCAAGTAGCTCCCCATGACTGATGGTTTGAGAAGTCAGACTACAAAGAAGGAAGTGAGAAGTGATGGAGTGGAGGCAACAAGATAGACACTTTTTCCTATGAGTTTGCCTGTAAACAGTAAAAAATTACAAGCCAATGTTCTGGGAGGATGGCAGTGTCAAGTGGAGAAGGATTTCTGAGAATGGGGAAGATTCTGTATGTTAGGAAGTAGAAGAGAAGAACTTTGTACATGATGAAAATAAAAATAGGTGGAGTGATGAATGACAGACAAGCTGCACTAGAACATGGGAAGAACTGACTTTGGCAAGACCATCTCTCTTCCAACGCTGAAGCCAAGAAGAAAATGAGGGGTTGGTTTAGAAGGGTTTTAAGGATCAGAACTGAAGAAAAAGGAGCTCATAAAAGCTAGCTTCCATTTCCAAGTAGGTGAGGAGTGGAAGGCAGGAGTAGAGGAGGCTTGAGGATAAAGAAATGAACTCAATAGCTGCTTTTGGAAAGTACAAGAGAAAATAAAACAAAGAAGGAATAAAAGCATTATTGTGCAGTACAAAGGATCAAACTCTAGGAAGAGCAGAAATTTGTGACACACCGTCTGCATGATTCTTTCACTTCCTCCAGCAGAGCATCAATAGAAACAGAAGAAAGAGGTGATAGGAATAATCAAAATCCAATGTTAAGAAAGGCATAAGTCTCAATGGGACAAGCAGGCAAGGAATCTAAGGGTAGAGGGCATTGCAGTGAAACTGATTAACTACAACTAGGTAGTACAGTGGAGAGAGTGCTAGACTTGCGAGGCAGGAACAACTGAATTCAAATCCAGACTCAGAAACTTATTGTGCGACCCTGGGCAAAACGCTTCATTTGTTGCCTTAGTTCCCTCAATTGTAAAATTAGGGTAACAGCACCTCTTCCCTTAAGAGTTGATGTGAGGATCAAATGAAATATCTGTGAAGCTCTTAGCACAATGCCCAGCCCATAGTGCGTACTCTATGAATGCTAGCTATTACTGTAATTGTTGCCGTTGTTATAAGATCAAGACTTCAAGGGGAAGAAGAGAAAGTCAGAATGGTTTGAAGGACTGTAAGAAAAGGAAGGGACAGCATTAAGGAAAGTCATGAAACAAAGAAAAGATTTAAGAGGTGTTAAAAGAGAGGAAACAAGTAAAAACAGCAGGATGTAATTTTTTTCAAAAGGGTTCAGAGCTCAGAATCACTGACATAAAACACTTGGAAATAAGAATGAAATCAAACATGCCTGTTCCTGTGTGTAGCTGAGGCAGGGTGAAAATGGAGGTCACAGAAATTGAGAGGTTTGATGACTTGAGAAGAAAATGTTAGAGATGGTCTCAAAATTTATAGAAGACCCCAAGTTGGAGGCCAAAGATAAAGAGTCAGATACCAATTTGTGAAAAGGGAGAAAATGACTTGGAATTTGGTAGGTCCAACCTGAACCTCAAAAAAGTACTGAGTAATGAGGGTTAAGGAAAAATCTAGAACCAGTAGCAAGGAGTAGACCTACTTTTCCTTCTGATCCAGTGTGCTAAGCCACAAGGTGCACAAAGTACTAGAGAAGATAGCCAGGGATGCAGTCTTCTGGGAAAGACAGACTTCTGTTAGTGCAAAAAGCCACTGTAGGAGCATGATGAAAGGAATAGTGCTAAGGCAAAGGAAAGTGTATTGATAACAGAACAGAAGTTTCCAAGAAGGCACAATGGAGGGCTAAGGTAGAACAAGATAAATAATCTGCTAACCTGTAACTTCATATTTTTGTACAAAATAGTCAACAATTCATTAACAAGGCAGATACTACCTTAAATGTTTTCCTGGATAGTATGGCACAAATTTGGTTCATTTGCTTTTATAAGTAAAAGGAAAGGGGGGGGCGGAGCCAAGATGGTGGAGTAGAAAGACTCACATATGCTAGCTTGGAACCCACAGCCCATGGATCTCCTGTAAAAAGAACTCCCAACAAATTCTGTAGAAGGGGAAGTATCACAGAAACACAGTGAAGGAGATTTCCATTCCAGAGAGCCCTGAAAAAGTGATCCCAAAAGTCCGTTGTGCACGGGACGGGAGCGGAGCCCAGCCCTGCCCTGGTCGTGCAGCACTGAGAGGAGTGAGCAGATCCGAGAAGGCTTCAGGGACAAAATCTCCAGTGGCAGCGAAGGTCCCCCCACCCACAGACGCACAGGTCAGTGAGAAAGATGTCTGGACGGGCTGAGAAGGGAGCGGGGTGTCTCCATGACTCGGGCGCCCTCGGGAGGCAGCAGCAGAGGCAGCAGGCAGCCAGAGGCTTCCAGAACAGGACCGTGGCAGCAGCTCCATTACAAAAAGTCTCTGCATAAACCCCCTGAGGGAACTCAGCCTGGGAGGTAGCCCTGCCCCCACCTGAGCACCAGGAATTAAGCTCCCATTGAATAGCAGCCAGGCCTGCCACCAAAAGCCCTGAGGCTGGGGAGCAGCATTTGAATCTCAGACCCCAAGCACTAGCTGGGTGGATCT
>CM053769.1:531936021-531960659 GCA_028658325.1 Potorous gilbertii | reverse complement strand
TACTAGGAAATAAGAAATACAGGTAATGGGGAATAGAAAGTTATCTGGCCCTACAGGACAAAAAAGAAGATGGGGACAAGAGAAGGGAGGGATGATAGAAGAGAGGGCAGATTGGTGATAGGGAAAATTAGAATGCTCAATGTACTGAAGTGAGGGGAGGGGACAAATGGGGAGAAAATTTTGGAACCCAAAATTTTGTGAAAATGAATGTAAAAAGTTAAATAAATAAATTTATATTAAAAGAAAAAAAGAAGACTTAGAGAGACTAATGACTGACCCAAGGTTTCACAAGTAGCAGGGCCAAGGTTAAAACCCAGGTTCCTTGACTCTAAAAGCAGTGTTCTACTGCAACAACTATCCCCTTAGTTGCATATTCTAATTATATATTGCTTTCAAAAAAGTTGTAGATATCAGCAGTGTCTTACATGGGATTCAAATGCAAATTACTGTGTATATATTTTTATTTTCCTGATATTTTCTTGTAGTCACCTTGCTATGAATAAACTAAAAGTAACACTGAATACAAGTATTTTCAAAATAAATAGCAAGTCTTCCACTATCTGAGTATCTTCCAGTGAGAGCTGTTTTTCAGAAGTATTCACTAATAAGACTTGATTTTTGCTATTTTAAAATATATGAGCAGACAACCTATATTTATTTCTCCTCTTGCCTAACACCTGAACAAGTAACCTACTTTTCTGGGTCTTAATATGATTACTACCATCAGAAGCCAAACAGATGGTGTGTCTGAAGTCAATTTAAGATAGTGAAGGTTCCTAATCTTAAATATGTAAATAGTCAACAGAAAAACAAATTATTCATCTTATTCTATTGACTAAGCAATAGTCATCTAAAATATATTATATTCCACACTGCCCTTGCAGAAAACATTTGAACTCAGTTTCTTTCTGAGAGTGTAGAATTTTTCCAGGGAATATAAATTCGAGAACCATCTAATTAATTAGTGACATTAGACATGACAACAATCCAAGTTCACTTATGGAAGCAAAGTATACTTATACAAGTTCAAAAATCATTTTTTTGTATCCTATGACTTGAATTAGATTCTTTAAAAGCTCCAGGAGATAGACTGCAAAGAAAACCAGTAAGATCCCTGTCAGCTTCTTTTTAGCAACCAGCTCCACAGAGAAAGTAACGCTTACAAATAGCTGGATAACCAGGTTTTGCTGAGTGGAGTATTTGACGGTCCAAAAAAGCAGAAGGTGGTCTTCATCTGGTCTTCTGCCCAATTCTAAGGAGAGCTATTCTCGGGCAGCTGTCAGCTAAACAAGATCTCTTAATGGAAGCAAAAATTTATTTTCTTGCACATGGAAAGCTTGCCAACTTGCATAACCAAGAGACAGCTCAAAAGATGGAACCCAAGAAACATCCGAGTTTGAAACAAACCTTTTCGATTTGTAAAGTTTCAATTCCCTTAATTTTTTTGTAGGTTCAGAGGTAAAAAAATGGCACTACTTTAAAAGAGCCCTTAACATTAAATAATGTGTATGAATAAACATATTAAGCAGCATTAAATATTAAAGTATATAGTGGTACACATAGTCATTCTAAGGGAAATTACAATACTGCTACAACACAGGGCATAACTGGTACTTATACTGTATAAAGCAAGAATGATGTTCCCACAGATAAAAAATTCAACTTCTCCTTATAAAGGAAATGAAAATAAAGGACAAATACATTAAAAAGCATAACACAAAGTAATGATGTGCAAAGTATGATTCAGAGAGAAAATAAAAACAGTCAAGATGAAGGACATTTTCATTTTTGTGAAAAAGCACCATATTCACTCAGGTAATGAAGTAGTTTAAACCAATATATATGTGAAGATAGCTGCTTGTCATCCTGATTCCTTTTAAAGTCTGCTTTCCTAGTTGATAGATTTTTCATTATTTGTGAACAACCAATGTCATAATGCAGGCTAATTTGGGTCTTAAAGGCAGCACATTAGTTTTGTCAACAGCTAAGGCATGAGCAGCTTCCTCTCTCAGCCTACTTGCACATTTTTCTATGTAAATTTCCAATAATGTAAGAATAATGGCAAAAAAAACAAGGACTGAAGAGTCACCACAAATGCTTAAAGGGCAGGTTAACCCCCACGATACCTAAGGACAAAGTCTTGTGTGTGGTTCCAGTATCATCAGAGAAATGCAAGATAAAACAAGTAATATCTGGATCTTATAACAGCAAAGGTACATAAAAATAAACTAATCCTACCTACATCCTTTTCGCACATTATCAAATCCATGAATAACAAAGCATTATCAACGAACCCTCTGACCCTCACAACAACCCTGTGAGGTAGGTTTTATTCTGATTCTCATTTTATAGGATGATAAAATTGAGGCTGAGAGAGATTAAGTTACTTCACCAGTTACATACTTCCTAAGTGAGTAGCAACATAACCTGAGGAATTCCATGTGCTCTGCACAAACTAACTTTATTTGTCCCTAGAACAACTCAGTGATCTAGCTGACACTTATTTAGCACTTCAAAGTTTCCCAAATGCTCTCCTCACAAGAACTCTATGGGGTAGTACTACAAGTATAATTATTCACACTGGAAAGATAAGGAAAACACATTCAGAGCCATTAAATGATGTGTACACCACCACAAACTGATGGGGGAGCCAGGAGTTTGCCCAGGTCTGCTTGGCCCCACATTTAGTGCTCTTTTCTCCATATCACAGTGCTCCCAAAAGGCTGTCAGATCCCCTTTCCACACAGACAGCTGTCACCTGGATCTTATGTTACCTGTCCTAATTCTGGCAGCTAGTCAAAAGAGGAATCAAAACAGGCAGCCATCTGATGCACACTATCCATTACACATTATGCTTCCCAGGCTTGTTGGAGATATAGCATAGTATCCTAATAGTTTACAGACAAAAAAAAAATCAATAGAGGCAAGAACATGTCACAAACAGTACCTCGGCTTCCCCACACTCAGCTGCTGTATCCTTGTGTATGGCCATTTGATACTTGGTATATAAAGAGAGAGACTGGTGGAAGGACGACTTGAATTCGGGGTCCTCAAAGGAAACAGGTACTAACCTCACCTTCAGAGCAAGGAAAATACAGGTATATTATATTGAGATTTCTCTCTGACAATATGCTTCTGAAGGCAAGGCTAGTGTAAGATCTCCTCAACTCCAATTCCAAAGCTCAGCATTGGAATCTTACCTGAAATAGAATAAGCCCTAACTAAGGGTCAAGTGGCATAAAGCCCAAAGAGCTAATTTTATGAAACTAACTCTAGTTTTAAATCTCTTTACGGGTCAAGGCTCTATTTACTATTTGTTTCTACCTACTAATTACAGTTCTGTTTACCATGAACATTCAATAATTAATTCTTGCTTAGGATAATGTTAACATACTCGGCTTCTACTTTATTCTCCTTCCAGAAGTACTGACTTTATCTTAGGGATTTTAAAAATCATTTGATTACTCAATTACGAAGAGGTCAGAATACCACGGCTTCCAATAATCTACTTTATTTTTCTAGCTTTATTCAGATTTTAACTGATGGCAGCACCGCCAAAATAATTTGACGATTCTGCACTGCTTCTGCTGTTTATTTTTAAGTATGTACACAAAATGTTTACAGAATTGTATGAAATACATGCATACTGTGGAGATGTGCATTAGGAGTCTAAGATAAGTTTCTGAGTATAAAATACAGGATCTACCAAAGATTTATCACTAACTATAATTTGACTGTATCCGACACACTAACCTTGTGTAAAGGAAAATTATCTACTCTGTGTGGTACATACCATTTTGAGGTTATATATCCATTAATATCTAATGAAATTTGCACTTCCAGAAGGTTCAACAGTTTGCTATTTCGATCTCTTTGAAGATTTGCTTCAAACAGAATATAAGCAACATGTATCAGAAAATAAAATTCGTTCTCTAACCCAGGATTCATGCAATGGTATTAAGTGCAGGGGAAAGTTCAAATTGAATATAAACATTATACTTGGCCTTCTGACCTGGCTTACAGTTGGTTTATCAGGTGGGTCCTTGTGAATAACCATCTGGTAACGTTTATAGACTTGGTAAGACTCCTGAAATGTGGCTTTGAACTGGGAACTTGGTGGGGATGATCTCACCACCCTCACCTTCAGAAGGAGTTGAAAAACAATTCTCATTAATAAAACAAATAGTAATAATACCTCATACCTGAAAATAGCTGAAAGAAATTTTTTAAATTTTAAAATAGGCACATAACTATAGAGCTTATTGAAAATATTAAAACTCAATCATTTAATAACACAAGCTAAATCGATTAATAAAACTTTTAAATCTATTACTTCTTGTCAACAGAGGAGCCACATGTGTAATAGAACACACTCTCAATTTCCACTTGCCAGTTCTGAAGTTAATGGAGATATGCTTATTTAATCAAACTATTACATTTCTAAAGATGATTTAAATTATAGATAGTTTTCAATTTTGAGGTCTGTATATCAATGAAATATAGCAGTATATTCCTAGAGTTAGCTTAGAAAACAAACCCCCCCAAAAAAAGATTTTTATATGATTTGGTTAAAATGTTCTTTCTATAACATAAAATTACAGAAAGGACCAACAATTTTTATCAGTCTGCTTTATCAGAAAATGATACAGTGAAAACCCTTAAAATATGAATATTCAGACAAGTATTTTAAAATAATTTTGAGGAAAGGGAAAACCTTTAAAATGCAGATTTTTACCTGGAAAACTGCTGATTTGTATATTAATTTTAGATTTTGCTTCTACATTTTATCCTCAGCAAGTTACTTAGGGGACTACTTTGTGTACGTATAAATATACATAATTTGAAGTCTAACGCCTAAGATGTAAAGGATGTTAAAGATTATCCATTTCAACCCTTTTATTTTATAGACGCAAAAAACTAAGGTTCAGAGAAGTGCTATTACTTACCTAAGCCCCCAAAGTCAGTAAATTACGGACCCAGGATGTAAAGCCCAGACCCCTACAGGGCTCCAAGTCATGTGGTCACATTATTACAAATTACACCAGAACAGTGCTTTTCAGAAAAACACACCAATATGCCCCTTTAATGTTCACAGAGACCTCTTTAAGTCGTGAAGTGCATTTTATACTTTTAAGCACTTTGTTAAAAAGTACTTTGCTTAAAACTAAGATAAACTATTATGGTTATTATTTTTTAAAAAAGAACTGGCTCTAGAGCAGTAGTTCTTAATTTTTTGTGTCGGGAAACCCTCTAACAGCCTGGTAAAGTCCTCAGACCTTTTGTTGTAATGTTTTTAAATGTGTTAAATAAAGTATATAGGGATACAAAAGAAATCAATTTTATTGACATAAAGATGTAGTTTCTTTCCCCTGACTCAAATTCAGAGGCCCACTGATATCTATCCAAGAACTCCAATGGACCCCAAGTTAAGATTCTTTGGCAGATCGTGAGAGGATTTGGCTTCAAATTCTGCCTCTGATGCTTACTATCTATGTGACCTTGGGTAAGTCACTACCATTAGCCTCAGCTTCCTCATCTGTAAAATAAGGGAATTTTGAAGTCCCTTCCACCTTTAGATCTATGATCCTTTGATCCTTTCTATTTAAAAATATTAGCGAGAATATATATATATATATATATATATATATTCAGGTGGAAAGTAGGGAAATAAAAAGTATAATAAAGAGAAAAAGTCAAAGTCATTGGCATTTTGTGAAAAGTAGTTCCTTTAGCTACAAAGATTGATGCCTAGGGAACAATAATTCTGTCATTTTCTACTATCAGATACTCAATCCTAATAAGAAAAAAGTTGGCATTCCATTTTTAGGAATCACTATGAACTCAGAAAATAAATAAGCTATCAATTCAGTTGAATCATTCAAAACGTTTGAAAAATTTAAGTAGTAATTATCAAAAAAATGTTCTTTAAGATGGGTACTTGACAACAATTATCAAAATACTGACTAGCCTACTCAGGGATATTTTCTACTAAAAATAACAAAGTAGCATTTGTTTAACAAACTACTAGTGTTTGCCAAGAAAAAAAAGTTTTGATGCATTTGGTAACTATTCTACAATACTTTCTTTTTGAATGCTTTATTTTTATTTTTAAATTATAACGGGTATAGAGGGTAGAAAGGGAAGCCTGATCAAGTATAACAAAGCTGGCGGATAACGTTTTTGTCAAAAATGTCTCCCCATACAGGGTTATCAATATTCCCACATCTGGATATCTGATGAGACTTCCTTGACAGGATTTGGTATTCTGGCCTACTGATAATAGCACATTAGGATGAATTATTTGAGTCACAAATAAATATATTAACATGAATGATACAGGGCTATTTGGGGATGGGTAAGTCACAGCTAATATACTCCTAAGTCATACCAGATTTGGTTTTTAAAAGAGAAAAGGATACAGAAATGTTGTGAGAACAAAATAGTGCCAATCTGACACCCCAAGACTGTGGTTCCTTGTTGAAAAACTAATTAGAGGTACAGAATGAGACACAGTTTTGCATTCAAATGAAGTTTTGCTTTACTTGACTGTTACAAGGGGGAGAGCGTCACTGGGAAGTGATGATGTAAAAAAAAAAAATGGGCATCAATAAAATACTGAGGTTTTGTTTTGTTGTTGTTCTTTTTTAAAAGAAGGCCTGCTGACCCCTGAAGTCACTCCAGGGAACCATGTAACCCCAGGAGAGAAAGAACCACATGGCCCCAGTGCAGCTAGAAGAGTGATGATTTAAGGACCAACCAATCTTCTTGGAGAAAAAAAGAGTCAGAGTTTCTGAACAGCACAGCATTCACGGCTCACACATGAGCAAAGGATATGCTGAAGAAATACAAACCTAGACCCTGCCATCTACTACCATTGCAGATCATAAGAACTATTCAATCCTGTAACAAGGGATTGATTCTCTAGTAACTCCAATTCATTCCCCAATTTGGGAAACTCCTAAGTTTCAAGTAGTATTAGAATTTGGACAGCTGACCAAATAAAAAAAGATCTACTCTTTCCCAATTCCCAATTACTTTCCCTTTGTGAGGGAAGACTCAACCCTAAGGTAATATCTTGAGGCTGGAGGAAGGCATGGTTCTCAGGGGAGTTGGAACTAACCAGAGAAGCAAAGAAAGTTGTCTTAACTGTATCTGGGATAAAATTAAGGGGTCCAGGTTTTTTGTTTTCTATTGTGGTAAATGACATATACTGTTAGCTTGAGTACTTCTTATGTGGAAGGTGAGGGCCTCTTTTTAAAAAAATAAAGATACAGACATGAGCCATATGCTGATCTTACCAGGTGAGATTCCAGGTAGGGGTTACGAGCCAAAGACAAATTTTGAAAAATGTCTCCAAAATGAATGTTGTCTATATAAACCCAGAATGGGCTTTACACACCTCAAATTATGTCCTGGGGGTGGAGGGTGGTGAGGCTCAATCAGAATATTTATGACTCCAAGTACAGATTGGGAGGGGCAGGCAGGAAGGGATGTGTATGACTTCCAAGTCTTTTGACTAGAGGGAGGAGAAAAAACTGTTTTAATTTTGGTTGTTGTTACTGTTTTTCATCATGTGGTGGATGAGTGCTACAATCAAATCCTGGCTGAGACATTTAGTAATTGTGTGCGAAGTCATTAACTGCCCTAAACTGAACCTCCAAAAGGTAGTAATTATAGCACCTACCTCGCAAGGTTAGGGTTAAGTGAGATAATGCTAAAAAGCTAAAATTTTATTATTAGGGGGTATTATTTTTGAGGGGAATACCTTCTACTGTAGTTACGGTCAAAAATGTAACTTTGTGAAAGTAAGATGAAAACAGAAAGCACACTAGACTTTACCTAAAAATGATTTTTCTTTCTCCAAATCAGCTCAAGAAAAAAAACCTATAGAACCAGAAATGGATGTATTAAATATCTATTATGTACTAGCTTCAAAAAAGATTTAGTTAATAATAGACTTAATGGTAGAATGGAAAGGTAGAAATTACCTATGTTTTGGAGCATATTCCTAAACCTTCTGAGGAAAAATCCCTTGGTACCACTGCCAGTCTGAGAATCTTTGATTGAATGAAGACTGATTCAGTGAGAAAATTCTAGGAATTATGTGTAATACACACAAGACACACACACACACAATTCAAATCCATAATCCAAATCCAATTTTAATGCTTATTATTTTGTCTTTGATTTTAACTAAATGGAACTGTTGTTACACTAAAGAGTAAGAGTGCCCTCTACTGAAACATTTTATTTTTATGGCTATTTCTATCTCAAAGGTACTTAACCTAAAACTCTAAGTTGGTAAGGTTCTTCAAAAACAAATAAATAAATAACATCATTCCAAAATGAAAGTTTTAAATTTGGAAAATTTAAAATCTATACCATACCAACTCACATCATTTACCTCCTTCTTATTCCAACAACACAGTTTATACTCCCTAATTTTAACTGAAAGATAAAACTGTGAATAAAAAATTATTATGTGACAGAATACCTTTAATTGATGTGCAGCATCCTCAGGTAAGGTGTCAAATATGAAATCTTCAATGGATTTAGGCTGATTTAATTTAGGTTTTCCTGAGGGTAAAGGTTGTGGTTCACGTTGAATTTGGAAATCTTCCAGCTTATCTGTTTGACTCTTAAGAATGAGTTTCTGCCTTTTCCTTTCTTTCCGTATATCCTTTGCTTTCCGACATGGAGGCTTACTCAAATCAGCCCCTTTGCCTAAAATGACCAAGGTATATGATTAAGATTTTTCTCTAGGTAAAAAATGTTCTTTCAAAAACACAATAATCCTCTAAATTATCCCAAAGTCACACTGCTACTGACAAAATGAAATGGTTATTTGTGTAGTACCAGTAGGTTGCCATTTTGCCGAATACTCCTATCTCCAGCACTGGAGTTCACTATGAAGATATACAGCTCAACACAATGGCATATATTATGCAGGACTTAGGAGTCAAAAAGCTGAAGTGATTCAAACTCCACTTCAGGTCTTTACTACTACTGTGAAACCAACATGAAGTTACTCAACCTCCCTGGGACTTTCTTCATAAATAGGGGATAATGTGCCTACCTCACAGTTCAGCTTCCCCAAAGTTGAAGTCACCTTGTCTGGTTTCTCAATCAAAAACAAAGCGGGCCTAGTCAAAATACACCTCAAAGTTTAGTCCCAATCTATGTGGGTTTAGAGTACGTTGGTTAACTGACAACCCTAGAAAATTTGTCTGCTAAAAGGGAGATAGTGAACTTTTGATAGAAAAATTAAGAGTTTCAATTTGTAAAATAGCTTTTAATCAATGAGGAAGAAGTAATTTTATGAAAAATCACAAATCAGTGTAACTGGAAAAAAATTAATCAGAAAATGCTTCTACACTAGTCTTGTAATACCAGTAAATGAAATGCTAACTAAATACCTCAATTTCAGTGCTATGAAAATTTTACAAATCAAATTCTGGGGCAGACATTAAAATGAAATTTTCTTTCAAATTCTAATATGCAACTTTCAAATTGGAAATGAAAAACTAAGAAGGTTACTAAATATTTCATGACTTATTTTTCTTATCTTACACATCAAATTATGTTACTAAAAACAAATATAAGAAACTATGAAATTAAAATTTTATTTAACCTAAGCCCCTTTAGTTTGAACTAATTCAGAAAGCACTATCTACCAGTCATCTGTTTATCCAAATTCTTATATAAACATTTCCTTGGAAAACATGTGCTTATATCCTAAACATCTCAATCTGGAATTTTTTGGCACAACTAAACATGAAAACATGATTACATCACTTTAGGATAATCTAAATTTGGGGCACATAAGCCATCTAAATTTACATACTGGGTTGTGTATTTTTTAAAAATATATTTGTAAAATGTCTACATGAATCTCAGAAAGCATTTTGCAATAGAAACAATTTACACAATAGATAATTTAGTTCTAGATCCAAGCCAAGATAGCTTGTTTTGCACTCTTATGCTCTCCCTCTCTATATGTATATGCACATATATACACATGTGTGTGCATGTGTATATATACACACAAAGGCTTAAGATGTCCTCCCAATGCCTCATCACGGACTATGCCAGCAGAAAGCACTACCCAACTGGTGGGCTTCTAAGTCAAATATATCTCTCTTGTTTGAGAACCAGCCGTAGTTCAGAAAGGATCAATACCAAAAGATTAGCCACAACGTAACAATTTTTTTTTTGCTACAATAAATCAAAGCAATAGTTTTCTAAAGCATAGGAAGGTTAGTAATCTGCGTAAGGAAAAAGATCAATTCAAATTAATCTCTAATGGTACCATAAAGCCTACAACAGTGTCAGTACCTATGTATTAATAACGTTTCTATAAGAAAAGATCTTGAGGGTTTCAGCTTAGGACAACAGAAACAAATCTACTTCCCATTCATTTGGTATAAAAAGAAATTTCTTATCCCTTCCTCGCCAAATTCTAGGCAGTTATCCCAGATCCCACAGATTCAGGTAAGGACAAATAGCAAGATATATATAATTGAGGTATAAATGGGAAAAAAGATAAGGGAAGGAGATAAGATAAGAAGATATGAGGGGAAACAAGCCATTTGAAAGACTAAAACTAGAGGACACTTTCCAGTCAGCAAAGTCCCTAGTCACTCTTTTCTGTTCTTCTATGTGCCTCAAAAATTGGCCTGTTTTCTTTCTGCTGCAGGAACCTACTTCTATGGACTAGAATCTCCCTTCTTCCCCAGTCCTCAAACATCAACTCCCATACCTACTTAATGGAAAGAAGAGATTTGGGATAAACAGCCACTGGGCTGAGGAGACAACAGCTCACAATTTTCTCACAAATCTGGAGTTCCATAGTTGAATTTCATTCATCAAGCATTTATAAATACCTATTATACACAAAACACTCTATTAAGTTATAAATATATTTTAAAAAACCTCTGAGAGCTTACAGTATACTGGGCATATACAACATTCACACAGAACAATTAGGAGCATCAGGAAAGGCTTCTCACGAAAAATGGCTCCTGAGATGAACCCTGAAGAAAGTAAAGGATTCCAAGAGGCAGAGTTCAGAAGGGAATGCATTCCAAAGTTATATGACAACCTACGCAAAGGCACAGATATGAGAGATGGAAGAATAGGTAATGGCAAGACCAGTTTAGTGGGAATCTAGAATGCATGAATGTGAAGTGTGTGAAATAAGTTCAGAAAGGTAGTCTGAAATGCCAAGTTAAGGAGTTTAAATTTTATCCTAAAGACAATCATTAAGGAAACCATTAAGACTTCTTAAAGAGGTAAGGGGCATAGTCAGACTCTGCTTTAGGAAGATTATTGTGGCCACTTCTGGAAGACAAACTGGACAGAGAAAGAAGCAGTGAGATCTAACAGAAGATTCCTGCTATCATCGGAGCCTTGATCCTGAGAACTGAGTTAGGGTTGCCCAAGCAGCAGCTGGCATGGAAAAGGAATTACTAGTTACTTAATTAATAGTTACCAAATGGTTCCTCAAGGGAACGTATAATTTCTGGTTTTTATTCAAAACAAGGAATGAGGAGAAATATTTTGACTGACAATATATCAAATCCATACATTGATGAGATGCAACACATCAACATTTATTGTATACAAAATAATGCTGGCAATTAAACTACTAGCTTAAGTTGTTGTTCAATGCCCATAGTGACCACAACAAAAAGAAAAAATTCTTTCAATATGGCACAGGCCCAATCTCCAGTACCTGGCTTGGGAGTGGAGGAAACACCTTTAACAGACCTTGATGGTTCACCAGACCCCAGGGACTCTTTCGTAGCATGTGACTGAGTGAATTGTTGAATTTCCTTAGCTTCCAAGTTTTCTTCTTTCTCCTTCACTTCGCTCTCTATGACTTCATTACAATCTTCACTGAAGGGTCGACGGTCAGAGTGTATGTCCAACTTGCTTTTTAGAACGAAATCTTCCACAGCAGCATCATCCATTTGAGAATCCATGGGCTCTTCTACAAATTGGGGGGGCGCGGGGAGGGGGGAATGCAGTGATTAACTCAGTACTTTAAAAATATCCAAATTTAGGATGAAAAATATTTTTATTATGGGAATATATCATAACAAACTAACTATTCTTAAGTCCACTCAAAATAATGAGTTTCTAAATTCAGATTTTAAAAAATCTGAATCATAAAATGTTAGAGTTTAAAGGAATGTTAAAGATCATTTAATCCAATCTCTTTCATTTTATAAATTAGGAAACTAGTCTCAAAAATGTTAAGTGACTTCTCCAAAATTATAAAGTTAACAGAAGAATTTAACTTGAATCCAGGGGTCCCTTCTCTCAACTCATCATTCTGACAACTGCATAAGCAGACAATGATCAGTTTATAAATAGGATGCATTACAAAAAGTTCATTTAAATCCATTGTTTAGAATTTAGAATACATTTTCCCCCACATAAATCATAACATAAATGATGGTTAACCAAAAAAAAAATCTATTTTATTCATGTTGTAGTTGGATCATAATTCTGATAGTAATTTTAAAGCTCCCTGTACTCTGTAAGGTCTACTGTAAATAGAGTATTAATAGGACCATGCCCATTTTAAAGCTGGAAAGGAAACTGAGAAGGCATTTATGAACTAATACAACATGAAGTGAGCAGAACTAGATCAATTTTTAAAATGACAACAACATTATAAAGAAAAACTTTACAATCAATGTGATCAATACAATGATAAACCACAGAGGGCTGAAGGTAGTGAACCATGTCACTCACCTCCTGCCATGAGAGGTGATGAGCTTTTAAAAATGCAAAATGAGACATATTTTTCAACATGATCAATGTAGGAATTTGTTTTACTGGCCTATGAATATTTATATGAGGGTTTTTAGTTTAATAGGGGTATGGGTACAGCAGGAGGAAGAAATAATAACTGTTTATAAAAACAAATAAAAAATGCATGAGGAAAATAAACCCAGTGCATCTGTGGACTATGCAGGATGCTATGTGAAAAATTAGCCAGGTTACTATTCTGAAAGAATATGAGAACTCTAAATAGGCCCAAAGGAAAGGCCGCCACATGGAAGCAAGGAATCCTGACGACAGCTCTCACAAACATGAGGCAACAACCAAAATTACTTATTTTTGCCTCCCTAGCAAAAGAATAATTACATCTCTCTTCACTCATCACTCAGAAGAGCTAAAACCACCTAAATATCCTGTGGGCCTTTCAGGTCACCCTGAGCTGGAAATCTCCTTCGCTCTGTTGTTGTCCACTTCCGCTGCTCTAGAATGTTGAGAGTCCCTCTCCATAGGTATTTTATGGGCTGTGTGGGGAGAGCCTGCATATGTGTGTCTTTCTACTCCACCATCTATCACCTAAATATCCTTAAGAAGAAAGTTAAGTTATACTTTTGTTGGGTTTTTAAAGAACCCAACTTGCTTAGAACTACATTCACTCTTACCTTCATTATTCCCTTTGGAAAATTCTCCTTTAGACAAAAACTTGAACATTTTCTTTAAAACTTTCTTATGAGATTTTGATGGCTGGAAATGTAAAGGTTGGCATCTAATAAAGTTAAGATAAAAAATTACACTTAAATTTCAAACAAATACAATTTGTTCTAGATAGAACCCAAACTTTCTGGCCAGTTATATCCCTCTCTGAGTACAGAGAAATACCTATGAAGATACCTAATGTGAACACATCAAGTAGCTCCATAGATTCTACAATATAACCAATTTTATTGTGACATAGTTTGCAAATACCTCCTCATACAAACAATACAGATTTATTTAAACTAGTATAACAAATTCGTTAAAATCAGTAAAAGATTGGGTACTAGTCTACAAAACCTAAAATGTAGCATTATAAATAACTGTTTTAGGAAATGTCACCACATGCTAATTGTAAAATATTTTCCTAATTTAAAACTCCTTTAATATGATAAACTGCATTCTCCACTGATTTACCTTTGTTACATAAAAATTAGCATAATATTTGGTAAAAAGTTTTCAAAAAGTTACTGATCTAATTCAATAAACTAATATCCTTCCCCTCCTTAGAAAATAATCAGTTTAACTTGTCAAACTCACATTAAGGAAGTAGCAATTACATTTTGCCCTAGATCAGACCATTCTTGGAACAGTATTCTAGAACCCTGGATTAACACAACACTCAATATTCCAAGAAAACAGCTATAAGACCAGCTCAGAATGTCCCTCCAGTGTGAAGATCCCAGCTCCAAGAAGAAGTCCAAAAGTCAGTAAGTATAACTGAAAAATGAGCAAATAAATAAGAACTCTCTCATAAGGAGCAGATGGCAGGAATGCTCAAGACACAAACACAGAAAAAGAGAACAATCCCAAAATATTTAATAAGCAACATCTCAGAGGAAAACACAAATTCAATCAGAATTCTTAGAAGAGATGAAGCAATAGTTTTAGAAAAGAGTTATAAAACATTTTTATAAATGGAATGAGAACACTTATGGAATAAATTAGTAAAGAAATAAGATCTATGAAAGAAATAAAAATAAATAAAAAGGGATTTAAGAGGTTGGCACAAGAGGAACAAAACTTTGTCTAAGGAATAAAGTTCCTGAAAATCAGAATGGACCAAATAGAAGCAAATAACTTCACAAGGCAATGAGAAATATTAAAAGAAAGTCAGAAGGCTGAAAAAATTGATGAAAACATAAAGAACCTCATCACCAAAACAAGTGCCCTGAAAAATAAACAAAAAATTTAAGAATCATTGGACTATCTAAATACTATAACCAGAAAAAAAGAGCCTAGACAATATATTTCAACACAGTCATAAAAGAAAACTGTCGAGATCTTAGAACCCGTCGGCAAAGTGAAAAAAGAAGGAATCCACGCATTACCTCCTAAAAGGAACATCATAATCAAAATCCAGAGCTTCCAGGTCAAAGGAAAAATGTGCAAGAAAAAAGAAAGAATTCAAGTACTGACAAGCCAGACAGGATCACACATGCTTCAGCAGCCATCAATATGAAGTAGCAGAGAACGTGGAATATAAGATTCCAGAAGGCAAAGAATATGGTTTACAACCAAGAATAAATTCAGTATAATGTTACAAGGAAAAAATGGACCTTTATTGAAACAGAGGATTTCTAAGTATTCCTGATAAAAAGACCAGAGCTGTAGAGAAACTTTGAAGTTCAAACAAAAATGAAAAGAGAAACACAAAAAGGTAAACACAAATGAAAGATGATTAAGAACTAACAAGGATAAACTGCTTACATTCAAATATGGAGAGATGATACATAAATATTCTCTGGTTCCTATCATCAAGGTTCATAAAGACAAGATCTGGGAACAGTCCTATTACATTTTGATGATTTTAATAAAAGAATGGAAAGAGGGGAAAAGAGGAATGTATGGGCAGGAAGAGAAAAGAAGGTTAGGGAAAATTATCTCATACAATCGTATGACAAGTAGACACCTACACTAACAAAGAGTAGAGGGCAGCAACTGATATTTGAACTTCACTCTCTTCTAAACTGGTCAAAAGAAGAAAGAAAACACACATACAACATACTCACACACGTGAGTACATAAATAGATTTCACTCGGTAGAGTTACAGGAAGAAAAAGGGAGGAGGGAAGAGGAGGGAATCAGAGAAAGGACACATTAAGGAAGGAGTTAATCCTAAGCAAAACAAGATATAAGAACATACAAACATATTCAGAGCTCTTTTTGAGGTGGTGAAGATGGGGGTCTGAGGGGGTACTCTATAAACTGGGGATGCACGAACACGTACATAAATGTGATGGAATTTTAATGTATTGAACTCTTATCAGTGTAATCATAAGGAAGAATCCAGAGGACTAATTATAAAACACGCTACCCAATTCCTGATGGAGAGGTGAAAGACTCAGAATGCAGAATGAAATATTTTTAGGATATGACCAGTGTGGGAATTCGTTTCGATTGACTTGGCGATGTTTGTAATGCCATTTGTTTTCCTTGTGTTGTCAAAGGGCCTGGGAGAAGAAGGGGAAGGTTAAAAGGCAAATCTTGGCAGATTAAAACAGAAGTTAAGAAAATAAAGGAAACTGCCCAATCACAATTCCTAAAGACTCATGATGAAACATGCTGACCACCTCTTGACAGAGAGGTAATGGACAAAGAGTGCAGAATGAGACCTTTTTTTAGACACAATCAATGCAAAAATTTGTTTGGACTACAAATGTTTGTGTGTGTGTGTGTGTGTGTGTGTGTGTGTGTATGTGCGTGCGCACGTGCATGTGTGACTGAGTAATCAGGGAAGGAAGAGAGAAAGAAGGCTGATCATTGAAAATAAAATAAAATTTTATTTAATATTAGAGAAGGTGAACAACAGAAGTCGGAGTATTTTGCTAAGTTCGCAAATGTTTGTGAATACAAAAATATTTTAAATTAGATTCAAATGCTACTTACTATATACATACTGTATTAAACCAGCAAAGTTTCTATTAAATTGGCTCTAAAGTGGCTACAATCTTAGAAATATAGCTGTTCACCTCTTCCTGGTGGAATTCTTTACTTTCTTCAAAGAACAACTCAATCTTTCTGTGATAGCAAAGAACTAGAAGCTAGGCAGTAATCCTATCAACTGGGTAATGGCTAAACAAATTATGGAATATGAAATGCAATGGAATATCACTGAGCTATAGAAAAAAAGAAGGGATAGTTTCAGAGATACCTGCAAAGAATGATGAGTTGATGTAGTGTAAAATGAGGAAAACCAGGAGAATAATTTATACAATAACAATGAAAGGAAAATAATTATAAAAGACTAAATAAAGAACTCTGATCAATCTAATAACCAGTCAGGATCGCAGAAGGCTAACGATGAAGCATGCTACACCCACCTCCTGATTGAAAGTTAAGAGACTCAAGATGCAGAATAACATATACATTTTCAGATACAGCCAATGGGGGTTAAGGATAGGGTTGCCAGAAAAAAAAAAAAGAAAAGAGGGTCAATGAAATACTTTTTTTAAAACACAGAAAAGAACAGAAGGCCAGAAGGAACCACAGAAAAGCAATACAGATGGAAAGTTATATGCTGAATTTATTATATACTTAAAAAGAAAACTATATATATTATATTAGTATATAACGTACATTAACAGTTTCAGGCACAATCTTCTTTTCCTACCATGTGTACAGAAACACTCATCTTAGCATTACAATTTTAAAAAATATTTCTAAAAGGCACACGGATCAGTGCTACCCCACGCCTACAAACCTTTCTTGATCTCCAGGTTATTGGTGCTCTTCCCTGAAATGACTCTACGCTTACTTTCTATATAAATGTTGCTTGTGCTTTTCTATGTATACGTTACATAGTGTATGTAAATGTTACATGATAGAATGCAAGTTCCTACAATACAAAGACATTTCATTTTGTGTTTTGTAGGAAATTCTTATTTTCAAGAAAGTTTGCTTTTTGTTTTTTTTTTTTAAGTAAAATCAACTACCTAGTTTGAACTGCAAGACACGTGAAAGAGGGATTAAAGCTGTATTTGTCCAAAGGTAGCACAACTAGGTGTAGAACATACAAAGAGATGATTTTAAGCATAATGTCTAGAAAAGGTTCTAACAATGAGAGCTGTCCAAAATTAAAATGGACTGCCTTGGGAGGTCGGAAATTGTCCCAAATTGGAGTAATTAAATGGTAGTAGATAACCAATTATTTGGTATGTTATAGTAGAGATTTCTTCCGAGTTTGACTAAAAGGCCACTCTGGTCTTTTCCAAGTATGAAATTTGGTGATACTCTGATATATGCAAGACAAAGAAAAAGCATCCTTAAGTAGAACTCTCAATATTAAAATGAGCTTCTACTTGCAAATCTAGTCAGTCCATTAGTCAGTCAAAAGGTTTTTATTAAGAATTAACTAAGTCCTAGTCACTATACAAAATGCCAGAAATACAAAGAAAAGCAAAATTATTCTCTGCTCTCAAGAAACTCACATTCTAATGGGAGAAGATGACCTGTAAAAAAAACAAAACAAAACAAAACAAAACTAGGTCCATATATGACAAAGGTATTTATTGTAACAGGGCTCAAGAGAATGAAATTTTCATACCAGGGCTCCACTATTTCTACTACTACTGTACTTCAAAGAGCATTTGCAATAAAAAGTTCTTACCTTATTGTGTACTGAGGACAACAGGTTTGATTCATAACAGGTTTGTATACATACTTTCCACTTCTAAAACAACAAAATATTCTTGTTAATTTCTCAGACATTTTTCCTGTATACACAAAAGACTAAAAATAAAATACTTCTCAAAGTAAAAATCCAATCACTAGTATAAAAAAAACTTTGCCTTTAGTTACCCTTTTTCAAATATTTTTGTCACCTCTTAACAAATATATAAATCAAAAGTATTTATTTTCTTCTGAACTTTTCAATATGAAGGGATGCAATAAAAGTACCAACTCCAAAAGGGGCAGTCTACTATCTATATGGCTACTAAAATGACACAGATCCAAGTCCAGACCTAGGATTTCAATGATGCAGGGACTCCTTCTTCTATGCAGATTAACATGGTTAGCTGTTCTGGATACTGAAGGGTTAAATGACTTGCCTATTGTGAAATAGCCAGTAGATGTCAGAAGTTGCAATAGACCTAGCTCCTTCCAGATTTGAGTTGGTCTCTCTATCTACTGTCTCTATTCACATTCAATCACTCACAACTAAATTCAATGACATCAATTAAATTTGGGTTGAATATTGTTATGCAAAAAAATCCCCCACTAAAGGCTAACTATGATGCCTCATCAGAGTGTGGACAAGGTCCTGGGAATTAAAGTTTTAACAAGTCCTCTCCAAACCAGAAAGCGATTGAGCAAAGGGGTTCGGTTCATCAACAGAATGTAACCCTGCTACACAAGGCCCAACTTGTTTAAGTTCAGAAGGGCTCATTTTATCATCGGAGTTTGAGCTACGGGTGATGAATTTTTCCAGCCATAGCAAATCATGAAAACTGTGTGCTAAGATATGGAGTGGTTAAAATCCACAATGGTGAAGATACTGCTGAAAGGACAGGTTTTTGAAGCATGTAAAAAGTACAAATTAGATGAGCAGAAGGACTACCATTATGACGTCCTCAGGTTCAATGCCACAAGGAAGTATTATAATCACGCCTTTCAGATGGCTCAATTAAACTAAAATAGATTCCAAAGTTTAATCATTTTATACCAAAGTCTACATTAGTATGAAATAAGTAATAGCAGTATTACTTTATCTGATAAATATAGCTGATATCAAGATGCAGTACAATTTGCAGCTAGGATGAGAAATTAAAGGTATGTGCAATTGTAAGATGTCAAAGACTAAAAGTATTAACAGCAATTAAATTTTAAGGCTAAAAAATTGTAGCAATCATAGCAATGACATGTCACATTTTTAAGTGTATTTACATACGTTGTTTGATCCTCACACTATACCTATGAGTAGGTGGCATAATAATAACATACACAATTTACAGCTAGGAAAAATAAGACTACACAGGTGCTCCTGACAAGTTTAGTACTCTGCCCATTAGAGATTCGGGGTCAAAATACATTTTATTACTTAAAAACAATACTATTTTTTTTTTCACAATTTAAATGCAAAAAAGTTTTTAAATACATTTTGGAAAAATCAAAGCGCATAATGGGTACAGAACTAGCCTCTGAGAAAAGAAGATCTGGTTTCAAGTTCCACTTGTAATATGCCCTGTCTGTGTAACCTTGGACAAGTCATTTAATCTCTCAGTGCTCTAAATAACTATACAAGACTTCATTTTCGAAGAGGACCATGACATCACAGAAATGATGACATGACTTGCAGGTGACTTTGATTTGAGTGAGGAAAGGCTGTGCAAGGTCACCAGCCTCACCTTCCCCTCCTGAGCCATCCGAGTCCAGTGATCGGATATTCATCAGGATGACTGGAGATGGCCCAGGATGCAACTTGGCCTCTTTGGCCTTGTGCCTAGTCCTGTGCTCACTCAGGCTGAGGTAAGGCCAATACTTTGTGTTACAAAGAAGGAACCAACTCACACTGGGCTTTCCTCATCTAATAGTTCCTAAGCTACTAAAATCACAGGTCTAGTCCCTATCCTGATTTTAAGGTTTTATTAGTGACTTTTTTTACACCACTAATTTCTAAAATACCACTCCCACTAAACTGATCTGTAACAGTTAAGCAAAAACAAGTCCAACCAACATATCTGAGACATTCTCTACAATACCCCACTGCCCCCCACCTATCTACTGGGGCATCTGCTCTTTTGCTCTGACCAAGACTAGACACAAAAATCAGCTGCTGGGAAGATTTAATATTGAGGCAATGGAAATGTGTAAGTTCTGTGAAGAAACCACAGGACCTAGAAAATATTTGTATTAGGTGCTTTTACCTTCGCCATCCACGATCTATAAGAGCTTGGTAATCCTGAACTGTCATTGAATGTGCCCACATACCTGTTATCAATAAATAAATGCCAAAGTTAACAATTAATTTCAGTAGATTAGACTTTTTAAAATAAAGTATAAACTATATAAAAATATAAACTGTAATTTTTTACACTATAAAAAAAGGTATCAGTAGCAAAACACAAATATTTTGTCCTGGGAATTACAGTTTATCCAAGGACTTCATTTATTAATATTAATTCCTGTACTATTACTTCATACATGAATAAATCAACCTTTATTAACATGCTATTCATAGCGCTAGGAGCTCCAAAGACAAAAACAAAACAGGCTCAAGGAGCTTGTTTCATCAAAGGTTCACCTCCAATTGATCTTGTAAAAGCTATTTAATCTGGTTCTCTTCCATTTTTAAAAATGTTTGGGTCATTTCCATTTTTGAATGAGAAGCACCTTGGCTAACCTGTCATTGTTCACCTGTATATATGGTTAGGTATGTGTTAGATATGCCTAGAAAGCAGATCAAGGTGACACAACCTCTACAGAAGTGTACCAAAAGAATAGCCAATGACCGATTGCCTAGGGCCCTCTGGTAAATGCTGTCCCTGAAGCTGCCATCTGTATATAGTCAACTGTGTAAGAATGCCCCAACAATACTCAGCATAGATGACATATAAGGAAAGTCAACAAAACAGATTTTCCAAAACTAAGATCTGACATATATGTCTCACTTTGCTCTTTTACTTTTCCTTCCCCTTGGACTGCCAGACAGCAGGGAAGGCCCTTCTTCCTTGCTCCCCATTCTCCTACTCCAGGTTACGCAGAATCCATTGGGACACTGGTTGGCAGGGCAGAACAAGTGTTACAGGGTGCTCTTTATCCCATAACCTTCTTACCAATTTCTCTCCTACCTTCTCCCCTGACCCCCCAGCTGATTTTCCACAACTCACCTCTACAGAAGGTAACCCACAGGCCCATTCCCAACTTCCCAAGAGTAATAGATAGGTTCCTCTATTAGGACTCAAGCCTTTAAAGGTCAGATGGCTATTCATATCATTCTAAGCAGAAAGTCAATGCTTCCAGTAAGATGCAGAACATTTAGGCTTTATTATCTGCCTTGCCATTGTGCACTAGTCTTCTGTGCCTTACATCCTTCACCAACACTATGACCTTGAGACCCCAAGACAGGGGCATCTAAACTGCCAATGTACTCTAAAAGACCCCTGCCACTGGGACTTGTCAACTGTCCCATTTCTGATCTTTAGAACTCCAGGCTTCTCTATCTATTACAAAGCTGAATTCTATTATCCATGCTGTCTAACTCACCTCCCACAATTATACTGGGAATTCCTTGAGAAAAGGAGCTGTCATACTTTTCTATTTATATTCCAACTATTTAGCAGAGTGTTCACACATGGTAAGCACTTGGGTTGGTTTTTTTTTTCTATCTGTTCAACATGCTTTACTCCAAGCATCATCCTGCCATACTGCTACAGCACGACATCCAAGGTAGCAAGTATTAAATGCCAATGCAAAAGGAAACCTTTCAAGAGATTTCTATAACCATTAGCAGTATCTGCTCAACCAGTATCAGGAGGGACCTTATTTACAAATGACATACATACACACACACACACACATCTCACCTTCACAAGAAAACACCCCCATCCTTATCACAATGTGTGTCTTCTCCATCCAACTCATATTATGGTATTTCCTGAAAATGATTCACTTATATGGGCTCTCAGGACTAGCTCAGATAGAGACCCACAGTTAATAACCAAATTTTGGAAGACTTTGATATAGGCTACAAGTTCAGAGAATAAAGCCTGCCATCTACCTGCAAGTTAACACATATGGTATACTATCTTGGACATTAAACACTACCTACACTGTTACACTCCACACATTTAAAGTTGAACTTGACCCAATTCCGTCCGATGACAAAGTATGCCAAAAAAAAGAACAGTAATATGATGATGGACTCTGCCCTCAGAAGTTCATCTTTTCAGGAAGCTTCTGAAGAGAATTATTTGTCCATGTCTATACCTTGGAGACATGGAAGACACTTTTAACAGATGCCAATCTTGTTGAGAACATAAAACAGTACCTGAAGAAAGGAATCTGGTCCATTCAGAAAATATTAATTAGAGCAAGCAGGAAACAGGGACAGAAACAGAGGAATTAACAATGACCAAAAGTTCAACTGGTCCCCAAGGAGGCAAGTACAACCTGGATTATACTCCTCTCAACAATAATTTAGACAACAAACATCTCCAACCCATTCACTATTTCCCAGCTACTGAACCTTATGACCTTTGAGTTTGGACTATCACATACCCGAGACTCAGAAGTTTTCACATTGGACTATCACATACCCGAGACTCAGAAGTTTTCACATCTAATACCCCAAACTTTGGTTTCACTTAATTTCCAAATACAAAGTTCAATTTCAAATACAGAGATTCTGCACTGCAGACAGAAGTGGGAGAAATGTACTATCTGACTGATCAGAACAAGTGAACCAGAAGTTGCATGTGGTAGTTAAATAAAAATATCAATCCTCTAAGATGAAAAGTGAACTGGAGGTACCCCAAGAAGGCACTTTCATAGTAGGACCGAAAGGAGGAAGACAACACACAAGTGAGATACTAACAAAACAGCTCAAATATACAATAGAGACAGCAGAAGGTATACTGCACTTGGCACCATTACTACCAGCCTACTGGACTGGCAATATAGCTAACAGCATTCCTAAAGCGAGGTAAGAATTTTGAGTACTACCAATACAAACTAAGGCTGAGAATAAACAGGTGGCTTTTGGAATATCTGGTTGTTTGAAGAGTTCCAGTTAAACTCAGTAAGTTTCCAGAGCTCAGGAAAGGGTCTGTCTTGTGTTTCCCTGATGTGACTGTGTCAATGACATAGAAAGGAAGCTGAAGGGTAAGGAAGGCAGTGAACTGTATTGCTGTTTATCTTCCCCAAGCATCTTAAAAGTTCCATGGCTGTGTTTGCTGCCTTCCCCAAAGTTAACAACCAATTTTTGGATACAGACAAATTGTAATACGATTACAGGAAGCTCTAGCAACATTTTTTTTAATGTTTTGTTATTTTATTGTTGTCTTGTATTATTAAGTCTTTTTATTTCTTTCCAAATACATCCTTCTATCCAGCAAGCTATCTCATATAATGAAGTTTTAAGAAATAGGAAAAAAAAATTAACACATGGATCATGTCTGAATGCATATGCAATATTCCACATCCACAGTTCCCCACCTCTACAACAGGGGACAGGGAACTCAACTCAGGGGTCAAACTTGGTCATAATCATACAGTTACCAATTTTGGTTTGCCACTGTTCCTCCCATTTATATTGGTACTCTTACTGTGCATACTGCTCTGATAGTTCTGCTTCACTTAACTCTGCATCAATTCGTAAGTGTTCTCATGCTTCTTCTGCAGCTACACTTTTGATACATCACTTTTTCTGTGACTATCTCAAAATCCTATGGGTACTTGAGACTTCAGACATAACAGAAAAGATTGTTAAGGAGTTTGGACTTCATCCATGATGGCAATGGAGAACCAATGAAGGATTTTAAACAGTCAAATAATAAACTTTAAAACCACTTTTGTAAAGACTGACTCAGTTAGTGATTCATAGAATCTGTTACCAAGTGCAGTCCAGAAGAGATGCTTATGGTAAGATAATGAATGTCATGCTAGTGAAAAGAGGTTTTTGCAGTTCAAAGGACCCAGGTTTTAATCCTGGCCTGGCCATTTATTTCCCATGTAACCTTCAGTAAGTCTACAAGTCCAATCTCTACAAGGCTCAGTTTCCAAAGCTGTAAAAGGAGAACATTGAAACAGATGACTAAGTTCCCTGACAGAGCAGTGGCAATGGGAGAGACATAGCAAAAGAGTTTCCATTTGTCTCCAGGATAACAACTTCTCTGTTATTTAAATCTTGTCTCCAGCGGTTACCTTTCTACTCATTCCTCACTTCAATAAAAAAGACTCATTGTTCCTCTCCTAACTACATTTCATTTCCTATCTCTGGACCTTTACAGAAGTGGCCTTCATGCCTCAACATCTCTTTCTGTTTACACCACAACCACCCTAGACCAGCCATCACTTTTAGCCTAGGTCATGCAATAACCTTCTCATGAGTTGTCCTACACAGTCAGGTTCTCTTCTCCAATTCAGCCTCTGTACC
>CM053769.1:531911898-531935521 GCA_028658325.1 Potorous gilbertii | reverse complement strand
AAGCAGAATACCCTCAGCCAATGATTTTTTGTTGCACAGGGATTCTGTAAAGGACAGGTAATGGGAAATGATATAAAAAAACAATAAACAATTTGATAAAATTGAAGTAAGTGCTATTTCTAGCAATCACCTGATCTACCATTCTAATAAGCCTCTCAGAAAAGGAAATAGTAAGTCTGGCAAACTTCCTTTTTATGAAGCAGTGCTGTTAGCAGTTTTCTATGGTACACTGTTATGAAAATAGCACTCCTTTCTCCTTCTACTGAGCTTCGTACAAATCAGAAGGGTAGATTTGGAGTCCAAGGACCTGCATTCAAATCCTGGGCCTGCCCTTTACTCAACCTCTTCATAGCTCCAAGTCTAGAATTTCATCTCCTATGCCATGTTACTCAAGGAACATGCTGTACCTTATCTGAGCCAGAATATGAACTGATTGAGGGCAATCAAACATGTTCATATCACATCCCTACTTAAATCTCAGTTATCTTTTAACTATTTTTATTCTGTACTTAGCAATATGAAGATAATTCTGCTTGATAAAGAGATGCAGGAGTTGAATAGTTCTGCTTTCTCTCTAATATTTATTTTCCTTGTATCATCTAAGTGAAATAGGATTCCTGTTTCTGCATTGAACTTCCTATTGCTCCTAATATAGCTTTTTGCTTTTTAAATTTATTTCTCAATTAAAAATCTAGCTTATCATTTTCTTTCTCAGCTGTTTCCCTTCTAATTTTAGTACTGGTTTTGTTTGTGCAACAACTTTTTAATTTTATATATTCAGAATTGTTCATTTTATCTTCCATGATCCTCTCCATCCCTTTTCTGGGCATGGACTCTTATCTATAATTGTTAACAAAACTTTTTCCTTGTTTCTCTAAAGCAAGACCTAAAGGACTTTTAAAATACTACCCAAATCATGTATCAATACGTGGTATGAAATAAGAGATCTAAACCTAATTTATGCTTGGCCTGGCAGTTTTTGTCAAATAGTGAGTCTTTAACCTAGTAACCAAGGTTTTCAAACACCATATTACTTTGTTGTCTTCTTTATATTGTGTACCTACTCTGTTCCATTGATCAACCTTTTTGTTTTAATCATTTTCAAATAGTTATGTTTATAGCTTTCTAGTGCTAAGTTCTTTTTTCCCCACTTTTTTTCATTATTTCCCTTGAGATTCCTGACCTTTTATTCTTTCTAGCTTTTCAAAATTATCCTTTTATCAAGTCAACAAGTATTTATTAAGTGCCTACTATGTGTCATGAACTGTGTTATACACTGGAGATATGAATAAAAGTAAAAAACAGACCTTGCTCTCAAGGAGCTCACAGTCAATTGGACATGCTAACAACTATGTGTAAATAAGATATATATACAGGATAAATTAAAATAATTTCAAAGGGAATCCCTATTAAGCAGGATCTGGAAAGGCTTCTTGTAGAAGGTAGAACTTTAGCTGTAAATTCAAGGAAGCCAGGAGGCAGAGATAAGAGAGAACTCCAGGCGTGGGAAAATGCATGAAGTTGGACTACAGAATGTCTTGTATAAGGAACAGGAAGGATGCCAATGTCACTGGATCTTAAAGTACAGGGAAAAGAATAAGATGTGAGAAGAAAGCAAAGATTGAAAGGAATTCAGTTATGAAAGATTTTAAAAAGTCAAACAGTGCCTTTAAATGATCCTGAAGCTAATCAGGAGGCTCTAGAATTTTCTGAATAGGGGAGATGACATGGTCAGACTTGCACTTTAGGAAAATCAATTTGAAAACTAAATAGAGGATGGATTATGTAATAGCCTAGGTGTAAGGTGATGAAGACCTGCACCAGGATGCTAATAGTATCAAAAGAGAAAAGGGGGCAGATATGATGAATGTAAAATCAAATTTGTCAACTGATGGACAACGGGAGTTGATAACATGACAAATTAAGGATACCGAGGTTGTGAGCCTAGGTGACTGGGAGGATGGTGGTGTGGGGTCCACTGTAATTGGGTTGTAGTTTGGTATGGCATTGATTAATTACTACAGGTAGTATTTTTGTTTTCAGTTATATCAGCATTGTGTGATGAGTAATTAATATTTCTTCCTTTATTTAGTTCTGTATTTCTCTAGAGTATTTTGTAATTGTATTCATATAATCTTCTGTGTACTGGTAGACACCCAAATGTTTTATACATTTCATAGTTATTTTGAATAGAATTTTTCTCTTCCTGATAAGCTTTTTTGGTAATACAAGGACAGGTTGATGATATGTAGATTTATTTTATATACTTCATTTCTGCTGAAGTTGTTTCATCAATTTTTAGTTTACTCTTTTGGGTTCTCTAGATTGGGGGGGGGTCTTAACTGTGCAACTTTTTATAAAACACTATTTCAATATAATTGTTTTTCTTTGTAATACTGTGTATTTTATTTTATGTACATAAAAATCTCATACTGAAAGGAAGTCCGTATGCTTCACAAAACTTCCAAAGGGGTCCATCATATAAAATAAGTTAAAAAAAAACCTACTCTACATAAATCATCATTTCATCTGCAAAAAAGCAATAATTGTTTCCTCTTTGTTCATGTTTATTCCCTCAATTTCTTTTTCATATCTTATGGCTATAACTAGCATTTCTAGCACATATCAAATAGAAATGGTGGTAATATGTTCTATAGAAAATCTTATTAGACCATTTTCTCTATGCCCATTATATATAATGCTGGCTTTTAGTTTTAGATACTACTTATTACATTAAGATCCATTTATTCATTTTCTAGGATCTTTGCTATAAGTAACGTATCTTGTCAAGTCTTTTCCACATTTATTGAGATATTCAAGAATTCATTTAAATTATATGTTACATATTTTGTCAATAGTTTTACTAATATTGAATTAACCCCACATTTCTGTTATAACTCCAGCCTGGCTAAATTGTATTGAACTTTTTAATATTTTTATAATATCTTTGGTAAAATCTTATTTAAAAATTTCATGTCAATGTTCATTAAGGATATTGAACTATATAGTTCAATATCCTTAATGAACATTGACATGAAATTTTTCCCTTTTTCTCCTTTCTAGTTTAGTTGGTAAGATCCTATTTGTGTTATAGAAGGAATTTGGTAGAAACTCTTTCCTTAAAAAAAAAAGTTTCTATAATATTGGAATTGTTATTTGAATGCTTGATAGAATTTGCTTATAGCTAGTATCAGAGTTTTTTAATTTTTTATGACATTGGGTTATTTAAATGTTTTATTTCTTAATTCTACTAATCTGGGCAATGAAAAATTTTACAAAAATTTATCAACTTAATTTACCAATTTCATTGGCATAGAAATGTGCAAAATAATTACTAATGATTTCCATTATTTCTTCATTTGATATATTTTCTCCCTTTTTCATCTTTTGATAATGATAGTTTAGTTTTCCTGTTACTTTTGAAAATTAAATTAGCTAATGGTTTATCTTCCCTCTCACCCATCAAAAAGAAACAACTCCTGATTTTGTTTTTTTCTTTCAATTTTATTAACCTTTTACTTGAGTTTTAGAATTTTTATATTGGTGTTTTACTGAGGTTTTAAATTTTTTTAGTTTTCTAGGTTTTTTATAGTTGCATGATCACTTCATTGATCTATTCCTTTCTTTTTAATAAAAATGTTCAGAGATGTAAATTTTCTTGTAAGTACTGCTTTGCCTGTATCCTCAAAATGTTAATATATTCTTATTGCTGTCATTATCTCAAATGAAATTAACTTTATTTTTTGTTCTTTGAGCAATAATTTAGAATTAAATTATTTGTCTCTAATTAATTTTAATCCTTGAGTGGCTCTTTTATTCCACTGTGGTCAGTAAATCGTAAGTTTCATATTTTTGCTTTTATGCATTTGGGAAATTCTTATGCCCTAAAACATGGTCAACTTCTCTAAAGGCTTCGTGCACAGGTGACAAATAGGTACATTCCTATTTTCATTCAGTAATTTTATCGTATCTAATTTCTAAAATTCCATTCAGGCTTAACTTTCTTTTGTTTATTTTTGGTTAGATTTTCTCAGTCTGTATTTCTCCCCATAACTTAACTTTTCCTTTATTTTTTTTAATGCTATGCCATTTGGTCCATTCATTTTCTGTGTGTTCTTTCAGCACAATGAAGTTTGCCTGTTCACATCTTTTAATTGAGCCTGTTTTTGGTGAAACCTTATCTAAGATTATGATTGATATCCCTATCTTTTTAATTTCAGTTGAAGTATAATAGATTCTCATTTGAACTCGGTGTGGATGTTTATGTCCCAAAAGTGTTTCTTGCAAATGCCATGTTTATTGTTAGATTCCTAAAAACAGTTTCCTAATCCATTCTGCTTTCCAACTTCCATTGTTAGGGAGAGTTAATCTCATCCACATTAACAGTTATGATCACTCTGTATTTTTCTCCATTTTGTTCTCTTATATTCTCTTAAACGAATGTAAATACTTTATTCTTATTTATTCCCTTTTGGTAGCTCACTCTTGCTCACCACTGCATGTTTCTCTGGCTTTCGTGCTGGTTCTAATGGATAATAGGCATTTTCTTTGATGATTTCTTGAAATATAATGTTCAAGCTTTTTTTTTTTTGTCATCATGGTTTCTAAGTAGTTCAATAATTTTTCAGTCTTCTCCTTGATCTGATTTTGAGGTCATTTGTTTTGTTATATGAAATACCTTGTCTTTTGCTTTACTTTTTTAGCTTTTTGACTTTGTTTTAATATTTCTTGTTGTCTCATGAGTTATCAACTTTTGATCCATTCAACTTTTCAAGACATCTGTTGCTTAGGAAGTTTTGTGCCTCTTGTATTAAGGTATTAATTCTTCCAAATCTTTTTCTGAAATTTTTTTCTTTTCCAATTCTTTCCTCTAATGTTCTCATTTTATAAAATTTATGATCTTTAAAATTTTACTTGACTCTTGCTTTCAGTTCTTCCAAAAATTCTAGCTGAACTTATATTTAGCCCATGTGGGCATTGCCTCTTTTTGGAGTCATTCTCTTCCTCTAGGTTTGTACTTGGGCATCTCTGTCACAAGAATAGCACTTCATGATGGGAGTCTTTTTTGGGTTTACTTTCCTCCCTCCAGTCTTGCTTTTTGAATTGAGACTTTGTTTTAGGGGCAGGCTTTGCAAGACATTCTGCAGGGAATGTCTTAGTTTAGTTTAGTCATGATTTGCATTGTCTTGGGACCATGTTACTACTTTCTCTGGATATTGAGTGCTAGGCTTTTCAAGTATCTCAAGGGTAACTCAGGGAACAGACCAGACCAGGAAACTTTTAGTGAGCCCGAATTAATCTGTAAAAACACAGCATCTCCACTGCTAAATGACCTTGTAATATTTATGCATTTTTGAAAACAGAGTTGACTGAGGCTCCCACAGACATTTAAGGATCATAAATTAATTTCACTACTGTCTGAAGCTTACTGCAGTTTCTTGAAGGATAGTCTTGTGAGTTGATACTTGCAGAGACATAAACTCCTGATTAGCTGAGACCTTTAAGATCCTAATTCAACAGACTTTGGTATAACAGTTTAAGAGACTCTTAATTATTGAATGTTAGGACAAAGATCACCTAGGAGTCTCCAGACACATGGAGAATCTGGCTCTCCTCCACATGTCCCTTTATTCCTAGTTCCTATACCCCAAAGATGGCTAAGAACAGATTTCCCTAGTAAAATGTTCCCTCCTTGATCTCAAAAAGCTTACTCTTAAGTATTGTTTTGTCTGTTCTAATATGTATAATTTCACTGATTTCTTATTTATTGTTTGCTTGGATAAAGGGATTTGCTATCTTATATTTTTTTGGTAGCATTTGGTAGGAGACTGAGTTGCCCAAGTAAACTAACTTCCCCCTTAGAACAACCATGACAAACAGCTTTTATTCTAAAGCAGGGGTAGAGAACTTAGGCCACATGTGACCCTCTAGGTCCTCAAGTGTGGCCCGACTGAATCCAAACTTCACAAAATAAATTTCCTTAATAAAAGGATTTGTTCTGTAAAACTTGGACTCAGCCAAAAGGCCTCCACCCAAGGATCTAGAAAGCCATATATAGCCTCAAGACCACAGGTTCCCCACCTCTGTTCTAACCCCTTACAAAAGCCTTGTGCCCCTATATGACCACAGATGTCCTCTTTCTCACTTCACCCCTCAACAGGCTATTGGTAGTATAGCCACAGCCCTCCCATCTATAGACAGTAACTGAAATATTCCAGGTAAGAAGTGATGAATGACTGAACTAAGACTGGGAGAAGATATAAGGACCCAGATTCAAGAGATATTGTGAAGACAGAAGCAGTGTGATTTGGAAACTAACATACTTGGGGGATTGGAAGAATGGTGGTGCCTCTAAAAGAATTAGGAAAGTTTGGAAAACTAATAGATCTGAGGGGAAAAAATGAATTCAGTTTTCATGTTGAGATGTCTCTGTAACATCCAGTTTGAGAAAGATTCAGATATCCAGTAGGTTAACTAGTGACAGAGTAAAACATAAAAATATAAGTCATCTGCATAGAGATCTGTGAAGACCTATGGGTAAATGACCTAAATGAAGTTAAATGATAGTAAAATAAAATATTAGAAGAATCAATAAAAAAGACAGACAATTATGTAACAGATATGGCAGTGAGTCTCTTTAATCATAGAAAAGCAAGGCAGTTTCATAAACAATAAAATACATATAAACAAAAAAACTAAACATTTGATTCTCTGAAAAACATTTAATAATACAATAAATGATATATGCTTCTTTCCATCTGAGGTGTCAATTTTCATTTGGAACACCTAGAAATAAGGAATAATCAATCAAAAACACAAACTCAAATAAAATCCAATTAATATAGCTTAGTTTGCTGGATTATCAGGAAAGTCCTACAAAGGTACAAAAGCCAAGGGAAATCATATGCTAAGCATCCTGTTCTCTCTGATTTTCATACAGGCCAAAACAAAAATAAGTAATAGCTTTACAGCAGGAAAACAGTTACACAAAGGAAACTTAAGGGTTATGAAAAGGGTAATCCCATTTGATTTGCCTCATTGATGGTGGCAATATTCATGGTTAATGGTATATACTAAACATTATTTTTTTTCAGTACTGTCTTCTCACCCACTGAGTGCTTTCCAATTCACTGCTTGGCTGCTATCTAAAAGGGGTCCCTCACAAAGAGCCAGAGAAACACAGGGAACCTATCAATTAGAACAACTTTAACCTCAATGGCTTACTGAAACAACAGCAAGCTTTACCCTCCAAAAAATCTAAATAAATATGGCTGATAAAAAACGCTGGTAATGACAACCATTACTGGACTCCGAGCATTCATTTACTCAAGTGAAATTGCTAATGCCTGGCAGAAACCCCGGAAGGACCCTCCTTTTTCCCACATTTTTGGTACTATTCCTACTTTCGTTGGCAGACACTTAGCAGAATAACTGAAAATAAAATGTTT
This sequence comes from Potorous gilbertii, assembly GCA_028658325.1. Taxonomy (NCBI): domain Eukaryota; kingdom Metazoa; phylum Chordata; class Mammalia; order Diprotodontia; family Potoroidae; genus Potorous; species Potorous gilbertii. The sequence goes on along the minus strand of CM053769.1, from coordinate 531,928,073 downwards.
GGCTACATGGCTGTCAAAAGTTGTAGATATGAAAAACAATATTCTTACAAGGACAGAAAATAAAAATGTTAATAGCTAAATTTTATTTTAGTAATAATAAAAGTCTAACAATTAATGGCAAAATATTAAAATGTGCCTCAAATAGCAAAAATGTAATTTCTATTCCTAAAGGTTGCTACTAAGCCTGAGGGTCTAAATTGTGCAATAATCAGAAAATGGAAAACTTTTCATAAACCATGTGGTGACCAATTTTATTAAGGAAAAATTTTAATCCATAAAAATACACTTTATAATGAGAAATTTTTTTAAAAAGCTCCATTTGCAAATATAATTCATTGTAACTAGATATTTATGAATTATCTCTGAACAACTTCCAAAGTTACTGTGTCTCTTAACAATGAAAAATAAATATGGTATCAAAACATCTATTAATTTGAAAGGTTTTATAGTAACTTCCAGGTATTAAAGAGTAATATTAGGGAAGAAAAAAGAGAAGAATAGAACATTTAAAACTGTAACCAAAGTCTATCTTTCCTAATCTTAACCTTTTAATTTGAACCTTTCCCTACTTAAGAGTAGTAAAAGGAATCAATTCAAGACCTCCTGGTTACTCCTTCAAGAGGACAAATTCCTGCTTTATCTGTTTTTAACAGACAAAACAATACTTAAGAGCAAGTGAGCTTTTTGAGAACAAGGAGGGAAGATTTTACCAGGGAAATCTGTTCTTAGCCATCTTTGGGGTATAGGAACTGGGAATGAAGGGACATATGGAGGAGGACCAGATTCTCCATGTGTCTGGAGACTCCTAGGTGATCTTTGTCCTAACATTCAATAATTAAGAGTCTCTTAAACTGTTATACCAAAGTCTGTTGAATTAGGATCTTAAAGGATCTCTGCAAGTATCAACTCACAAGACTATCCTTCAAGAAACTGCAGTAGGCTTCAGACAGCAATGGAATTAATTTATGATCCTTAAATGTCTGTGGGAGCCTCAGTCAACTCTGTTTTCAAAAATGCATAAATATTACAAGGTCATTTAGCAGTGGAGATGCTGTGTTTTTACAGATTAACTCGGGCTCACTAACAGTTTACTGATCTGTTCCCTGAGTTACCCTTGAGATACTTGAAGAACCTAGCACTCAATATCCAGAGAAAGCAGTAACATGGTCCCAAGACAATACAAATCATGCCAGTTCTTGACCTGGATATAATTTTTTCTGTCAGAATTGCCATACAACTCTGTCCAAAGCATAAACTTAGCGACTAATGTTTGTCCTGCCAGTGACCTACGGTCAATAAGACAATGTTATGACAAAAGAAGTTGAAGGAAACACACGTTAACTACAAGAACATAAAATTACAGTAAACAGAGCCAATTACTTCAAGGGTATATAGGTAATATAAGGAAAGTAGTTTTGGATGCCAAATAACATGGAACCATACCTTTGAAAGCTTAGATTTTACTTGCTGCAGCACGGAGGAGAGATCATAGGCTGTGAAATTTCAAAAGTCCTCACAATGTCCTGGTAAGAAAAAAACAACATTAAAGAAAATGCCATTCAACTTAAAACCAATATAAAAAGTCAAGACTTAGGAAACTGAGGACACGTGCTTCACCTTCCAATCTTGATAACTCAGTGATATAACATCTTGGTGACTGATTTGAGTACCTTGTTCATTTTCCTCATTACCCTGAGTTATGGGTTCTGTTAGGAAAGACAACATTTTCAAAAGTAATGAAATCAGAAAAGTATTGCACCAATAATAGGACTGTAAACTTTACAGGCATTTGTTACTGAATTAAGTACTTACATACCACTTCGTTTAAAGTGTAGTTAACAATTCAGTCCAATGGCATGGGATATGTCAATATAATCTCAATTGACTGCATTAACAATATGAATTTGGGGCAACTAGGTGGTGCAGTGGATAGAGCATAGACCCTGCAGTCAGGAGGACCTGAGCTCAAATCCGACCTCAAACACTGTGTAATTCTGGGCAAGTCACTTAACCCTGACTGCGGGTGTCCTCCCCCAAATAACAATTTGAATTTACCTCCTTTTATTTTCAACAGGAATTGGGTATTAGGTAAACAATTATTTTTTCCCCTACAAACACGCTGAGTCCCTATAGAATGCATGGTAATACAAAAGGTACTTTGGGTGAAACTAAGGAAGGAGAGAACATTATCCCTGAATATAGTTGGCTGAAAGGAAGAAAAGTTCAAAACAACATACAAATGTACACAAAAATATATGAGACTTACATGTATGTATGGGAATTTAAAGGAAATGAAACAAAGCAGAGTGATCAGGTTGGGCTTTCTGGAGACATGGGTTTGGAGTCACATACTATAGGAAATAACAGATACAGATTAGTAGAATAAAGAGGAATGAATTCTAAGTAAAGAAAGTGGCTTAAGTAAAGCCATGAATCTGAAAATTATTAACAATGCTTACAGGGGTGGGGCAAACAAACTGGCTAGGATGGAACAAAAGAAGTATTCTGGGCAGTAATCAGATTTAATGGGCGAAGAAGAAATGTGCTGAATGTACAGATTTATTGAGCTAGCAAGCTTCTTGATGTGTGATTGGTAAAAACGGGATTGGTAATGGGTAATTGATTTTAGCTTAAGTGATAAAGAGACATGATGGAAACTGTTCAATATTAAGAGGTCTGGAGTAGGAGAGACAAGAGGAATGGATCAGAGATTTATTTCCATTTTCAATAGGCTAAGTTTGGGGTTGTGTTCTCCTATGGAAAATGACAAATTTGAGAATGCAGATGGAGAAGAGCAGAGGATCAGCAAATAATCCCCAACATACTATATTAAAAGGACTGAAGGAAAAAGTGCCAGTAAAAGATGAGGAATAGATAAAAAGAAAGAACATTTAAAATTTTAAGGACATTTTACAGGAAAGGCATAAGCATTCATATGCACAGAGCCTGTATGTTGCCAGGCATTGTGCTAAGTGTTTTTTCACAAATGTTATCTCATTTGAGCCCCACAACAGCCCTGGGAGGTAGGAACTATTGCTATCTCTATTTACAGTTGAGAAAACGGAGGCAGACAAAGGTTAAGTGACTTGACCAGCGTCACAGAGCTAAAAAATGTCTGAGGTTGGATTTGAATTCACGTCTTTATGACTTCAGGCCCTGAGCTCTATTCAGTTATTTTGTTGCTCATACTGTAAAGACAATACTAATATGACAAGGTATTTTTCCTATAATTATTGTTTTTAACTAATCTTATATTTCCAGTTTTTAGCCATTAAATATTATGTAATAATGAAATAAAAGTGTAAATCTTAGAATAAAACTCATGTGCTTTTAACAAAATAAAAATTTGTCCTCTTTAATTAAAAAGACCAAGTCTCCATAAATAAATTTTTTAAACAGCATCATTACCTATTATTGGCAGTTTGTCTTGGTCAAGCTTTATTCTTGCAAAACCATCCTAAAATAGAAATGTGATACATAATTTTACCACCTGTTATTGAGACAGCATCATTTACCTTCAACGCACATCTCTCAAATGGTAGCAGTGTGACATTAGAAAACGGAAGTAACAGTACAAATAAAGGCTAGGAAACAAGATTTTCCTTAACTTCCCTGTAGTGTTATGCCCAGCACGAGAGCACCTATACACACAAATCTATGCCAAGAATAACACAAAGCTTTAGCTGCTTCAGTCATGTGTTAAATTCAGCAGTCCTTGACAGACCAAGAATTCAACTTTATAGTAAGAAAAGACTGATCACTGAAAGCTGTCCAGCAATGGAAAAGCCTGCCTTCAAAAGTAGAGGCCTACCACTAAGAGTGGCCAAGCAAGAGAAGATGGACAAAGGTAGGTTCTCTGTCTGACTCAAGAGTCAATGTTTTGTCCATCGTAGTGCCAGTTCTTGACTTGATGCTCTGCAAATTATATTCATGTTAGAACTTTACAAAATATATTTGTTGATATCTTTGTTTTTTTCATTACCAAAATTTATTCCAGTATCCTCCTCCTTACCCCTCTCAAAGAGTCAACCCCTCTAACAAATAATATTTTTTAAAGAAAAACAGATGAAACCATTCCCCACCGCCCAGCAAAAACTGATCAACATAATGAAAACGTTTGAAAATATACGCAACGTTCTACACCTGTGGATGTCTTATCTGTGCAAGTAGGAGGAAGTGAGATGTCTTCTCCTATCTCTACTGTGAAGATACATATTACTTTTAATATTTGTAAGAGGCAGCAGGTGGATGGGAAGACTGCTAGCACCAGGGGTCCCATTAGGGCTTTTCCACTGACTCTGAGACTGAACTTGTTTTTATGTGTTTTTTCTCCCAATTGGAGTTTCAGGTTCCTTAGGAAAAAAGACTTTCAAGCTTCTTCTCTTTATATACCCAGCACTTAGCACAGTACTTGATACATAGGAAATGCTTTTAAAAATACTTTTCCTTCCCTTCATTCATGCATTCTATGACTGTGACATCTACTTCAGAAAGCTTTGTAGTGGCATCATATAAACGTAAATCAAGTGATTATAATATGGTACGTAAGTGTGTCTACACAGGTAATATGTTTTCAATTTCAAAGTGGGCACAGTGCTACGAATCAGAAACTGAGATTCAGGCTACATCTTTTTAAGGAAAATGTCTTGGCATCGGTCCAGTGACTAGCTGTATCCAAACTCTTATTATAATGTTTCAAAATGGATTTTAAAATTTCAAAGCTCCAAATTCATGATATTAATTTATCTTAAACAATTCTATCTCAACAATAACAAGGTAAAACAGAGAACAGAAAAAGTACAGAGAACAAAGAATAGTTTATATCTGGGTTAGTTTCTTCTACCTATTTACATACAAACATTTCCTTTCAAATAGCCAGCAATGATAAGAGTTTTTGCAAAACTAGCTTTAATAATTCTTTTGCATATGTTATTTGTAGCTTTTTTACTTACAAAAACAATTGAAAATTTTGTAATTCAGCCTTACCCTTACAATGAAGGAAACATGGAAAATATTTTCCACAGTTCGGGCAAAAGAATCTGGATCAATCACAAAGTCAAAGAAGGATATAGGAGTCTCAGCTATAAACATCAGAAAATAGAAAAGAAAAAGTTACTCTTCATCAAAGTCCATACAACAATACTCCCCTAAAAGATGGAAATGGTATTAACTAAAAAGATGGCAACTAATTTTTTGTAAAATACTGAAAAATCAAGTTTTAAATACACTTAAGATAAAAAATGAACACCTTTTACAATAATCACTTTATGTAAAATGCATATTTTCAAGTTATAAAATGAAGTCACACTCACGCTCTTCTGTGAAATAAGTCTGCAGTAATCCCAGGATCCTTTCCACCTCTTTTTCTGTAGCCTCTTGTTGGGACTCCTCCATTTTTTTCAACTGGAAAGTACAAGCAAGTTAACAAATATGAATGCTCATCATCACCATTATGCAAAAAGGTTTTACCAGAAACAAGTTGAGCCACTCATGTGGCTTCTATGGGAGACCTAGGGTTCTGGAGGACCACCAGCTCAAAATGAAGCCATATTAGGGCATGAAAGGCAAAACACTAATGGTATCTTAAGTTTCATTAACAGGACCGTTATGTACAAAAGGACAGAGATGGTAACTTGATCGTATACTGCCCAAATGAGATGATATCTCAAGTGTCATTTCTAGATTTCAATACCATATTTGAGGAACTGACAAAATGAAGCACTCTACAAGGGCAACCAAGGGGGTGAGTGCACAGGAAACCAGAGAACATAAGGTTAACTTGAAGGTACTAATGCTAGTTAGTCAGTAGTGGCACAAAATATAACCATCTTCAAATATTAGAAACAATAGCCGAATAGAAGCATGATTAGACTTGTTATGTTTAGTTCCAAAGGGTACATCTAGGAGTCATTTGTAGAAAGTACAAAGAAACAACTTTTAACTTGATACAAAAACAAAACAAAACTTTCTAATAATTAGAGTTATCCCAAAGTGGAATGGATTGCCTTAGAAAGCAATACTCTTATCATTGAAAGTTTTCAAATGACTATATATATGATCAAATCTAAGGGATGTTAGAGGAGATAGTTATCACTGAGGTTCCTTGAAAATATGATATAATTATCTACTCTCCCTAGTTGCAAACCACATATTTACCAGGTGGCACCAAGGATGACATCGAAGTATAAATTTGTCAAAAACCACAATATTACGTTTAAAAGGATAAATGTAAACTTTCCATTTCTAGTAACAAGATTTGAAAACCTTATCTCTACTACTAATGGAAGAAAACAATAAAGTTAATAAAAGTATTTTTTAGAATGGTTATAGAAGAGAAACTGGTAACTGAATTTCAAAATGAATAAAAAAAGTTCCATAAAAAAAGCATCAAAATATAAGAATGACAAAAAATTACAAGACATACAGCTCTAAAAATAAATCCATCTTCCTTTCTCCCTCACATCAGATAATGTCTTTGAAACTTATGAAGAGGGCTAACTATTACATCTAAATATAAAACAATAATGACTGCAAGATGCAAACCTCAGCAGGCATGGCCCCTTCTTCTTCTTTCTTATCTTTTCTTCTCTGGCGTTCATTCCGTTGCTTTGGCACAGGAGGATCAGTCTTGAATGAACCAAACCTAATTAGAATGAGAAAAAATCTGATCTGTTCAAAAAAGCTATGATTTACTATAATCATTAAGTAAATTCTGCTCAACATGCTATGTTGGAAAGAGTACTTCCCTTGGAGGCCTATATCCAAGATACATAAGGAATTGACTCAAATTTGTAAGAACAAAAGCCAAATGATAAATGTTCAAAGGATATGAACAGGCTGTTTTCAAAGGAAGAAATCCAAGCAATCATATGAATAAATTCTCCAAATCACTATTAATTAGAGAAATGCAATTATAGTAACTCTGATGTTTTAACTCTCATGTTTTACATCATACCCATCAGACTGGCAAAGCTGACAAAAAAAAGAAAATGATAATTGTTAGAGGGGCTGCAGGAAAATGATACATTAATGCACTTATGGTACACCTGTGAATTGGTCAAAAGTCATTAAATTATGCATGTCCTCTGACCTGGCAAAACCACTCAGGTCTACATACCAAAAATATGAAATTTTAAAAAGACCCACACATATAAAAATATATTAGCTCTCTTTTTGTAGTAGCAAAAAAGTAGAAACTAAGAGGACACCCTTCTATTAGATACTACTAAATAAATTACAATATACAAATTATTCTTATTGTCATTTTGATGAAATGATGGTTTCCAAGAAAATTGGGAGAACCTATATAAAATACGCATAGCAAAGTGAGAACTAGAAGAATCACTTAGGAACATTATTTAAAAAATGAAGTTAAAAGATAAGCTCTCTGATCAATGAAATGACAAATCACAATTCCAGAGGACTTGAGGATGAAGCATGCTATCCACTATCCACCTCTTGAGAGAGAGGTCAGACTCAGGATGCAGAATGAGATTTACACTTTTGGACATGGCCAATGCAAGAATTTGCTTTGTCTGATTATGCATGCTTGTTATAAGGGTTTTCCTTTTTTTTTTTCTTGTTCTTTTGGGAGAGAAAATACAAGCTTGTTAATCAAAAAACTTTTTTTCAATGCTTTATGAAGTTCATCTGTATTCCTGTTAACTATAATGTCATCTCTAAAACAGAGAACTACTTATCAGATATCAACCAACCCCTCTGCAAGGCGCCAAATAAACTTACAAAAAGTGGAATGTTGGAGCGTACTTAAAGAATTTTATTGATATTATTCCAACTCTGAGCCAGGAATCTTCAGGTAAAAATCCAATAATAAGAGATTCTTCCTCACTATCACTTTCTTGTACTTCCAGACGATTTAGACCCATATACTTAAGCTGAAATGATAGGGAAAAACGTCTTAATTTAGTCAAATGCCATCATTTACTAGGTGAAAAACATTCCTAAGTCTCCCAGTTAAATGGTCAGAAACTCTATCATATCTCGTATCTTACACTCAGTTACAATATAGCAGCTAAATAAGTTTATAAGCAGCCATGTTCCATGTATGTTCCATGTAAAGAAAAGCTTTTATCTTGAACCTAATGAAAAATTACCCAGTTAAGTTATATAAACTCTTGGTAAGAAAGTATGATGGTCTAACTCTTTAGCATCTTAAGTGCTATTTTCCAGCAGCACAATGTATACTAGATGTTCCTGTACATGTCTATAAACAGTTCACTTTTGGAAATAGTCACAAAATTTTACAAGCTTAAATTCAAATCAATTTCTAAGTATGTGATACATGCAAAATACTTCTGTCCTCAGAACAGAGCATTATGGTATTGTTGGAAGAGCCACAGATGCAAGTGACCATTTTTAGTAAAGCCAGTAACACAATAATGAAATTCAAAGATAAATTAGAAAAAAAAATTACTTATAAAATGAATACTTAAAATATGCTGTTCACCACCCAAATTTTATCAAAACAGAACTCTTGAAATATATGGAACATTAATAAATAAATATTAACTAAACATGCCACTAAGCACTGAGAAGAGAACTTAAAGTATGACTGGAACCTTAAACTAAATATAAGTCAAAATGGCATCCAAGTCAAAGCACAATTGTATGGTCAATTTTTACTCTAGATGTAAAGTCAGTTATAATCGTTTCTTTGATAATACAAGAAAACTTGAGATACCATTACATTTGAATTAAGATCATGAAAGAGCATTATTTAATTTTCTAGATCTAAGAGATAGGACCAGAGCCCTGAGGTCAAGTTAACCTATGAACTTCTCTCTAATCGGAACTTCACTTGCCTTATGGCTAGTTAATTCCTTCCTCATACTCGTCAAATCCCTGAGACTCAGAATCAACATCACAATTCAGCTTAGTGCTCTCTTTTCAAAGTTCTTCCACTACTTCGCCCACCATTTCCACTGCATCATCTAGAATCCTTACTCTAAAATTAAGAAAAATGCTTTTTCCTTCTCCACCTCTACCACCACCTTTAGGCAATAACTAAAACTCCATCCTTTACCATCTTCTACAAAACCAACAGATTTCTCTCATGCTTTGGATACACAGGTCACTCATTGCTCCCCACTGCCTACCCTAGTAAGCAACCTCAGATCCTATGAAGCTCACATCTTCCAATCATGTCATCATGTCCATGGCCTCATCTACCACTCTCCAGGTCACACTCGACGAAAGCAACATTAGCAAGGTCCTCCAACTGGTCCTCACCAAGATCTCTACTCAGCACTCCACCTTCCACACAGCCACTCTTCTAGTCTCCTGGCCAAAGCCATTCTTCCACTTCATCACATCCTTCTACTTCCCTTGGGAGCTTGGCCTTCTGATCTCTTCTGTACTTGGGAAGCAGGAAAATAATGCCTACTACTAACACTAGCTGCATGATTATAGCAAGTCCCTTATGCTTGCTGATTCTCAACTTTACTATCTGTAAAATGAGAATACTAGTACCTGTGGTGCCCATATCACAAGGTTGTTGCGAGGCTCAAATACAGGGTGTCCCAAAACTCCTAGAGGAGCAACAAGCTCTGATAACTTCAGAAGTAAAAATGCTACAAACTTAGGAAAAACGGCATTTGAGAGGTTAATGATATTTTTTAAAAAGTATATTGATATAAATCATTAAATTTCAACATAACCACCATCGTGTGTTCATATATCACTCTAGATGATTTTCAAACTCTGTAAAAAAAAAAAAAAACTTTCACCTTTGCTGCTCAATGAAAGGACTGCCTTTGCAATTCTAGCCTTAAGATTCTGTCAAGAATGAGGTTTTGATGCATATAGGACAGCCTTGACGACCCTCAAGAAAAAAGTGAGCAAAGTGGCCAAGCAAGAGGACTTGCTCTACCTATTCACAGGCTGACCTAAACACAATGCACATTGAAAGCACACCGCACATTGTTAAAACTTTTTACTACTGTAATGATTTTTTCCCCCAAGTTTGTAGCATTTATACTTTCTGAAGTCTAAAAGTGCAAAGACTATACGTAATACCTTTTTTGTAAAGGTTTACAAAAGTTTTAAAACATTACTTATGTGTTGGCTATTAATACTAACTTTAATCTCTCCCTACTTACTAGTCTTTTCCCCTACTGTCGAGCCCAGAGCTTCTTAACCTTCTCCTCATGACCCCTTTACCCTTTTCAGCAGTGTTAGCTGGTGATGCCTGGCCTGAGTCAGAACCAAGGCTGCAGTGAAGTTACAAGACGCAATGCCGGTAAGCAGATGCATTATAAGTCTGATTTTCAATTAATTCTTGGTCATCACCTGTTCAGAAACCTTTTAATGTTGCCAAACTTTTTTAGACCTCATATGGAGTCATGGCCCACAGCTGAAGAAGGCCTAGCCAAGCTGGTCTACTTATTGTTCCTTATAAACACTCCAGCTCCCACTAATGTACATCTGCACCATCTGCAAACAGATAGTGCATAACTCAAATGAACTGCTTCTACCTCTGTAGGCTTTCGAGCTTCTTTTAAACAACAGCTCAGGCGCCATCTCCTGTGACAGATCCACTCTTTCCCTCTGGAAAATTGTATCTATTTTGCAATTAATATTCTGTGTACAAGTTATATTCTACACCCACTCATCCCAAATGCACTCTCCTTGAAGACAGGGGCCTGCTTTATCTTAATCCTTGAACAATGCCTTTTAACATGTTTCATTAGTCATCAAGAAAAGCCTAAATTAACTGGAGGAAGGTTCCCAAACACGTTAAATGATATGTAAGAATTACAGGCAGCACAGAGAAGAGCCACACAGGGGAGGGCAGAGATGAGCTATGATTTGCCTCCATGGAAAGAGTTATCCTAATAATGAGATCACAAAAGAACTGAAGCAGCTAGCATTTCTAGCACTTTGTCAAATAACAAGATACAGGGGAGAGAACAAGAGGAAAAGGGAATAAGCATTTATCTAACATCTACTCTGTGCCAGGCTCTGTACCATATGCACTTTACAAACATAATCTCATTGGAACCCCACAACTCCTCAGAGATAGGTGCTATTAGCCCCATTTTACACTTGACGAAATGAAGGCAAGCAGAGGTGAAATAATTTAATGAGCATCACACAGCTAGTAAATGTCTGAGGCCAGACTTAACAGCAGACATCCTCGTTCCCAGCATCCAGTTCTTCCATAATAATAATGCGTATTCTAGCTGACATTTATAAAGCATTTTAAGGTCTGCAAAATGATTTATACATATTATCTTTCTTGATGCCTACAATTCTGTGAAATAGGTCCTATCATTCTTACCTGTTATATGTGGTGTAGCCTGCTCACACCCATCAAATACTTCTCTAGTGTCCTCTAGGTGATATCTACTTTCAACATTTTGGAAACCAGTCACAGCTTTATAAAAACACTGGTGGAATATTGGGACTTTGTTCCAAGGACAATCTTTGGGACATGACAATTGCCATTTCCCAAAGGTAATTCACACTGCTTTCATCCAGGTCCAATTCTGGGTCCAAGAGAATAATGACTGTGTGCTTTTCTATCTGTCTGAGATACACATATCTGACAAATTGTGTGGGCTATCCATTTAACTACAACCATTAGCCTAGACAAGAGGAAATCTTCATTCACTTTCTTTTTCCTACACAGAGGATCAGACTAAACTTCTGAGTGTGTATCCCCCAGGAGGCCCTGCAAATGTTCCGGTCGTCAACACAAGGATACATATTATCAATAATAAGAAAAGCATCTTCAGACAGGAGGATCCGGAAGACCTCACCGACTATAGGGAAGCCTACTTTAACAAAGACTCTCCATCTCCACAACAGCAGTAAGCACATTTCTGTATCCTACTTCTTTTTGGATGAGTGCCAAAGTTCTGTTATCTCCCTCAGGAAATTATGTATAATTTTGATATATGCAAGAAAGAAGCCTTGCAGGAAGAAAGTCTTTAACAGAGCATTCTGTTCTACTGAATCAATTAAAAAAAATCAACAGTAAGCAGAGCTTATATTCATATATACATGAATATATGATGAATATATATGAATATATATTCATATATACATGTAGACATCTGTGTAGACATATGTCTGTATGTATATATAACATGTGTATATATACATATGTATATATATGTGTGTACCTAGATATATATCTTTTGGTCAACTGTATGATGTTAAAGATATAGTCTACGGGGAAATATCACTTGTGAAAACCAATTTGCTTTTAATATCCTCACCAAGGAGGTTCCTAGGACATGTGTAATTATTCACACAGAAATTTAATACAGACAGGAGGTAGTCAATATTAGGCCCTAGGATCCTAGATTTAAAGATGGAAGAGATCTTAAATATCATTAAGTTCAACCTCATTTACTGATGAAGAAATTGAGGCCTAGAAAAGGTAAGCTGCCCAAGATCACAGGGATAGATGTGGAAGAATTAGGATTTGAATTTGGGTCCTCTGATGCCAAAGCCAGCTTTCACTCTACCATGCAGCCTTGTCTTGATTGCCTTTTTTCCCTTTTTCAGGAGAATGAATCTCTCCCTGGCATCACAATCATACCCCTTCCAGCATAGATTTTTTCTCTGTGTACACCTGGCCTAGGCCAGGTGCTTGAGCCAACCGTATTTTGTTCAGCTCTCTTTCTACATTTCTCTATCTCTAAGGATACTGACAATTTACAGTTCAGCGTGTGGTCCTTCTCTTCTAGATGATAGCAAGGGCTTGCTATCACAACTGCGGTAACTCTTTTGTCTGTTTTCCTGCTGCCCTCAAAATGACTCTGCTTAGTTGGGTCATTCCAACTAAGCTCACTTCAAAATGGTTTTAGTGTATGCTGCTTGTTTTAAGTGGGACTATTTATCATATTCTACCATCCTTCTAAGATTTAACAATGAAGTTAATATCACAATCCAGTGTTTCCCTTAACTTCTGCATATCTCCACTTTCTAGTTGAAAGTAAGGTTAATTTCTAGGTTGATTTATATTGCAATTGATTTATATTGGTTAAACTTTAATATGAAATTGTAAGAATCCTTCTTTCCATGTCCTGTTTTTCGTTTGTTCTTTCCAACTTGTTAAGGTAGGAACTGTTAAACTGCATTCCAATTTTTTTCATCTTTATTCCTCTAGTTTTGTATTCATTTGGATATTGGCTCTAACAAGCTGGTGGTGTGACTATCCCAAAACAGCTGAGTTCAAGCAACTCCTACATCAATAATATATTCTTTCCTGATTATTAAAACATCATTCATTTCATTCTACGGTGATGTTCATTTCTGCTTGCCATGTCCACAGCCTTCTGATTCTTCTAAGAAAGTAAATACAATGTAAACACTTTTAAGTAGCCTAAGTCTTCTGCTTCTTTCATTTCTCACCAGGCTGCAATTCAAACTCCACCATCACACCCCAGAAATCTCTTCTTCCCACTTTGGCCCTGGAATTCTACCTTGAAAAGACCCTCAGCTCCTCTCTCTGCACCTCTCCCAGAACCACCATTTCAGGAGGAGGCTCAGACCATTTCTCACCAAGGTGCAAACCCGGACTCCTCCACCACACCCCCATGAAGGCACCTTCCTTTCCCTCTTCCCCACCCTTGCTCCCTTTTCTGTGTTTTCTATATCCTTTAGAACATAAGCTCCCTGAAGGCAGGCACTATCTTTCTTTTTGTTTGTATTTGTGGTCCTAATATTTGTACAGTTCCTGGAATGTAGGTGCTTAGTATTTGTTCACCAACTGGTTTATTTCTGATCCATATTTTCCAACATTTTTCATCATCTTGACCTGCTCCTACCATGACATTTATGTTTTACCAAGTGTCCAAATATACGTTATGACTCTCAAAATTAAATGAAATCCTTTGGACAATTTCTTACCTCCCTATCCTGTGCAGCAAATATTTGCAATTATTTTCATGGTACATTTTGCAAATAATTATCAGCATTATTATAACATGCAGTGAGTAATGAATGGCCTAATGAGAGTTTGCTGTCTTTGGAAGCACAACAAAACTGAGTCCTCTAACTACAGTACTCCAAGGGGAAGCTGTGAGTCATCCTTCCTTTTAATTACCATTTAATTTTGCCTTCTATTTCCATTGATAGCAAGGATATCAAGATTTGTACTATTCAGTTCCTCTGATGGTATGTCCACTTACTGATCACCAGACAAAGAATTCATCTTTAGAGTACCAGCAATATATCTAATCAACCATTCCTTACGTGTGACCAGACTATTCCTCAATGACCTACTCCTGCCTCACTGTGGTACGGAGGTGCTCCTGGGCTCTCAAAGGCTGTGCCAACACAGTGTAAGCTCTGGTTGGTTTAGACGTGGGAAAGGCTTCGAGATCAGTCCTGCCAACAGAATGAGTAGGTGTTTTTTGAGGATCAGTCTAGCCAAGTATAGAAAGGCTCATCATTAGTAGGCTGGCCATGACTTCTTCAATTATTCATGAAACAAAGGAAAAATATAAAACAATCTTCGCTACCATGCAGCCCCCTTCAGGTTCTACAGTGACAGTGTCAGAGTGGTAAAAGGAGGGCAGAATGTACTAAGAATCTATATTTAAACTGTCTATAAACTTTAACTTAGCTGTCTGTTCAGTAGTATGCACTCTTGAAACAAGACAATGTTATGAACAACTTATTTAAAATACTAAGAGCAGAGTGGGCAACCACCTAGACTTCATTTCAATTTCACCCTACTATAAAGGAAAGAAATAAAAATTCCAAATAACCTTTAGAATTCAGTCAGCCCCAATTTCACAAAGAACAAAAGAAAATCTTACAGTCTGGAAAGAAAGAGAGCATCGGACATTCTGGTAAAGTGATATACACACCTCTATGATTACAGTAAATGTCTAATATCTAAGTCATTATTTCATACCTATTTACTAGCTCCACGCTTGATTCCAACCTGTGAAATGGGGTATTACCATATAAGTTTGGTGCAGAAGGCCATTTAAAAACTTTTTCAAAATCTGGTAAAGTGAAAGAGGTTTTTTAAAATGCAGTGGCTCTGAACTTACCAAATCTTCAGAATAGGATGTGGGATCAAATAAGGTCATATCAGAATGCAACTGATTTGCCTTTTCTTTACCCAAGTCTGAAGCCAACACAAGAAACTGAGCATCTAGGGCTGCTTCTCTTGCTTGGGACACTGTTCAAAAAAATCAATAAAGATTATCAAGATATGATAGAATAGTCAAAGTGGCTAAATTCAATCTATCAGTCATGAGAACATACCTGTAATTAACAAACTGCTATCCCCACAAACTGCGCACTGCCCTTCCTCTAAGTGGGCAATCCATCCCCACCTCGGAACAAATCTAGAACATGTTCCCTTTTCATCTCTGTCTTTTGGAACCTTCCTCTAAGGCTCAGCCCAGGAGCCCTTTCCTTCATGAAGCCGTAATTGAGTCCCTCAGTCATCAGTGTTCTCTTCCTGAAGATCAAAGACCTATACCTGGAAAAAGTTCTAGAGATCATTTAGTCTAGCTAGCCCCTCATTTTACACCTGAGGAAAGGGAGGTCTTGAGGCTCAATATCCCACAGAAAATACCTGTCAAAAATGGCATCTGAACCCAGGTGCTTTGTGTCCACAGTTAGTGTCCTTTTCACTGTATTCTGCTGCCTTTTAAATGACTTTCTATTTACTTGTGTACATGGTATTTAAACTCCTTGAAGGGACTCTCATTTTTATTTCTACATGCCTATCATTTCATACACTGCCTTACGTAGAACACATGTTTAACCTTTTTTTTTTAAACTGAATTTACTAAAACAGAACTCTTACCCCTTTATCAAAACAAAATTCTATTCCTCTTTTCTCCATTTCTGTTAATGTGATTCTTTTCTCAATCATTAAGGCCTAATTAAACCTTAGTCATCTCTGATTATGGCAACCTAGAAGGCCAGGCCTGGAGTCAGGAAGACTCATCTTCCTGAGTTCAAATCTGGCCTCATACACTTACTAGCTGTGTGACCCTGGGCAAATCACTTAACCCTGCTTGCCTCAGTTTCCTCATTCATAAAATGAGCTGGAGAAGGCAATAGCAAACCACTCTAGTATTTTTGCCAAGAAAACCCCAAAAGGGGTCACGGAGAGTTGAACACACTAAAAGGAGGGAACCACAACATCTTTGATTGTCTCCTCCTACCCCCTACCC
>CM053769.1:531892039-531911398 GCA_028658325.1 Potorous gilbertii | reverse complement strand
TCCCGGAGATCCCCCGCTCCCCTCTCAGCCCGTCTCTCTCACTGACCTGTGCGTCTGTGGGTGGAGGGACCTTCGCAGCTGCCGGAGATTCAGGTCCCTGACGCCTGCTGGGCTCTGCTCGCTCCTCTCAGTGCCTCGTGGCCGGGGCAGGGGAGGGGAGCGTTCGGCGGGGCAGGACTTCGCTCCCGTCCTGGGGTACTTTTGCGGTCGGTTTTTCAGGGCTCTCTGCAACGGAAATCTCCTTCACTGTGTTGCTGCGCGGCTTCCACTGTTCCAGAATTTGTCAGGAGTTCTTTTTACAGGGAATCTATGGGCTGTGGGTTCGGACCTAGCATAGGTGAGTCTTTCTACTCCGCCATCTTGGCTCCGCCCCCTCTAGTTCTTTACTAACACAAAAAAAAGTGTTGCATAAATATATTGGTGTATCTAGGGCCTTTCTTTTTGTCACTGACCTCCTTGCCTCGAGTATAGCTAGCACTGGAATCTCTGGGTCAAAGAATTGGGATGTTTTAGTTACTTTCTTAGCATGGTTCCAAATTGTTTCCAGAATGATTCTACTAATTTGCAGAATCACCAAAATGCATCAGTGTACCTGTTTTTGCCTAATCTTTCCAACACTGATTATTCCTGTCTTCTGTCATTGTTGCCAGTTTGATGGGTGTGAGGTACAAACTCAGAGCTGTTTTGATTTGCATTTATATTATAGTATGTTGGGGGGGCATTCTTTTATCTGGTTATTAATCAATTACCATTCCTTTGAGAATTATTTGTTCATATTTATTGACCATTTATCTATTGGAAAATGGCTTGTGGTCTTATATATTCTACTAATTGCCTACATATCCTAGCTCTTAGACACTTACCAGAGACATTTAATTCCATGTTTTCTTGAAATCAGAAGAGTACTAGTAGGGCATAGTTCTCATTCTCTGCACATGACCAGATGATCTCTTCAGTTATTAGTTTCTTTGATAATATCATTTTCCTTTTTTTTTAAGCATTACAACTTCTTTTGGACAACACCATGTTCATGATGTTACAACCTGCTATGAACTATTGCTCTTTGAATGATCCCGGATTTCAGTTCCTCAGAGACTATAGTATTCCATACCTCACTGACATATAATACCAGGAGAATAATGTTATTTTTTAAAAATGAGCTTTTGTTCCAGTGAGAAGCTTGGGGGTCATTAAAAAGAATTTTGACATTTCCCAAAGACGTTCCAAGCTGCTCTTCTGATGTTCAATTCTGAGCCCAGACATTATTTTTCAAGCCCAGAGGCATGTTTTGACTGGGAAAGGCAGTGACTGTTGTGTCTGCCCCTATTATGTACCTGGTAACCCCCTTAGCACTACATCAATATATTACAATATACAACAGATCGGAGAAGCATGAGGACTCTATCTCCTCCTTGTCCTGATTCATGCTCATTGTACTATGGAATAGAGCCCACACTCCATTCCTTGTCTTTTCTCCCTTTCATTGCTACTTCCAGTTTCCAATATTTTCTATGTTATCCTTCCTGTTCAGAAGAACAGCTTTGAGTAAATAAATCATTTAGACCCTTATATATACCCAAATTAACTATAAAGGACATATGAAGAAAGACCCTATTTGCATCCAGAGAAAGAACTGATAAATGGAAGTATATATAGAATGATTTTACATATATATGTATGTAAATACACATATACATGTGTATATACATACATATATATATATGTATATACACACGTATTTGTGTCTAATGGTAGCTATACCTAGCGTTGATGGGAGGGGCGGGAAGAAAAAAAGAAATTTACTTGATAACTTTATTATATATTTAAAAGGAATAGCAAATTGTGTATAATAAATTTGCAATTTCATAGGCAATCATCTTTTTTTATTATACCATGTTAGGGGAATGCTTGTTTTTATTCCATAAATTAAAAATAAAATAAAGAAAAATTGAAAAGAAAAAGAAGAGAAAGATCTCATGTATTGTTCCCTGCTATGTTAGAGATTTGGTATATTTTCATTGTCTGCCTGGATAGTCATTTGTCTGGCATGCCGTCAAAGGAATGCTCTTTCAGGTATAGGTTGGATTAAGAGTTCTTTAAGCTCTGTGATAGACAAATTCTATAGATTGCCAATTTAACTGCATATCATGTCATCAGGATGACAGACCTAAAAACATTAGTGGTAAATAAATTCTTCAAAGTACTTCCAACTGGCACCTGGAACTGCACTTTTCCTTCCTGAAAAATATAAAAACATCATCCTAACAAAAGGAAAAAAACCCCCAAACTTTTAAATGGTCATGTTTGTAGTGCATTGTATGATCATTGTTATACTTGATCTATTATTTGTGTTATAATATATACATTCCATTCTAAAAGAATTTACCAAAATATAACGGAATGTGAGCTTTATAACAACACTGGGAGGTAAGGGGATTATTAGTGTTTTCCTTTTAGAGACGAGAAAAACAGACTCAGAGAAGTTGGTGCTTACCCAAGATTACACAGTTAATAAGTGGCAGATGCATTACTGACATTTATTCAAATGCTTTCATTATTAGATATTTTAGAACCTCACAATCTTAAATGGTTACAATCTTAAGGCTGATTTTCTTACAGATGACTGCCTTTCTAAAATCCCAACCAAATCCTTTAAACTCCCAATCATTTACAGTGTTTAGTACCCCGGGACACAGCATGGTATATAGTGATAGACTTCTACGTCAGTGTCAGGAGACACTGGATTCAAGTTGTGTGTGTTCCTGCTAAGTCACTTAATTTTTCAGTGCCCTAGGCCTAGACTGTTCTCTAGGACTAAGTTTCAGAGCAAGTGCCTATCTCTAGCAATAGAGAGAATTTCCTTACCAGGAGATCTCTATATCAACGAAGCTGTTACTGTTGTTGAGTTGTTTTCAGTCGTGTCTGATTCTTCATGACTCTTTTTGGGGTATTTTTGGCAAAGATATTGAAGATGAGGAAACTGAGGCAAACAAGCAAGTGACTTGTCCAGGGTCACATTGCTAGTGTCTAAGGCCATATTTGACCTCAGGTCCACCTGCTTTAAGGTTAAGGCAGTACCGTGCCATTTAGCTGAAATTATAGGTCCAAAAAGATGGGAAGTCAATATGGGAAGATTTGTAGAAATAGAGGTATAGTAATGCACAGTTGGTGGGTATGTAAATTGTTTCAACCTCTCTGAAAGCAATTTGAAAAGATGCTAAGAAAGTGACTAAAATGTTAACACTCTAGGATGACTCAGAGATTCCACCAGTAGGCATATAGCCCGAGTAACTCAATGACACAAAGGAAGACCCTGTGTTCCACAAAATATTTTTAGCAATACTTTGTATAGTATTTTTAGTATAGTACTTTTTATAGTAGTTAAAAAGAAAGAAAAAATGTAAATGCCTACCGATGGATGCCTGTTACATGAATGTAATAGAATATCACAGTACAAAAAGAATCAGTGAATATGATGAATACAGAGAGATACAGGAAGACTTATATGAACAGAAGCTAAATGCAGTAAGCAGAACTATGAAAACAACATACATGATTATAATAGTGCAAATGAAAATTACAACAGGAACAAAGATAATTTGAGCTGAATGCAGTGAAATGACAAAGGACTAAGCCTGATCCTAGATACTCGCTAGCTGTGTAACCTTGGACAAGTTACTTAACTCTGTTTGCCTCAGTTTCATTATCTGTAAAATGGGCTGGAGAAAGAAATGGTCAACCACTCCAGCATCTCTGCCAAGGAAGTCCCAAATGGGGTCACTAAGAGTCAGACGCTACCAAACAACTGAACAACAGGAAGTCTGACCCCAAAGAAGAAATAGGAGAAGGCTTCTCTCCTGCTTCTTTGAAGAGGGGGGACACTGGGTACAAAACCCTGTATGTAATGTTAGACTTTTTTGATGTGAATTTTTTTTTCTTTTTTGTAATAAGGGGTAGTTCTCTGAGAGGAGACATTCTCTCTAGCATAGAGTTCTTAACCTTAAACCAACCCACATTTGTAGACTACTTTCATGTAATCCTAGGGGGTGAATAAGGAATCATGAGTAGGGAAAGAGAAAAAGTTTTGAAAAGCTCCCAAATTAGAAAGAACGATCTTTTCTGTATGTTTATTTGAACTTGAGGAATACTAAGTGATTAAGTCACAAGAACAGATTGGGGATATAAATGATACAAAAGCATAAGATATCATTTTACACCTATCAGACTGGCTAAAATGATAGAAGGGGAAAGTGATAAATATTGGAGTGCATATGGAAAAACTGGAAACTTAATTCAATATTGGTGGATCAGTGAGGTGATCCAGCCATTTTGGAGAAAGATTTGGAATTACACCCAAAAAGTTATTAAACTGCCTATACCCTTTGAGTCAACAATGTCACTATTCTGTTTCCCAAGATGATTAGGGAAAAAGGAAAAGAACCTATATGTTCTCAAATATTTATAGAAGCTCTCTTTACAGTGGCAAAGAACTGGAAATTGGGGTGAAATTAGGGCCCATCAATTGCAGAATGACTGAACAAATTATTAGATTTGTTTGTAGATAGAAGATTGATAGAATATTACTCTGCTATAAAAAATTATGAGCTTGATGATTTTAGAAAAGCATGGAGAGAGCTCCACAAAATAATGAGGAGCAAAAATGAGCAGAACCAAGAGAACCAGTAACGGCAATATTGTTTTAAGAACAACTTTGAGTGACCAAGCCATTCTATTGCAAATATCTAAATTAACTGCAAAGATCCTATGAAGAACCAACATATATACACATAGGTATATATGTGTGTCTGTACATATATATATATATATATATACACATGCATGTGTATATGTATATGTGTGTGTATATACATATATGTGTATATGAATGTATGTGTGTATATATACATATATATTATATATATTTGTGTCTAATGGTAGCCATTTCTAGGATGAGATTTGGGGGAGGGAAGGAGAAGAAAAGAAAATAACATGAAAACTTTGTTGTATATCTGAAAGGAATAATAATTTGTACGTAATAGATCTGCAGTTTCAGGTGGAATCTTCTGTTTTTCTATTCCACTTTGTTATGGAAATAGTTGTTTTATTTCTTAAGTTCAGAATAAAAAAACGTTTCTAACATTTAACATTAAAAAAAAAATGTAAACTTTTTGAACCCAGAGACTATTTTTGCCTTTGTTCATTTAGCACATAGTAAGCACTTAATAAATGCTTGCTGATTTGAAAAAAAAAAAAGATATCAATAAAAATGTTTTAAAACAAAAAATAAATTATGAGGCCAGTCAAAAAAATAATTCCTTTCAATTGTCCAGAAATAAAACCTATTTATAGCCTTCAGGGGTTATCTAAAGATCAGACAGGTTAAAGTGCCTTGTGTATAGTCACATAGCTAGTGTCAGAGGCAATATTCGAACTCCGATCAATGCTACCCCTTAGCCTGGGGTCAAAAAATATGACAATAGAAGTTTTAAAAATCGAAACATTTTCAGGAAGACAGGCTGACTTTTAGAGTTCAATAAAAGAAGATTTATTTAAGATATTCCAAGAAAAAGACAACTGCTCTAGTTTTATGAAACCGACAAGGGCCTACACTGTCGGCCTGACTTGCCCCATATATCAGGAAGTCTATTCACTTTCCAGGTTGTTTCTCTCCCTCCCAACGTCTTAGTTTAAAGCACAGTTTGGCCAAGTCAAAGAACAGGGCTGTTACAGTCAAATGGATCTGCCTGCAGAAGGTTGTCCAGGATGACTGTGTTTTCCAGAGGCAGCCTAATTCTCCTGAATATACAGCCCGAGGAAGGGAGTAGCCCTCCCTCAGCGCTACCTGAGAGCTTGCTGCAGCCAGTGTTATTCTCATCTTGCGACTGAAAATTCCTTTTGAGAACTGACGTGTCACAGCAGTAAAGCTCCCAGGGTCAGATTCCTTACACTTCGCTGCCGTCCAGCATAGTGTTCTCAACCTGAAGCCAACTCACATTTATAGAACACTTGCTTTCATGTGATCCTGGGGTGAAAAGAGAGACTGTAAGTCGGGAGAGAGAAAAACTGGGGAAAAGTTATAAAATCAGGAAGAGAGTGGCCTTTCTTTCCTTATTCTTATTCATGCTAGAAGAACACGGGGTAAGTAAGCCACAGATCCTGTTTTCTCTACTCCTTTAATGAGCATGTACTTTGAACTAGTTTGGCAACTGAGATTAGAGGGATGAATTTTGAAAAGTCTTTTTATTTTTTTTCTGACACAGTAAAATTTCAAGTTCATTTGTGTTTCTATTTTTGGTTTGTTTTAAAAATAGGATGGTTTTTATTTCTTCCCCTCAAATAGTCAATGGTTTTTAAAGCAAAATAGTGACAATTATTCAAGTTTTTCTGGACCTCAGTTTCTTCATTAGTAAAATTGAAAGGGTTGGGTTGAATGACCAAGGGTCACTCCCTTCCAGCCTTAATAATTCTGTCAGCAAGAAGTCTTAATAGCACACATTTGTAATTAAGCAGCCATGTCATTTAAGAAGGTATTTGAACTTAAGAGTTTATTGAAAATAAGTTATTTATAAGCTCTTAATCATGTTGGGTTATAATTGCATTCTTCTTTGGATTTTTACAAAACAAAATAAACTTTCCTGGCATATTTCCTCATTTGTAAAGTGAGAGATTTGGACAACATGATTTCTGATTGCCATGTTCCTATAGGGCTATTTTAGAAGCTGTGATTATTCATTTAAGTTGCCATGATGTTCATAGAAAATGTGTGTTTCTTAGAATGATTCTCAGTGGTAATTTATTAGCAACACTGACAGGTCAAAACTGACCCACGCCTGAACCTAAGGCTTAGGACAATCTACATATTATTTCATTAGAGCATTTAATTTTAAGGACTGATTACCTTCTTGTTACAATTTTGGTGTTTAGGTTTGGAGGTATTAGATGAGTTCTTGGAGCTTTGAAGACCCTTATGATTCTAGATCTATAAGTGAATAATTTCAGATATTTCCCAAAGTGGTTGTGAAAAAAAACTCAGTGTCCTTTTTGAAGGTTTTATTGGGAAAGTGCTTTATTTCATGTTAAATCGAAGTCCTACTTTAGGAGACAACTGGATTAAAATGGGGAGAGTGCTAGATTCAAAGTTGGAGGATCTCAAACTGAATGCTGGCTTGCTTCTTATTCCCTGTTGTGATCTGCAACAATTTCCTTAGCCTTTCTGGGTTTCAATATTCTTATCTATAAAATGAAGGTGTTGGACAATATGATTCCTAAGGTGCCTTAAAGCTGGAAATCTTAGGATTCTCTGGTCTTCCCATATCTTTAGAATATTACAGAATAGCAGTGAAAAGTTAAATTTGGTTAGTTTTCTTTATAAGAAAGGAAAGAAGTGTCTCTCTAAGTTTTGTATGTATGCATTTTAAATTCATTATGTCCAAAATGGGAACTCATTTTATTTCTCCCTAAACTCACTCTTCCTCCTAGCTTTCTTATTTGACTTGAGGACACTATCGTCCTTCCTTTGAGTCATTTTTCACCCCTCTCTCTTCCTTACTCCAGTTCCCCATCTATGCAACTGCCAAGTCTTATCTTGCCCACTTCTGCAACATCTCATAGACATCCCTTTCTCTTAGGTCATGCAACCATAACTCCAGTTCAACCTCTCATCACTTCTTCATGTGGTTGTCTCACCCCTCTCCAATCAACTTCCACACAGATCTCAAACCAATATTCCTAAAGCACAGGTCTGACGGTGTCACTGCTCTGCTTAAGACACTTAAGGATTAAGTGCAAATTCTTTATTTAGCTTTAAAGTCCTTTGTAATCTGAATGCTTTCTAGAATGATTTCACATTACTTCCCTATTTTGGCTAAAATTTAGCCCAAATGGCCTAGTTGCTGCTCCTTTCACATGGCATTCCATCTACCAACTCAATGACTTTGCACTGGGTATCCCCCATGTACAGAGGACTTTCCTTTCAAATCTCAGCTCAAATGCCACCTCCTGCTCTATATGAGACCTTATCTGATCCCCCAGGTCATTATGCTCTCCTCCCCAAATATTACTTTGCATTGACTTTGTCTATATTTTGTACTAACCTATCTGTGTATGTGTTGTGTTCCCTCCAATAGAATAGAAGTTCCTTGAAGTCAGGGACTGTTTCTTTGTCTTTAAATCCCTGACACCTAGTATGGTGCCTTGCACAGAGTAGTTGCTTAGTAAGCTTGCTGAATTGAATTGAATATATTCTGAAGTTAACAAAAATTATTCAATCATATGCCTAGAAGAGGCTTGAAAGATCACTTAATCTAACCCACTGACTCTGTGTAATGCTGTTTCAAACAATTCCTTAGAACTCACACCTTTCCCCAAAATCCTTTTCCTTTTCTTTTTCCTTAAAGGTCTATGAACAATAACTCATGATAACCTCCCATTTCAAACTTTGTCTTATAGTCATATAAAATATGTTCATCTATTTCTATAAATTTCTTCTTCTCCTGCTTTTAGGGGAAATATTCATATGATGATCTTTAGCAAGTCTAGAATTTAAGAATACCTTAAAGGATCAAGCTATGTCAATTGATAATTCATTTAGAATACTAGACTGAAAATGAGAAGAGTCACAAGAACGGAAGAGATGTAAAGTGCTATAGGAGTTCAGAGAAGGGAAGAGATTATGATAAGAAAGGGAAAGGAAAGAAAAGGAAAGGAAAGGAAAAGAAAGGAAAGGAAAGGAAAGGAAAGGAAAGGAAAGGAAAAAGGAAAGAAAAAGGATTTTGGGGAAGGGTGTGAATTGAACTAGGACTTAAAGGAAGATCCTTATTTTGATACTGGGAGAAAAGAAAAGTGGTGTTCCAGACAGAGGTAATGCAAAAAAAGCATACAGGAAAGAAAGCACAATGGGGACAGTAAGTGGATTATGTTTAGCGAGAGTAGAGGATTTGTGTCAAGATGCTCCTGGAAAGCTGGACATGAAGAACCTTGAATGCCAGGTGAAGGCATTTAGATTTTATCCTAGGCAATGAGAAGCAATAGCAAGAGTTCTCAGAAGGGAAGTCAAATGAGAAAATGATGTTTACTTAGGATGGTTAATCTGACATCAGGCTGGAAAATGATTCAGAGGAAGGAAAGAATGGTGGCAGATGAAACCAGTTAGAAAGCTACTCCAGTAATCTGGTGTGAGGTTCGATGAAGGCATCAAAGTAGAGTGGTAGCAATGGGAAAGAAAAGACAGGATGGATTCAAGGGACATCTGAAAAATCAACATGACCTGGTCAACATCTTGTTGGGATGGGAGGTGGGAAGCCAAGGTGACTTAACTGTAAATAAATATAAAAGCATTTTAAAAGTCATCATTAGAAGGATAATTTATGTCTACATTTCTAACCCTAACCCTTGTGAAATATACATGTATAGCAAGAATAAGAGAAGTATTTTTTTCAAGATTACCACCCGAAGTTTCCTAAATATTATTAATAATGGTGCTTAAAATTGACACGGTATGATTAGTGCCCTTAGTATGTAACCAAAAAAAGGGGAAATCCTATTGTGTCAGATCCAAATCTGTGAGCAGTCCACATGGACTGGGGCCAGGATTGGTTTCCATGAGTTTTAACTCCAGATTAACTCCAGCGTCATACACCAGTGCTGTAAATCAAATAGAAATGGCAAAAGGGATAGCTTTCTATAGTCAAACAGCTAGCATCTGTTTGCCATCAGGTAGTATTTACAATGAATTGTGTCTCCCTGCTCTGCGGCATTGGAGAAGTAGCTAGCATCCCCAAATCCATGTAGACAAAGAATCCTGAGGCATAAAGAGTATTTATTGATGTGTACATTTCTGATTAGATTCATTATTCAGTTCAACAAACTTTATTAAGCATCTCCTGCATGTTGGATGAGCATCGATGCTGGGAGCTGGGGGAAATACATATTTTAGATAAGGTCTGGTAGAATCATTATGTAAGCAGGTGCTCTGAAATAACACTAATAGACTCAAAAGGTCATGGCTTCCATTTATTTAGTACTTTAAATTCTGCAAAGCGGACTTTGTACTATGTACTTTGTACATAGATAATATCATTTGATCTTTACAACAACCCTGTCATATAGGTTACCATTATATTTATAACTCCTTTAGGGTCTCAGTTAAATGATCTGGCTTTGATCACAGAGCTATTACTCATTGGAGGTTCAAGTGAAACTCAGGTTTTTCTGACTCCAAATCCAACACTGATTTTTATATATTTTTATTATTAAATATTATATTAATATTAATGGACTACACAATAGATTATATTCTATTTTATATATTATTATTATATAGATAATATGAAGTAGATAAAATATTATCTATTAAAATATATTAATGTATTTATATGCTTTACATAGCAAGTTACATACATGATCTCATTTGAACATCACTTTTTTAAGTTTTAAAATTTTTTCCTCAGTTACATGTGAAGAAAATTTTTAGCATTCATTTTTACAAGATTTTGAGTTGCAAATTTTTCTCCCTCTCACACTTCCTTTCTTCTGAAAATGATAGGCATTTTGATATAGTTTATACATTACAGTACTGCTTTGGGATGGGTACTACAGATAATAACCACCCTTTTACAGATGAGGAAACTGCAGTTCCAAGAAACTAAAAGAACTTGGCCATAGTTAAACAGCAAGTCTTCTAGAAGCCAGGTCTTTCTGATTCCAGATTCATTACTTTCTCAATATATCATGCAAAATGAATGAAAAACTGGAGGGAGTTCTTTTCAAGGCAGCTGTCAGAATTATTGCAGCTAAAAGAAGATATTAAAGTAATGGTTGACTAATAAAGCTGAGGTCCATGGGTCTGATCCTCGATCTTGTAGGTTTGGAAGGAAACAATTTAATCATTTCATCCAGGGATAGAGAACTCTGGAAAGATGATTCACTTTGCTCAAACTTAGAAAACTGGGAGTCTAACCTAGAAAACGCTATGCCAGTTTGCTGATTTACAGTGACAAGAGAACTGGTGTCACTGTATCCAGTCTTGTATAAAGTATTCCTTCCAAATGATCCAATCAGGTGGACCCTTCCAGGTGAATCCACTCACAGGGTCAGTTGGCAAAGCCAGAAGATTGCTGGTGAGCATGGAATGGAAACCACAGCAGTTGGATGTTAAGTACTGTTTTTTTACCAAGTTTGGATAGCTTGACAGATGGTATTTCTCCACTCTGTCTATATTTCTTTCCAAAGAACCAACAGAGATTATCTTTAATCTAAGCATCCTTTCCCCTGAGAGTACTGAATAAACACTGACAAATTCTTAATCTTTGGCTTTCCTTTTTCTAGTCTCTAAATAGACCGATCTGTTATGAAAACATTACCTGCCCCATGACACAAGAGAGGGTTGTTTTGCATTTGCTCACACTTTAGCTGCTTTTTGGAGGAGATTCTGGTAGACCCCAAATTTATTTTTGGATATTGTTCCTCATTGTGGAGATCACAAATCATTAGTCACCCAAAAGCAACATTACCTCATGCTACAGTACAGAGCTGGAGGGAAGGGTTTATTTTCTTTAGCTATGCTTTAGATTCATGTTCCCCTGAGGGGGTTTCAGAAGACTATTCTCATTAACAGCCATTAACACGTCATCTCTTGACCAACCTCATTTCATGCTGATGACATTTCAAAGAGGGACATTTTCCTGACTTTGTTTCCATATTATGAAAGGTGGCTCCCAGAATGAAGCCTATAACCTTTGGGGAGCTGATATTTCACTTTCATAGGTCCAAAGAACCAGTCAACTAAATGATCAGTAACTAGATTTCTTAGAATGTGTAGCAATCTACTCACTTTCAGGCCCTTGGTAAACAATGTCTGTGAACATACTTTTGCTAAAATTGATAATAAAGTTCAAGTTAGAACCTAACAAAGTTATTTCACGTCTCAAATTTCATACCAGCCAGATGAGGCAGTCAACACTTGGACTGTAGGCTAGTCACAAGATCTCTTGCTCATATTTTCCAAGTCTTTGAAGAGCATTTCATGATATTAGTGTTTCCATTGCCAAATGAGAAGTACACTCTTTGGCAGCTCTCTAATGCCCTCTCCTTGCCTCCAGGACTTCAAGTTCCTTTTGAAGACCTTTCTTCCTCAGTTTTCACAGACGAGAAGTCTCAGAAACCTTTTACTTAGTACTTTTTGTAACATACCTTTGCTCACTTAGCACTCTATCTTATAACATAGTTATCTGCACACAATTGGTAATCTACAAACCTCCCCCCACTCCAAACATTATAGCCATTATACCTTATAATTATCATTAAAAAAAAAAACCTTTGTATCTCCGATTCCTAGTACATATGATAAGTGTTCAATTAATGAGAGGAAATAAGCATTAACATAGCACTTACTGTGAGCCAGACACTGTATTAAGTGATTTACAATTATTATTTCATTTCATTCTCACAATAACTCTGGAAGGTAAGTATTATTTTCTTTATTTTACAGTTGAGGAAACTGAGGCAAACAAAGGTTAAATGATTTGCTCAGTGTCATACTGCTAGTGAGTTGAATATCTGAGGCAGGATTTGAAGTCACTGTGCCATCTAGCTGCCTCTTGCTACAGCCAGATAGCCAGGTAAGGGTTGGCAAAGAAATGAAGATTTATAGTCCTGTAGATTACCTCTACGAGCCCTCAGGTGATACAGTGGATAGAGTCACTAGGGCTGGAGTCAAGAAGACTCATCTTCCTGATCTCAACTCTATCCTCAGACACTTATCAGTTGTGTGACCCTTCACAAATACTTAACCCTTTTGCCTCTGTTTCCCCATCTGTAAAATGAGTTGCAGGAGGAAATGACAAATCACACCAGTATCTTTGCTAAGAAAACTTCCACTGGGATCATGAAGAGTCAGACACAACTGAACAATAACAAAAAACAGCAAAGCCTATCTGTATATGAGGTGTGATGTATTGGTCTAAATCTAATTTATTAATATGGCTGATTAAATTTATAGTTTTCCTAATATTCAATCAACCCTGTATTCTTGGCATAAACCCAACCTGTAATAGTGTATAATCTTGTGATATTTTGTTTTAGCCTCTCTGTTGATGATTTATTTAAAATTTTCATATCTATGTTTCTTAGGGATATTGAATGATCTATAACTTTCTTCTTCTGTTTTCATTCCCCTTGGGTTGTGTATCAAGATCATATCTGTGACATTAGAAGGAATTTGGAAGTATACCATTTTTTGCTATTTTTTGCAGATAATTTATATAATATCTGAATTAATTATTCTTTGAATATTTGATATAATTCATTTGTGAATTCATCATAATTTTAGAGGACTAATGATGAAACTTGCTATACATTACAGAGGTGAAGGACTTAGTATCCAGAATGAAAAGTATATTTCTGTATGTAGCCACTAAGAAAATTTGTTTTGCTTGACTATGCGTATTTGTTTTTCTTTCTTTTTGGGGGATATTTATGATAAGAATTCTTCTCTCTTTTTTCCAGTGTGGTATGGAGAAAGAGAAAGAAAAAATAGATTTCTGTTAATTTTTTTTAAAGGAGAGCTTGGGGAGTGCTTCCGATGTGAAACGATGAAGTCTTTCAAACGAAGTCATTGTACTTAGTTTTATGGAAGTGTTTTACTTTGTCACAAGAGACCTCTCATGAAATGGGAATAATCTATAAATGTTTGTAACGTATAACAAAGTATAGCAATAAAGCTTTTAAAAAGATTTAATGATGGTAGTGGTGAAGGGGCAGAAATGAGACTTCCAGGCTGCTCCTTGGGGAATATAGATATACACGGGAGCACACAAAGCACCTGGAATCCTTCTAAAAAAGATTGGTCTAGAGCAGAGATGAGGAACCTGCAGCCTCGAGGTCACATGTGGTTCTCAAGCACAGTTGAATTCAGTCAAAGGGTCGCACTTGAGCACCTAGAGGACTTGAGGCCACAGGTTCCCCACCCCTGGTCTAGAACCAGGGCTGCCCTCACAAATAGAAGGGGGCAGCCAACTCTCTGTGTGGCAAGGCTACTAGATTTCAGGGACATTGATAAGGTCCCTTTCTACACCTCTGTCCCCTCCCCCCCATCAAAATAGCTTCTCCATCCAGTCCCAGAAATTCAACCATTTGAGATTCATAACTAAGGAGACTGAAGGCCTTTCTGTCTTGAAAATCTTCTATTAAAATGTAAAGAAGTCGAGGAGTGGAAGCCTCTGCTGTCATTTTCAGGGTGCATCTTAAGGTTATCTACTACTCCAGTGGAACTGTAATTTCATCAGTGCTTTGCTGATCATTGCCCACTCAGTCTTGTTCTACTATGCTCTACAAATTCAGCACTTTTGGTGTGGATTGAGGCAACTTGCTGAGACAGGGTGAGAAGGAGGTGAAGCTCTGGGAAGAAAGAGTGTTGGTGAAAGGAAAGAGGGGAAGTAACAAAGAAATTTCATCTACTTAGCAATTGTGGTGGAGGAACATCTCTGATTGGGGGCCAAACGGTCCAGAGATTATTAAAACATGAAGAGACTTCCAGTCTGCTGTGTGGAAAAAACCAACAAACCTGTGGCTTCCAAGGCATCTAGTATGCTGGAGTGGAAGAAACATTGGAATTCAGTTCAAATTTGGGTTCTGATTACTCATTATCTATACTATTTCAGACATGTCACTGTTTTCTGAGGCTTAACTCAGTTGCCTCATCTTCATGTAATTGGAGACTAGCCAATGATAGCCCAAGCTTCATGAGCATGTGCATTGTTTTATTCCTGAAGATCCCTTGGATTCCCTTGGATTTTGGAGAATGTGTAGACTTTCTGTTACTATTTAATGT
The DNA here is from genome assembly GCA_028658325.1 of Potorous gilbertii. Lineage (NCBI taxonomy): Eukaryota > Metazoa > Chordata > Mammalia > Diprotodontia > Potoroidae > Potorous > Potorous gilbertii. The sequence continues at coordinate 531,896,571 of CM053769.1, read as the reverse complement.
TTATTTATCAGGAGGTGAGGAGAAAGGCTCTTTGTTGAGAAGGAACTGACTGAGTACACAATAAGACTGGCATGGGGACAGTTCAAGCTTTTCTGAGAACAAGTAAGGCAAAACGTGTTGGCTGTCCTGTAGGAAAGGGACCTTGGAGACTCCTCACCTGGGATCCTACTATGTAACTCATGAACACACATATCCCCACTGTTGTTTCTGCCTCTCTTGTGTCTGTCTTGTGAAATCTCAAAAGACCCAGGGATTGGAGGTGCACCAGAGGTTACTACCACCCTGCCCTGGATCATTCCAGTGTTCCCCAGAGGTGGTATTCACACCAGGGTTTGCCAGCTGCTAAAGCTGAGGTAGCTCCACTGACCTGCTTGACCTAGTGTAGTAGTGGATTATCAGATGTTGGACCCTGCAGTAAAGAAGTGACTCACTCAGCGACTATATTGTATTCAGAACTTGGTGGGGCAAATGCTTTGTAGCAACTACTTTTATTTTGAGCCCACTCTGTCTAGGAGCCGAGGGGGCACAGGGAAGGTAATGAGCCTTGGTATTAGGGGAGAGGAATGTTTTATAACTTCTGTTCTTACTATATCTTCTCAGCAAATGTCCCTTTATTAAAACTAACTGTTATTAATTGATTAAATGATGATAATCAACGGAGACAATCAATGACATATCTGGAAGTGGTGATTGACATTGGGAAGAACACATCCGAATGGGAGCTCAAGCTGATAATATTAGAAAGGGTTCTCGAGCCCCTCAGAACGACTCCTGGAAAAGCTAGCCTTGCTCTAGGTTAGGAAGCCCGATACATCAATGTGAGTGGGAGTTGGGATAAAGACTGTGTCTAATATAGATATACATATAAAAAGCAGAAATTAACTTCAAGATCACTCCTCCAGAAGTTCCCAAGGTGGGCAATGCCACCCTCTGGGGAGTACTGGAATGATCCAGGGCAGGGCGGTAGTAACCTCTAGTGCAATTAAGGTTTTTTGAATAAAAATAAGGCACTGGTGGAGGCATAAGGAAAGAAGAGAAGAGAAGAAAATTTTGAAAAACCGTTCGTACATCTTTCATCTGTTGTGTAACAGTTAAAGTCGTAGTGATTACATTATTTTCCAAATAAACATACAAAATGCAAGCTATAATCAATCAGTGGTCAAATCCACAGGCAGGTCTTAACAAGAAAGTGTTGACAGGTGAGCTTGTGGTGCATTGTTAGGAAGTCCAGTATATATCAGCAGGAATATGTGCATGTAATGACCTGCTCACAATATCACACTACGTGGTTACATGACACAGTATTGCACCATCAAAATTTCAATGCAAGAAAAAACCAAATTTACAATCAGTTATTAAACTTAAGATGCACCATTTAAAAAATTTATAGTTTTTTTAATGATTCATTTGGTATCTTTTTTTAATGATACAAATTTTTTAAAAAGCGTTAAAAAGTTAAAGATTTCCAGGGAAGTGCTAAGTAATTTTTTTTTTAAAAAAAAGAAGGTGATGGGCCAAATAAGTTTGTGAACCTCTGCTCTAAACTTTCCATGATTCTACACAATAGCAAACACCAAGAATATTTAGCAAGGCAGATTGTCCTCCCTCCCTGCTGGGCTGTTCTTTAGTACACCAAACCCCTCCATCCCCACCTAAGTAGGATGTCTTCTTTGAAGTATTCCTTCACTTTTTGTCTCCTCCATTAAAATGTAAACACCTTGAAGGCAGAAATTGAGTTTTTGACTTTCTTGTCTTTTGAGGTCTCAGATAAATTCAAAAAATTTCAGTTAATTATATGACTTGCTGTGTCAGACAAAATGAAAGTCATACTAAAATTCTTTTATGATAGAAATATACTGTGTGACCCTGAACAAGTCACTTTATCTTGCAATGGCTCAATAGCAACAGTGACTCTCTTATAAACTGCAAAATAATTGATAATCTGCACTGGCAGAGGGAGTTTCCACGTTATGACTTCCAGACACCTTTAAAATGGCAGATTATGTCTCTAAAACACTGTTTCATCAGGAATGAAAATGATGTCATCCTAGGCTAGTGGGAGATATCTCCATCCCCATTTAGTAATAGTAAAGAATTCCATCAGACATGATCAATGTGTTGGCTTATTTTGCTTAATTCTGCTTTATTAAAAAAGTAATCTACTGTCATATTGAGAAATGGCAAGAATGTTTCTTAAAAGCATTGCTACAACTTTTAAAAATAATGTTCATAATTTAATGATCATTTTGCAAAAGCAAAGTGTTTTGTTTCATTTTTTAAACCAAATTACTAAGTGATCGAATCAGGACTTGAACAAAGAAAGATCTGCTATCACCAAATCTAGTCTGATTTACAAGGCTACTCACTTTTTAGCTAACATGTAAACATAATAGGATCTTCATTTCAGAGCAGAAAAGGATCCTGGAGATTAATTATCTCGTTCCCCTTGTTTCACAGATGAGGAAACTGAGGCCTTATGAGGGGAAACAACTTGCCCAAGATCACACAAGTAGTATCAGACCTAGAATTTGAACACAGTTCTTCTGACTCTTAATCCAATGCTCCTTCTAGTATGCCAAAAGAGGCAGGCAGAGCAGAACATCAAATAGCTACCACAAGGGTACATTCGGTGAAGAAGGTCATTGGTGCCAACTCAGTTTTAGCAGCTGGCAAACCCTGGTGTGAACTCCAATGCCTGGGTCTTTGAGATTTTGCAAAACAGACAAGAGACAGAAACAACAAGTGAGGATGACCTGGTGATCTGGTTAGTTTCTTCTCTGTCTAAAATTCCAGTTAAAATCCACTAATATTTGCAGATTTGGTCATTATGTTACCTGATATAGATATTTGTCTTCTGCTCTCAATTCTTTGATATGTAAATATTAATGTTCCCCTTTGCTCTCTGTAAAATTCCAATTGTGTCCATCCTGCCATGTCTTATATAAGAATTTTGGATATGCTACTCATGGTCCATTGGCTTTCATGTACCATGGAACTGTGCTGAGCATAAATAGAATGATTATTAAAATATCGTTGTGTGTTGATAACTATGTGCCTATCAACGTATCCCTGAATATTTTAAAATCATACCAGGGCCAGATTTGAGTCCAAGTCTTCCTGAGTTCAAGGCTGGCTCTTGATTGGCACATCATTGTGAAATTCCCCTTTTCTCATAATAATAACAACTTGTTTTAAATATTTTTGTTTTACAGTATTTTATATATACTACTAAATAGTGAGTCCCATATTAAGCCAGGAAATTCCAAAGCCAGAATCAGGAAGAACCAGTCAGGGTTAAAGAGTAAGTCAAAGTTCTAATTATGAAGTTTCATGGTCAGATATTAGAGGTAGAATTGACAAGGTGGGGAAGAAAATTGTTTCCAAAACAGTGGATTAGAATCTACTGATGGCAAATAGCTGTAGCCAGTCAGGATCTAGAGAATTATGTGTGAAAAGTATGAATGCAGTGGATTTTAAATATTTAACAATACAATTAGTATTTTACCAAGAATGAAATAAGTAAAACCAAAGCAACAACAAAATGTGTAATTAGCAACAAAACTATGTTCAGATTTGTTATCATGGATGACCAATGCAAAGTCCTCTAGGTCAGTGTGGAACCTTAAATCTCCATGTACAGGATTTAGGTTCCTATCCCACCTCTGATTCCCATTACTACCTTGTGTGATCTCAGGAAAGTCATTTTGCCTTCTTGGGTCTCAGTTTCCTCATCTTTAAAAGTAGGTTGGAGGGAGAGGAGCCAAGATGGTGGAGTAGAAAGATTCACATATGCTAGCTCCGAACCCACAGCCCATGGATTTCCTGTAAAAAGAACACCCAACAAATTCTGGAGCAGTGGAAGGTGCGCAGCAATGGAGTGAAGGAGATTTCCATTCCAGGAAACCCTGAAAAACCGACCCCCAAGGGTCCATCATGCACCGGATGGGAGTGGAGCCCAGTCCTTCACTGGCCGGGCTGCAGGAGAGGAGCAGATCTGAGCAGGCTTCAGGGATGGAATCTCCGATGCCCACCAAGGTCCCTCCACCCACAGGCACACAGGTCAGTGAGAGAGACTTCCGGGCTGACTGAGAAGGGAGTGGGGGTCTCCATAACTCAGACCCCCTCGGGAGGCAACGGCAGAGGCAGCAGCGGCCAGAGGCTCCCTGACCAGGCAAGACCTTGGGTCCATTACTGAAAGTCTCTGCATGAACCCCCTGAGGGAACTGAACCTGGGAGACAGCCCTGCCCCCACCTGAGCACCAGAACATAAGCTCACATTGAATAGCAGCCAGCCACCACTGAAGACCCTGAGGCTGAGGAGCAGTATTTGAATCTCAGACCCCAAGCACTAGGTGGGTGGATCTAGGCGGGGATGGAGAGGAATCTCAGAGTCAAGTAACTGGCTGGGAAAATGCCCAGAAAAGGGAAAAAAAATAAGACCATAGAAGGTTACTTTCTTGGGGAACAGATGATTCCAACCTTCCTTTCTGATGAGGAAGAACAATGCTTACCATCAGGGAAAGACATAGGAT